>VXBQ01008798.1:493498-698776 GCA_013400175.1 Phainopepla nitens | reverse complement strand
GCTGCAGTTCCGCTCACGGCCGCCAGGGGCGCTGCTGGCTCCCGGCCGGGCAGGGGGCGATGATACCCCCGCGCCTGCAGGGGGCGCTGTGGCGGGAGCGCGGCCGCCTCCCTCACGCGGTGATGGCGGCTCAGCCCTGACGGGAAGGGATGGAGGGAAGGGATTGCTTTACAAATACCCCAAGGGCGCTGGGCCTGGTGCCTCAACAAGGCCCTTGGACGCACCAAGCTGGAACAGCAGGGCCTCCCACCAGGCAGAGGGTGAAAATCTACAGTGTAAAAGGCTCTTTGGGATTTCTCACTGGTGCTGGCTGATCGCTGGGTCCAGGCTGTGCCAAGGGTGGGGGCAGCTCCCAGTGGGAAAACAAAAGGATGTTCTCGAGTCTTGGCAGGGCATGCACTGGCTCTGGGCTTCCCGACAGCAGAGCAGCAAAAGAAGTCAAGCTGGCAAGCTCAGTCATAGTGCCAAAGTAAAAAAAAAAACCAAAAAGCAGCAGGATCCCTGGTCAGAGGTGTTGGCTGTGCGTGTCCAGTGGAACAGAATGTGTGCGGAGGAAAGGCTGCCTCTCACCCTGCACCCAACTCCCTCCAGAAACCCCAGCTCAGCTCCCATTGTCCCACAGCCCACAGCCAGGCAGGATGGCAGCTGGGGCTGGGAGAGCAGCCACCCCGGGCACAAACAGAACAAAACAGATCAAAAACCCCCAAAATGGTATGGGATAAAAAATCATCCCCAGAACAACCCTGCAATGTACATTATCATTCTTTTGCTGTGTTGTGTTATACAGAATGTATTTCAAATGCAATAATGAATAAAAATCCTTTAGGGATTCTCAATAAGCTTCAATTTTTTCACACCAAACTTTTATAGTCAAAAAGAGTTGAACTCCAGCAGAAGATTATGACTCAGGGTAGAAAGTCGGAAAGGAAAAGAGGGGAAATTAAATGGCCATCTGTCCTTTTTTCATGCTTTTGTAAGCACTTACAATGAGGAAAAAGTAAAAAATTATATCCAAAAAGTGAACATAAAAATAGTTCAAAAATCTTCAGCCCTTCTTCTGAGGTTACTCACAAATATAAATCTGTACCGCATCCTTAGATAAGGCTCTAAAACTGTTAAAGATTGACAGCCACATCAGCAGCAGCTGTTGTTTGAACTCTAAAAAAGATTAACCATACTTGGGACTCTTAGAACATTGTAAATGTTACATGTCCAGTGATTCCATGAGCTTTGAACAAACCTCAGAGTACGCAGACTTCCTGGAAATTCCCGTATTAGAGCAAGAATAATTCAAACTGTCTATCAAGGGAAGATAAAATGTATCAACTGCTTTTCTTGGATTACTTTTACATCTCTCAAACACTCTCCTGAAACTGTAATAGTTCAATTACAGTTCTTAGTTCCACTCTGCCAGAGTAAACACTGGGAGATACAAGATGCAAATAGGCTGGAACAACTATTTCAGCAATAGGAAATCTTGTTATGCAGAACACATTGTTTGAAAGTCCATATACTTTTCACGACTTGACCGTATCTTCACTCAGAATCCATAAAGACACTTTCATTTAAAAGCAGAAGTAAAATCATCATGTTTAAACTTAAAGTATATGAGAGATCAAAGTACAATATCATCTCCATTACCATCAAATGTAAACAAGGTGAGACAGAACCACAAGTGACCTATCACTCACCTACCACAACAAATTAATTACCCCTTGGCATAGGTATAATGTTACGTACAGAGTCTGGCTCATAATGAGGTCTTTACTATGCAACTGTATTTCAAGTAATTGTCATCTTAAGTAAACATGTTTTAATTACTGTCACTTTTTTCATTATTCATTCTCAAGCCTACAATGCCTGTCAGGGCTTAATGGATTGTCATCTCCTACTACTTTCCTGTGGTAACATATGTCCCCATTTATTTCTCCAACACACTAATTAAAATACACAGAGTATGCAATGAATTTAGGGTAATTCTGATGGCGATGGTATTGCAGTTGTCCATCCTAACAATCCTTCAGAGCTTTTATTTGCTTCTCTGAATACTTTCATGGTGCTTTGTAGCTGGAAATAACGTACTGTGTGACTGTTGATAAGGTGACATTTGCCACAAGCACCATCACTTTGAAGAATATCCAAGGAGCAAAAAGGAAATCAATGCAATTTCCAGATAAAAACTTTAAATTTTCATTCAATTACATGGTGCAGAACAGCATATTGAGAATATATTCATCTAGTGGAGGGAGAAAAGGGTGCATTCTGGAAATAAATACTGCCCTCTTTCATATGTAAGCCTTAACACCCTTACAAGTAAACAATTTCACCTAATTTTATAGAAGCTGCTTACTTGTATGTTGAGACATGTTACTTATATTATCACCATTGAAAGTGGTCCATCGAGAACTTGAAGGCCAGTTAATTCTGCCACTTGAGCATGCTCATAAAATGTTTACTACTTGTACTACAAACGAGGTATCTCAATTGTTCAAGTAGATGCCATATTCACACCAAACAATTGTTGAATTGACAAGTCCAGCAGTCCTTCAGCAATTCCTAACAGAGCTTTCCTGAAGCCCTGAAGGGAAAGCAAAAACTGTGCTGTTCAGTCCCATGCCAAACCTTTAACCTTTGTATAAATAAAGCGATAATTCGACAAAAGCACTTTCATAACACACCTAGAATGGAAAATGTAAAAGGGAGAATAGCAGGAGAACAGAAAAGAGAGGAAAAGATATAGGGGCCTGGCTTTTGTCTGCTTTAACCCCAGTGACTACAGGGTTTATACATCAGAGATGATGCCGGATACATCCTGCTCTTGGAGCCATTAGTGCTGTTCAAAAGGTAGTCATTGTATGTCCAGTGAATCACATTTGATTCATTTCCAACATCTCTGTTCTAAAGGAAGACAGTAAAACTGCAGTGTCTGCAGAAAATAAATGCACATGCCTTATTGGTAAAAATTACGATCAGCACTATAAAAAGATTAATTTAATATTTTTAATCACAAAAAAACTCAGTGACTTATTTCTCTAAGTCACATATACTTCTCATTTCCTTAACCTGACATACAGAGAATTGTCTGCTTGAAAGTCGAGTTTTGAAATTAGCATCTGTCTGTTTTTACCTATCAAACACAATCACACTGGGCATGGCTGAAACTTTTATTGCTCTCCTGACAGACACCTGGAGCCAGTGCTGTCAGTGCTCCTCTTTGTTAGCAGTGAGGAAGTAAATGAGATGGACAGTTCTTCAGCAAAATGTTGAACAAAAAGCAGACTGAAGCCTTTTACAAGGACATCACCTTTTGCAATGCAGAAAGATTCTCTTTCTTTGACTTTCTAGCACTGTCATATTTAGCAGCTCACCTCCCTTCTTGGTCAGTTTTTCCCTATGATGAACCTACATTGTGAAGGAGACTAAGCTAATCGCCAAAAAGCAGACAGAGGAATTCAGGTCGGGTTGTGAAGGTGAGGGAAGGGGGAAATTGTGCCTGAGTAAGCATTAACAGGTCCTGGAGCAGCACAGGCAGGAGCTGAAACCCTGCTGTACTTCTGAGGAGAACACACGAGATTCTTCTTCAGTTCCAGGGTCACTGGCACAGTGGTCAGTGCTCCCTCTTCGCCTCCTGCTCTTTTTGGGACAACCAAGAATTACTCTGAGAAAGTTCTGTGTTAGTACAGGAAGCTAATAAAACATTCTTCTTTGTCCCCCTGACGCTGCAGAAAATGGACTGTGTTCATTCTGGATAAAAGTGCCCTGACAACACCTCCAGGCTGGCAGGCAGCTTTATGAGCTGGGGAGTTCAGAGTAATTCTGGTCCTGTTTGGATGCCCTTACTCTGTGTCAAATCCACTGTAGTGGCTTCTGTGATGATATTGCAAACATTCTGTAGTATCCCAGTAACTTTTAAATGGGTTCAGCCAAGCCTCTATTAGTTCATATGCTGGAGAGCTGCTCCCAGTCATGTCCCAGCATAGCGAGGATCATAACACCTGCAGTATCATCACACCACAGAATTACACAGCAAAGTGGCCAACAATATTTTGAACCTGTCCAGAGAAAGATTAATTGATTCCTGACTACAGACTATTTCTAATCATTGCTGCCTCTCCAAGTGATAAGAAATATTTGCTTTTCTTCATCAGGAAGGAACAGTGGCTGCTGGAGCCATGGTGAATTATTTCTTTCATATCCTTGGAAACATATTATACAGCCTTAATTAAAAGAGATTTCCAAAAGAATAGCAAAGCACTCCTAATGGAAAAAGGATATTCTGGCTTTCAATAGTAAGGAAAATAGAGTGCATTTGTTTACTTGCCTTGATATTTTATAAGCCAGGAAATGTTTTCTCTCCATATCTCACCTCCCAACGCTTTGATTTGGTCTATTCTGCAATATTTCACTTCCAGCAGTAATCAGGGGCTGTAACAGGTCAGCTTTCTCTTACAACACTTTCATTTCTTCTCTGCACGTACATTTAATACAAGACACTATTTAGAGAGGAGAAGAAAAAGAAATATCAGGAAAATGGGTTCTCCAAGGCCTCAGGATCCAGAAGGATAGACATCAAGCTTCCTTTAGTGAAGAAGAAATCAGAACAGACTGGTGACTGTAATCAGACACTAATTTCACTGAACCAGAAAATTCTAACAAGACCCTTGGGAAGCCTTTTAGAAGAGGAGGCAAAACAAGGTACAGAGTGGTGCAAGTTACACATCCCTAAGTCACAGTGCTGTCAGATGATCCACTTTCATATCTGGGTTGGAAGGGAGGTAACAGAATAAAACTACAGTGCAAATAAACGAAGACAATTGGAAGAGAAAAAGGTTCCAATTAGGAGTAACTACTCAAACAAGACTCCTTGACCAGCCTTGCATTAAGAGCAAGGAGAATATTTCTTCTTACATTAAGTACAAAATTCATGCAGACTTTTATTTGAGAAACTGCATTCAACTGAGCACAGGTTGAGACCCAGTGTCTAATATGGTTCAAAACCTGTTATTTCTAAACCAGCAATGAATGCTAATACATAGAAATTTTTAAAAACAAACAAACAACCCATTTAAAACATATTTTAATACAATAGGAAATAGGGTAGTAAGCAACTCCAGTAGCAAACGTAAGACTTAATTTTCCTATGACACAGCTCAGGAGTAGAGCATGATTACATTTCTATCCTTGTCTAATTGTTATCTAGGCATTCCGTCAACAAAGATGATGCATCTCTTCACCTAATACACAGACAAAAAACACTGATGAGAAAAGTCTCATTCAGTGAGCAAACTCTTCTCCGTCTAGGAAAGCAAGTCTACCAAATCTTGTATCTTATTTTTCCTACCTGTTTGGAGACTTAGCACTCAGTAACTGTTCTTCCCCCAAGCAAATCCATACAGACATATCTTCCAGAATCTTATCAAATATGCATAAAATCTCGTAAGGAAATTTTAGCTTCATTTTTCTGGCTACAGCTGACTATGTTTCCACTGAAAATTGAATAAAGGACAAATAAAATGAGCCAACTTGGGAAGAAACTCACACTTCTGGAGAAATATGGCTGATTCTCTTAGAGGCAAGATCCAACTCCCAGAATTTTTAATTTTTAAGAAACAAGAAAATGTAACCCACTTGACACTGGGAATATGGTTTCCTGAAATCCATTCTAATTGCTGCAATTAAATGTGGCACATAAGCCAAGAACATGGAATTAGTCAGATTATATCTGACACACATGAACAAGTTTAACCTTCAAAAACATTAATAATAAATTATTGCTTTGTAAAGTCAAGATAGGTGACGTTAGATAATTTCTGCTGTGACTGTCCTTTCTTCAAAAATTTGGCACAGGTGGAATTCCTTGCATTTTCTTTCCATTTTAAATGTTTTGAAGGATGCTGCCAGCAAGAGAAGCACACAGGTCATGCTGCCCAAATTTGTCAACATGGAAGTTACATGTCTTGAATTTTGTCACCAGAGCACATGCAGAGTTTGAACTGACCACTAACCAGTGCAGATGGCAAAGATAATCCTGTGGTTCCAGCAAAGTGTTACATGAAGTGAAAAGCAAACACAAACATCGGAGCACCTTGACTTGTGGCCTTTTCTGCTCTAATGAAGTATTTGAGGCTATCTCCAAGAAAGATGGGTGCAGTATTCCAAGTTCTCAGGAATGTGAGGCCTACCAAGGAAATAGTTCATGCTTAAAATATTTGCTCTGCATGAGCAAAACATCACAGCTCTTACGTAACATGGTTGGGATAAAGTTCTTCAAGCCACAGACTCCAGAATGGCTCACTGCATTCTGCTGTATTGCCCCAGCAGTTGCAGTAGAAAGATTCAACTACAGGATAGTTAATCTCTGTGTGCTGCAGAAAAACACCAGCACTGCTTGTGCTTACTACAAATATGCCAAAACAACTGCAAACAGAGGTTTTTTAATCCTAGATCAGAAATGCCCTCTCTGCTTGTGAGGCTGTTTTCAGGAGCCAAGTGTTACTGTAGCAAAGACAAAGCTTATTTCATTTTTCTCCCCAGACAATTGCCATCAAACAGGAATTTCTGAAACATATTACAGCTTGTCTCGCAGACATCTGGAGCCAGGGCTGGCACAGACTCTGCTATTCAAAAGAAAAGTGAAAAAGACAGACAGCACTTCAAAATAAATCAATTGCATTTATTAGCTCCTTTTGCTGATGTTTTGGGGAAGGAAGGAAGGAAGAAAGAAAGAAAAGAGAGGAAGAGGTTTTCAGCATTAAAGGTCTTATTTTCTTTGCTATTTAAAACTCCTATTAGTTCTAGTCAGATCAATGGCATTATGCATTTTCCAATAATTTGTCTGAGATAAAACTAGAGCTATAAAAACTTCAGGATTTACTAAGGACATCTATTTCCATTCCAAGAGCTAAATAAAACCAGGATGAAAAATAGGTCAATTTGAGCCCAACATACTTGGGTTTATAGCTGAATTTCCACACATTGAAACCAAGTATGGCTGTCAAATTTGCCTTGAAGAAGTTCAAAAGTCAGAACATTTGCTTGAACAGATTTAGGAGTATAATTTGAAAGAGTTCACACAGTGCTCCTTTGGAGCACAACTGATATTCACGTGTTTTAGAAAATGTACTGCAGTAGCTGCCACATGCTGTAAAGTGAGCTTTTTCCACCTAATAACAAAATCTAAAGGTTTTATAAAACCTATACAGAATGGAGCATCTGAGAGAACAAATACAAAATCTTCTAATAAATTTTTTAAAATCTTTTTAGATCGGAAGAATGTGTCAGCATGCTCAAAGTTTCATATGGAAGGCTGGAGTATCACATACTGTTTGTCAAACCCAAAAGAGATCTTCTAATCACTCTGTTGGACAGCAAAATAAATGCAATAAACTGCCAGAATACTGGAGCCTTCTGAGCTGTCTACAATTGCATTGTCTCATTTCTCTAAAAATAATACTTGTCGGCACAATTAAACACAGAAATAGAACAGCCAATTCATTAGATTCAGTTTTCCTTTACACTAACATAAATTGGGAGAGATGAAGTGAAATACACTGAGTTAATTCCCAATTTGTACTGATGACAATCAGAATCTGGCTTAAATATGATCATCTGCTAAAATACATGAACTATGAATTTCAAAACAAAACAAAGTCTCTTCCTACAGAAGGCAACTGTGAAAACAGATGTCTCTGCTGTAAGAATGTTCAGTTTGATGCTATTATAAGAATTAAAAAAAAACAAGATCCATGGAAGCTTCCTTCCTGTTGGAAAATATAATATGGTTCACTTCACTGAAACAAACAAAGTCTGGCATGTAAAAAAAACCAAACAAACCTACGCTACCATTGCAGTCATTAACAGTAGTTCCTACATTCCAAATTTCACTTGCTCTTCTCATAACCTGAACAAGGTCTCAAAATACTAAAATATTGTATTTAAATATTTATGATTCTGCTTGGCTTCAAAAGCAAATCATTTAAAAGTGATTTGGTGGATGTGTGGGAATGGAATGGGAAGGCAAGAATACTCTAAACTCATTTTTAGAGTACAAAAAAGCAGAATGTGGTGTGGGGTCAGTGTTGCTGTGGGCATTGTACTAACCACTGCAAAAGGCCACGCTCAGATACAGCCATGTAGGGAAGAGCTTCTGAGGCTGCACACACTTTGAGCTCAAGGCAGTCCCAAAAACCATTCTGAAAGAAATCCTGCAGTGCCAAAGACCATGAGTGACATAAACACACCGAGTAGCAAACAGTAAAAGAGTGGAGGCAGCTTCTTGATACCTGCAACAGCAGTCAGCATCCTGTGCCTCTCTGCCAAATGTAGTGACTTTGAAATAGGCTCAGTAACACAGACTGAGCTACGTCCAACTTTCCCCCATCAAGCTCTATGAATTCTTGTCTGGCTGAAGCGCCACGACTATTTTTCCTATCCAATATTTATTTCAAGAATTGCTCTCCCAAAAGACTTTCCAAAATATGCTTTTATGTCTTTGTCTTGGCTTTGAAGCTGACATCTGTCAGATGCACAGCAACATACAGACAGAAAATAAGAGCCTTTTTCTCAGCCCTGGTTTAATCGAAAAGAATTCCTTTCCAGAGTCTCAGAAGCAGCATCCTAAGCAAGATACAGCCATTGCACTTTTCTCCTCTATACCAAAAGCCAGAACACTCATTGGTAACTAGGCCTGGGGTCTTTCACTGCCTCCAGTTGTCTGACAGATACCAGTATAATCAAGGCAATGCAGATGTTTTAGATTGGGCCATACAAATCAGCACATGCTCCTACCATAATTGGTGGAGTGACTGGGTCTCAGTTTGCACAGAAACTGTTACCTTTAGAAAAATGTTTGAATCTTCACAGGCAGATGATTCAAACAGACCAAGTTTAGGAACTAAAATTTATTTTCAGCAACAGATATTTGTAGGAAAGACGAAAGTGATTTTTGGACAGTTGATCTCTGCACCATATATACAGATAGAGAGATAATTCATAGAGACAAACTTCATAGTTATACAGTGTTGCAACTGTTAGATGAAACAACTGTCAATTTATACTTTTATATAAATAAACTTGTACTTTTAATTTATCCTAATACTAGTTTACACTTTGTTCCTCCTTTTATCATTAATTATACTAGGCAGCTCTGCACCTCCAAAACAGTGTGGAAGACTCCTAAGATTATTTGAATAATCTTGAAAAGTTCATATGGAAGCACTTTTGACATGGAGTTTATGGTGATTGTTCTGATTCCCTGGTGGAACTGGCATAATCAAAAATGCATGTTGCAGAAATCCAGGGGAAATGCAAAAGAACTTCAGTTTCTACTCCCTGAACTGATAGACCAAGCCAGTATCCTTATGTACACTGCAGTGTGCATTTTGGGATCAGAGAACGACGACCTGCTTCCGCACATCCATATCATTTCTAGTGTGTCCATTACATACTCCACAGAAAGATATCAAAGTCAAATTAATAAAATCAAAGTCCTTCTGGAGAAACTTGCAAAAGTCTGCAAAGCTCTGTCTTTGCCACTAAAAAGAATTTGGAGGTGATACACCAAAGCTATAGCTGCCTTCTGCTTTATGAATAAAAAAATACAGCATTAAATATTCTATTCTATCTACAAGTTAATCAGCAGCAAGGATTGGACAACAAAAACTGCTTTCTGGAGCTTACATGACTTCCAGTGATGTAACACACAGGACCATCTAACTTTAAAGAGACCATTTGTTTTCATGTATGAAATGAGATGAAAAGAATACCCTGACTACTTACAAAAGCAATTCCACTATGCAGTCAGAGAAAGACAAAAATCACATAATACTGCCTGTTATTAAAGCACTTGAAGAACAACAAAAATTTGAAGTGCAAAAAACTTAAAAAGGGAAAGAAAATATCACTTAAAAATAATTTAAAACTTGCTAAAAAGTCACAGACCTATGAAGTACCAAAACCTACTTTACTTAACAAAAGCATTTGTAGAAGAGACATTGCTGAGGGGGAAAAAACCATTCAAACAGTTTTCAGACATTTCCAGGAAGTGATTTATCTATTGGAGCAAAGGTTAAAGGCTCAGAGGAGCAGACAGGTTAATTTTGAATGCAGAAAAGGAGTCTAAAGAGCCAGTACTATACTAACATCAAGGGTGAAATCCCAAGTTTTGACACCTTTTCTTTTTTTTTTTTTTTAATCCAGAGGAGAAGCAAAGCTCTAAAATTTAATTTTGCTCTTTTTGAAAGTTAAAGGTGTCTTATTGCCACAATCAAAGGAAGGCATGGTTATCCAGATGGCTTAAGATGGCAAACAGTTAAGCAGAACCATAATCCTCCCTAAGGTTACACAGGGCAATGCAGAAGAGATGAACAAGGTCTCAAAATGAATAAGAGAAGGGGAAAAACACATCCAGCAGCTCTAAAAATGGTTACTTGCAATAAAGGCACAGGTTAATATCACTCTTGTCATGAGACTCCATGCACTTTCCCAGAGGGTCTTGAGGATCACAGCACTACAAACCAGAATTTTTAAAATGAAATTGGGTAAGTCCTTAATAGGGTCTAATCACTTTTCATACTTTTGAGGATAGGGGAAAAGAAATATCAAATATCCGTGTTTGAAATATGACTACTTTGGATTATGGCTTCTTTGCATGTATATTAAGAGCTTTCCCAAGGAATTTTACCATACTTTTTAATGCACATAATAGACAGGAATGGCTCCCATTAGGAAAAACTACATATACTAAATTAAAAAAAAAATATATAGAAAGGATATTGCTAATCAAACAGCCAAGCACAACTCTGTACTGACAACCTTTCAGAAGAACAATTACATCAGACATTATACACACCTGTTCCTGAAAAGGGAGCAGCAAGGCACAGGTTCTCTGGCCTCCTGGTTCTGACTCTGCTCCTCCATTTCTACACTGGGGATGCTTTCTCCCCACCCCCAGGTCACCAACTGGTCCATATTCCTCTCCTGATCTTCTCCAGACTCTGCTCACCTAAAATTCGCAATCTGTGTGATCCTCTTTCTCTTCCTGGCACAAGTTCTGACTGTATTCAATTTTCCTCCTGCTCTCTCTGTAGCTGTGTGATATCTTCATCTCCCTCATTCTGAATTCCCATGTAGTTATTCTGGGCTTGTTTCTTGCCTCACTTTTTGCTTTATATTATATCAATTCTACTGAGCTTTTCCTGACTTCCCGGGCGATAACCTAAATCTCCTGAGCTCAGTGGGAACTGCTTGCCAAGCCCACTGGATCAGAATTTTACTTTTTGTGTAAGGAAATATTGCAGAGGGTTTTCTAATTCCTCTGATCATTTCAGGTATCTATAATCAAAATCTCAGACTTTAAGTGCTATATAAATGAGAGCACCATAATCTCTGACACCAATCAAAAGACACGTGTCAAACACTGCCGACAGTAGAAATATTGCTGTTTCTTCTGCCAGGAATGTTGATTACAACTTTGAATTATCCACTTACAATAAACACACTTATTCTATTAATTATTGGATACACAAATCCATGCTGTGCTGAAAAAGTGAATAGCTGGAAATATTGCTATGAAATTGATCACAGAGATACAGAATGACCAGCACAAGTAAAGTAGATTATAAAAGTGCTCTGGAGCAAAACAGCCACAGATATAACATTACACAGGTTTTGCCATTTAATGGCAAAACAAATCTAAAAGCCTCAGACTTAGTTGGAATCACAGAACTGCAATATTCACAACATGACTCAGCCTTCATTTCTGCTTGAAGCATCTCTGATTAATCTAGTAAGAGGAAGGAAATTAAAGTTCAGGTTAGTTTTTCCTTTTGGGCAAAAGTTGGAAAGAGATGTAAAGGGTACAGCAAATAAATTGAGGCAAGGTGATACTAAACAAAAATATGAAAACATGGAAAATTACTCTGTATTCTGACACAACATACAGAGAATGTACTGGGTTTCCCTCCCCTGAACAATTTGACTGACCCAAAGGGAGCCCCAAGGGTGCTCCAACAACCAATCCTGTCAGCAAGCTCCACACGTGGCCTCACAGTCCAAGCTGACACTGCCCACTCTGGGGACAGAATGCTGGGAAAAACAGGCAGCTTAATGGTCAAGGCAGGAGTTTATGGAAAGGTCAAAGTGTTGAAGCTGCTGCTAAGTGACAATGGTTTGCAAAGCCTGGATCTCTTAAATAGGCAAAATCACTTAACATAATACAAAATAGGAAGTTGCAAAGTCCTTATTGCAAAGAGGTTGTGGAAATGACATGCTGAAAGTATAATTTCCTACCACTTTGACAATAGTGCTCTATGTGATTCTAGTTAAGCAGCACTCTAAAATGGATTTCATTACATTTTGGAAGGTAAACAGATATAAACATGGACAGAAGTTCAACTGCTCATTCACCTCCAGCAAAGAAACGCTTTCAAAGTAAAGAAAATGATCCTATTCATTAAGAGCTTCCACTTCGGGAATTTCGGACTGATTCTTTCTGTATTCCTGTTGCAAAGTCACCATTCTTTGATGTCACAACTCTGATGGAAGCATCAGGAAAATGCAATGCTGGATGTCCCTACAAAGCATTCTGGGCTCCAACTGGCATGAGGTTCCCTAACCAGATTAGAGTGAGAGGCTGGTCACAGCAGATGCCCTGTCTCGGTTCATTACTCAACACCTGTTAAACTTGATTAACAGCCCCAGCTAATTAACTGTTAAGAGTAACCCATGCTGTAACAGATCCCAGAGGTCTGAAAGTTGACTTCATTTACATGTTTGTCTCCTCTCACAAGGTCTTAGTTAAGCATCACCAAAAAATGTCTTCCAGAAAACAATGGTCTAAATCTTTTATCCAAAATACCAGTGCCACCTGTACATGACCTATTTTCTAGTGTCAGATGTGTGCAGGGAAAGCCTTACAACAGGACTTAAAATGCTCAAAATACACACCTGCCGTGCAATTTAAAACTGTTTCCAGAGAATGTGCAATAAACTGGAGCCATGTGCACTGAAGCAGCTGAAACAGATGTCATGGCAGTCAAACAAAAAATGTTCTAATTTCAAATTCAAAATTCCATGCTTTGGCAAGCATGATTTCCCTAACATAAACCAAAAGGAGTGATATTTCCCAGTGCTGAGTGCAATAGAGATACATAATATAAATTCTGCTGTTAGCAAGGTAAACTTGACACTCTCACTATTTAGACTAACAGTTTTCACACCAGTTTTAGTACTGTTCAAGATCTAAAAACAATCTTGCGTTACACTGTGCTAGCAATAATCCCCCTAGTCCATGAACTAAGAGATTCTGGTGGTTACTGTGTTTTCTAGGACACCAATTCCTGACAAACACAATCATTTCTGTTAAGTAGTCTGGATTTCTGATCACAAGAGAGCCCCACAGATTGCTTTCCATCTTAAAAGTACCCGAGGTGATGGGCCATAATTTGAGGTGTTCCACATCTTTTGTCTGGTGTTGGCTCCTTAGGGCACAGGTTCAGGAGTATCAGCAACCCCCACTGCTCTCCCCCAGCTGTCTCCATGCCAGGGCACCTCCACTGCCCTGCAGGGGCAGTTGGACACTCAATTCCACTGATTATTTGCTAGAGATTTGTATCGGAAACTTTCTTATAGTACACAATGCCAGTGTTGAATGGGAGCGTCGCAAGCGCATCTCACCCACATCTCACCCACGTCGCAAGTGCAGGCAGCTCCTTGCATTCTGCACAAATGCCTGCACCTGCATTCTTTCAAACTGCAAAGGGAGTTTGTGCAGATCCGCAAGGCAAAAGTGTCTGGGCACCACGTGCCTTATTTCACATGCAAGTCTACCACACTTGTATTTTTTACAAACAGTGGGACACTACGCACTAAAATCACTGGAGCCACAGGCTAAATAAGACTAAAGGTATAATGTTTCAGCGGCATTTTATACAAGCGTATCTCATATGGAGAGGAGAGGTTTAGAACACCATTACTGGTATCATTTCAGGTTGGCAGGCCACAAAACTTTTGAAGACAAAACTTCTTGTCTCACGCTAATGATAGAAGAAAGTCCTGCATTTCTCAAACCATTCATGTGAACTTTAAAACATCACATGCAAAATTGATGAAAGATAAATAAATAAATAAATATCTACCAAATCAGATATTGAGCAGCCAATTCACCTTGTAATGAGATATTTATCCCAACCAGCCTCCATGCTTCCTAAGCCTGAAACTGAGTTCTGAACAAAACTATAAGTTGAATTATACTGTGCAAAAAATAAGGGAGAAGGGCATGCAGAGTCCATCAGGACACAGCAAGAGGAAGTGGACCACATCTAAAGAGCTGAAAACATGTTTCTGTCTCAAAATATGCTTTTCTTTTCCCAGCAATAGAAGTTGATATAATGAAAGACTTCACTTCTTGCAACCATTACATAGCTTATGATTATTCTAGTATTCCTTTAGTCTCCTAAATGTCATATCCAATCATTTTTATCTTTTCTTATTCCTTTTATGTCTTCCATCCCCTTGATACCACTGGAATCAACCCAGCCACAATCAAGACTGTCTGTTCTTGCTTTCTTCATGCCTTTTTCAGGCCATGAAATAACTGGTTAAAACAGGATATAAGGAAGGATAAAAGAATAAAGTGGCTACAGTCATACTTAATTTTGCTGTATTAAAGAAAACTGTTTTCTAATTTTCTGAAATTGTACATTTTTGAAAACCAGCTAAACTGAAAACAGTTAACTTTATATATAAATTCAAAATCATTACTTGTATTTGATATTTTTTTCACCTTTTTTTTTTCTGGAAGAGCTGCATATGCAAGGATATAACACAGGAAACAAAATAAATCCCACTACTATCATAAAGCCATATGTATTTGTATTTCTTCTAGACTTCCTAACAGCAGCCAATATTAAAGTCATCAAAATATTTTTCTTTTCTTCAGGCTGTCATTTTCAGCTTAATATTTATATTTTCCCCCTTTTATAGCACATTATATATCCACATATTTACTAACAACTCTGAAATCACTTCTGTCCCTCAGCTATATCAGCACTCTACTTGTTATCATTCTCATCCCTTACATGCAATGTCTTTACTCCAGCATATTTCTAATTTTCTCTTTCTTCTATCACATCAAGAAATATAATTGTGATTAAAAATACATTGTTATTATTATATTATATTATATTATATTAGCAATCTCAATTACAGAATATTTGCTGTTGCTTTCAAAACCTTTTCAAAGCACGTTTTTCCCATGCTTACAGCTCACAGTTAGTAAAGGGAAGAAATATTTTAGAGTTAGTCTGTAAACACAGACATTGCACAAATTCATTTCACACCTCCAGCAAGATCTTTGTGACAGTGCAGGATGCTCCAAGACATGTGTTCCTTTCAGAAATAATGGATCATAGAAACACAAAAAGATGCAATTTCAAGCTCTAGTGGAAGAAGTGAAATTATCATGTCATCAGTGTAAATGTAATCTTTATTTCAGGTCCTCCCCCCAGCTCCCCACTCAGATATCTGCAGGAGCCAGCCTGACCACGGATCAACAGTCCTGGTCTTCTTCATTTCCTTTAAAAAAAGCTGCCAAGCATCCAGTCATTATCCCTGATTCAGAATAATGGCAAACTCCTCTTTTTATTGTCATGTTTATGAAAATATTAATTGTTGCACAGCATGTATGTCTCTCTAAATGCACAGATGTGAAACAGTCCATAGTGGTAATGCAGAAACAGAGAAAGCTCCTTTTCATCACTATTATTCCTCTGTAAGAGAAACACAAGGCAGCAATTTTATGGGCAATATTTAACTTGAATTCATATCAGAAACAAGCAAGAATTGATCATGCCAGATAAGTTGTCTTTTAATGCTGAATTTCCTTTTTCCACATTACCTGAATAGACATATTTTGAATTTTTAAGAAAAGAGAGAAAAAGAAATGTATATATTCCACTAAATGAAAAGGTTTTAAATTTTGCTTTTGATTAGGGAGCATGACAAGTTTATGCACTTGTAGATGTGACACAACAAAGGGAAAATGGCAAGAAGTAGAATATAGATGTTGCTTTCAAAGAAAGTAAAGACTAATAAGGACCACGCTGATTTACTTGAAGGACAGAACCAGTAGAAAGCACAGTTCATTAGTAAATGCATCTAATTATAAAGCAAGAAAAAAATTATAAGAATGGTCTGAAACATGGTTTCATGTTGCCAAGTTTTTTAATTTTCAGAAAAAGAACTCTCATTGCTTTTTCACAGCTTTGAAAGTCATCATTTATGGAGTATCAGTATCTGTAACTCATTTTGGCAGCCGGGGGAATGCTGGAAGCTTTTCACAGCTCATCTCACAGCAGCTTTGCAATGCTGCGGGAACTGTGAAGCTCGACCGTAACCCATTGGACAGGCTGGTTTAGCCTTACAGGAAATAGAACAAAGACAAAGTGGTAGAAAAATATAATAAAATGGACTGCAAACATTGCTGAGGGATGAAGAAAAAGGAACAAAATTGAGAAGTGAAGAAGATGAGCTGCTGCTCTCTGGCATCAGTCTCAACCTTTGAAAAGACCCAGAAGCCACAGGCACTCTGCATACTTCATGTCAGTTCTTCAAAGCTTGGGTTTCAGAGGAGCCAACAGGAGAGGAATTGCAAGCTAAGAAAAATCAAGTATGTTTATTTTACCTGAGTGAAAATCATGTGCATATCAGGCACAGAAAATACACAAGGTATAAACCTGGCTACAAATAGGAAGTGCAAACAAAGAAGGTATCAAAACAATAACCAAAAATCAACCAAACCTACCTCAACACTGAAAACAGGTAATGAAGTAGAACTGTTCCATGAGGCAGAAGCAGCAGTCAGAAGTAACCTACTGCAGAGCAGGCAAAACCTGCCTCTAACATCACTGGAACACCCAAGTGTTACAGGACAAGATAAATTAACATACAATTTGTTATATGCACATGTGTTACAGAAAATAAAGAGTATTTCTTCTTTCTGTAGAAGATAGATAAGTTCTAAATGGGATCAAAATCTGTCAGGGAAAATGGAGATTTTATTGAATGGATGGATCATAGAGTTAGAAGAGTCATAGACTGAGAGCAAAGGTGACAACACTGTCTGGGAAAACAATAAAAAGGAAAACTAGTTACTAATGCATGAAAAAAAACCCAGGAGAATATGGTTACCCCATTGCAGTTATCCACAAAAGACAACCAAAATTATCAGCTAATTCACAGAACCCAGCCTGCTCACTTCAAACTTGCAGCACTTTTTTAAAGAGTTACCTGCTCATCTTAACAGCATCCTCATCTTGCAGTTGCAATTCATATTCCCAAAGCAGCAAAAGAACAGTCAAACTCAAAAATAGAAAATATTCTCTTTTGCCCACAGGCATCCCCAGGACATGAAAACAAGGAATGTACTCGATACCTATCACAGCTTGTGCCTGGTTATAACCAATGGAACTGCTGCAAAACACAGTGAGGAGAAATGTCACCACTCATCAGTTGCCTTCTGCACAAAGAAGCTGCTTGTGCAGACAGAGGCACTTTTTGGTTTATTTTGATTGTTTATCACTTCTGTTGAGGCTCAGGATGCATCAGCTTGCTTGTGGCTTTTTGCCAGGTCCACGAGAGACTGACATGCAAACCACAAACACCTTCTGCTGCTCAACGCCAAACTTAACATACAGAATATGAGGAAAGAGTTTTCAATTCTTCTAGACACATTTCTTTATTGTGATGGATTTTAGGGTAAACTGGTAGGCTAAACAATTCCAGTCTGCAGCCACACATCAGATGTTGCACAGCTCTGGAGATTATCTCCAATACATCCAGCCCTGCATTGGAAAACACTCTACTTGTGACCAGCTCTCCTCTTCCATTGCCGTTTTGAGAGATGACAAAAATATCTCAAGGTAAATGGAAGCAAAATTATTTATACCTGCTGGGACTCTGGATACTGATTTTACTTAAAATGCAGCCTTAAACTGTACAAATTATTTAAAAGCTATAATGCATCATTTCCTACTGCTGAACTCCAGTGCATAGAACAAACTGTTATTCTGTATTTAGTTTTCCATGTCCAATATTTGTTTTTTTTTTCCTTTGGCCCTAATCTTTTAATATAAAACTTTTAATCTTGCTTATTTTACTTTTAGTTTAAAAAACTGCATCCATATTTTGTCATTTAGACTTTTATGAAAAGTAATGCACATGTGCATTTAGCAAAAATATCAAAATAAAACATTTTAGTTTACATGGGCAAGGATGCATGAAGGTAAATGCCTTTCACAGCTTGGTAAAGGTAAATTCACTCTTTTGGAAATGCATTCTAATGAGGATAAGGAGTGAAGAATGAAGATATGAAGAGAATGTTTTTGAAGCTCACTAAACAACGGCACATCCTCATACATTGAAGTAATTATTTTTTTCCTTTCTTTTTCCTGATAGCAACAGATTTTATTATGGTCAGCATAAAAAATATACAAGTTTCATCTTTTTTTTTAAATGGTTTCGATACTGTCTGGTACACAGCATGGAAAAAATAGTTGGGCACTGCTTCTGAAACCATCTTGGATTTTAGTATTGCAATGGATTCTTTGCAAGTGAGCTGGGTCACAAATCAGTTCATGACTCCATAAGAGGAATCGTGTCAATAAGTGGTTTTCTGGCTGAAAGTTGAAATTAGAAAGTTAAAAAAGTTAAAAAAAAAAAAAGAAAACAACAAACCAAACCCCCAAAACAACAACAACAAAAGGAAAAAAAAACACCAAGCAAACAACACACTAAAGAACCTCAAACTGCTTTTGATTAAGTTATTCCATTATTTATCTTGTTTTTCCCCAATAGACTGCAATGAAATGGCACTACATTTTCTCAGTTCAGCACAACATGCTTAATTCAATCTGACATCAAATATTTATTTTGGGTATCATAAGAAAGGCAAAGAGAAAACAAGAAGCTGCTTCAAAAAAGTTGAAGGTAGAGCCAGTTCTCTTTCAATGGTACAGTTCAGAACCCAAAACGCCCTTCCATAAGCCCAGAAATCCACGTTCAGCTGCCTCTCTTTACTCCCTGGAGATGCACCACAGACCCCTTGGCTGGTGGAGTCCTGTCAGTCACAGCTCCTGCTGCTCCTATGCGTTCTCTGCAGCCAGACTGCTACTCCAGGAGTCCTCCACAGAGTAAGAACTTACTCCTTCCCTCTCCTTAAGTGATTCCTTCAGTATGGTCAGCCACACAAAACAGCTCTGGGAGGAAACAAAGGGGCTGAAATAGTTACAGCCTTTATCTAGGCAGGATTTCAGCTTAGTTGTGATTGTGCCCAGCCCAAGGAAGGGACTTGGGTTCCTCTTGCAGAGGTCTTGTAAAGCTACTCCCTGAAATGCCCTGCAGTGCTTGCAGATACTCAAACTTATCCTGTAGGGATTTTCAATAAGTGTACACAATCTTATTAAAGCAAAAGAAGTAAAATATTGCTTTATATAGATTTACTTACTAGCAATGTTTTTTTCTGCCATTATTGAAAAAGTTGAGAAACCAGAAGAGTTTATAAATATGTATATTCATACACTTAAAAACAAGTAATGAGAAAAACATATATATTTACTTACACTGAGAAGCTCTAACTCAGAAAACACATGGAAAAAAATGCTACTGCACGTATTTTCTGAAGATAAATCAAGTTCTAGAAGTAGGAAACTAATTTCTGTCTTGCATCTATTCATTTGTTCAAATGAAGGCAAATTTAATAACTGGCTATTTTTAAAAGTAAAGTTTTTATATGTGGTAGTTCAGCATTTTGGGCACTTAAAACATGAGGACTTAAAACTGCTTCTGACGTGTTTTTGCAAATACAATTAAGACTGTCTCAAAATTCCTCATGACAAAGTAATTTTATTTAACTTGTCCTGTTTAAACCTGACAAAGATATGCTGCTTTGTACAATACAGTTCAAAAAGTTGTTTCACGTTATCCTGTTTTTAGAGAAAGAAAACCCAAAGTTGTTTATATGCAAAACTAGAGCAGCAGATAAAATTTGTGACTAGCAATTTGTAAGAAATAAATGCAGATGCTCTTCTCAAAGACAATCACATCTGCAGAGAGTAAAACCAATCCTATCTCATTTAAGACAAAAAACGCCCACACAGAGTCACTTAGAACAGTGATGAGAACAGGGCTAGAAGACACAATATGAGCATTCAGCTAATTTATCATCTAAATTTCCTTCCAAACCCAGTTATTTCTTCAGTATTCCCAGTATGGAGACCAGTCCATTGCAAAAAATATTTTATTAATCTCTGTTTCTCTTACCAAATAAATACAACAGAGACAGCAATCCCCTGGTTAGAATCTAACAAAATGGTCCCTAGAAGAGCCCTAGAAGAGCCCTCTGGCCAGTCACTTTAAAAATAGGCAACAACTCTGAGAAAACCACAGAGGGAAGTGCAGAACTTTGGGTTTGACTGTCAATTACCTCCCATCATTCCCAAAGCCATGAACTTTATATCTCATCTCCACAGTATCATCCTGTAACATCACCAGCTATTTTCATGATACTCAAGATCAGCAATTTTACCTCTGAACTTATTTTAAATAGTGTCTTACTTTTTAAATGCTCAGTATGATTTGCTTCCTGCAACTATGGAATCAGAAAATAAAATCAAAGTTTTAGATTGTCCATGTGTTGGGATGAGTTAAATAACTAATATGCAAAGCAACAAGAGTATTAGAACTAATCCTCATTTAGAAATGGAAAAAACCCTGAGTGGTATAATCCAAGGTCTTGGAAGTGCACCCTAGAAACCAAATACCATACTGCTATTTTTCCAGGAACTTTTCCCCTATTAAAACAATGCTGCCAATTTTCTGTTTTGAAATTTTACCATGCATATCCACACACTCACAAATTCTTTTCCCTCATTTCCACAGACACATGAACACAAAGCTTGCAGTGAAGCTCAAAAAGAGCTACAGAGAAAGTTGGCAGAAGCCCTGCCAGGTGACTCTGGCGGCCTACTTTCCCATCCTGGTGTTAAATATCACAGGAATTTGTTAAGGAATAATAATCTTAAGCAAATCTTTGCTGAAGATTTATTTACTGTCCAATATGCACCAGCAAACTAGAATGTGCCTTCTGCAACAAAGAGGTTAAATCCAAGCTTTATTGTTCTATAGAGTGTTTTGCAAAATGGACTATTTGTGTACATTCACTAATCAAATTATTTTATTCTACAGGTGAATATGATTCACGTCCCAATTCTAAAGAAGCATGTACAATTACAGTACTACACAACACATCCAGCAGAACTGTGCTTACAAAGATCTATCACTTTTTAACAAATTAATGGTTATGACATCAAGCCTATATTAAAATGCTTGACTCAGTCATGTTCTTCAAACTACCAATTTCTAGATTTTACACTATAATAAAATATTTAACTTTATAGTCCTGATACTTCACTGGAAATGCGGGCATTCTTTATACAGTAGTCCCTGAATTAATGGATCCACACCTTTCCAGTCTCAAACCCAAAGGAACTGGCACTGCCCATCAATCTCATTGCAAAAAAAGATTTTAAAAGTCTTGAGACATTTGCTTTTCAGCAAAGAGCCATTCAAAATGTGCTGCACTTCTGCATGTGGCTCATTATCCAGCTAAATCCTCTTTGAATGCCTAACACCATCGTTTCCAAGCTGATGGCATTTAACCAACCTTTGGGGCTATTTTGGTAAGTGGGCTTTATGGTGGATAACTTTCTTTTACCTATTATAAAGGTTTGGTGACCTTTTCCTTGATTACCCTTCTTCACTTTAGGCATGAAGAGTGGGAAGAAGGAGCTCACTGGGCATCTGCCAAAAATCCCTCTCCATTTGGGTGTGCAATAAAGGCAGCACGACACTGCCATTCCAACACCCTCAGCCAAATGAATACATCACCATACAGCCTCCCTCTGTCGAGGTTTGATGTTTTCACAGCTCCTAGTGCTAAACAAAAGCACCAGCTCTGCTCTTAAAAATCATCCACGTGAGGTTTCTTTTGCTCTTAAAAATCATCCACATGAGGTTTTTTTGCTCACACCTTTCTCATGAGATGCAACTGCTTGTACATTACCCCCACCACACTTCTCATGGCTGGAGGAACTTCTTGGTTCTGCTGCCACTAAAAACTGCCCCAAACCACGGGAGAGAATTAAACTAAGTGGTAAGAGTGCATCTTGCAGCACAAAAATATAAGCAGTTAAGCTTCTTCATCCTGTTAAAAGCTGAGAGACCAAGAGAAGAAGTGAAGAAAGGAAAACAGAGAAGTGTGAAGCCTTAAAGGATTGATGAGGGAAAATCTGTTCAGATAGCCAAGTGACATGAGAGAAAAGGACAGAGACCATCAAAAGTGAATGGCATAGGAGGATTGTGCCCTATCTAGAAAAGGGCAACAGAAATAAACCCTGCATGCTGTGGTGCAAAGTAAGTTATTTCAGCTTTTGGATTATTGAATATTCCTTATTATAGTGTGGTCCAGATTTCTCATAGCTGCCAATAAAAGAAGAGATGAACTTTTTGTTACAAGGCTACATAAAACAGAGCTCTGAAAAATAATGACTCAGATTGAGTTCCCCAAATTAGCTGATGTTTACGCTCACTGTTTCTCCACCTATGAAGACAAATGAGCATAAAAACCATCACATTGTTTCTCAGCAGAGAGAGTGTGAGCAGAGGTTCATTACTTTTGTGAAGTACGTACAGGCAGATTTGATAAGTGTCACAGGAAAGTCTATAAAGCAAATTATGCTGTGGGTAGTCCTAGCACAGTGTATAAAAACTAGGGCCATATACTCAATCATGCAAGGAAGCAAAACTCCCAACAGCTGCTTCTGAAGCTTCCACCACAGTTTCTGCATACTGAAAGATGAAGAGATCGGAGAGCAATAAACAGTTTGATGATGTAATTAGAGTTGGTGTGTATACACAGGAACAAAAAAACCTGTAAAAATTATTTTAATTCTGATATTTCCTAACCCCTGACTGACTCTGCAATATCAGTCTTGTTCCAGGTTTTCTGTATTTATAGAGAGACAGACAAGATTGAGTTATCTTGGAAAGATGGCACTCCTCTTCCTTGCAGTCTTCATTAGTTCTGTCTGGACTTCACACAGCATGAAAAGCTGTGTCCAGCAAATAAGACATGTGTTATTTTTCTGGTAATAATAATGGCTATTCTTACTGAAAATGAAAAAGTCCCTGTTATTAAAGTGATTTACAGAATGACAGATATTCTTCCATTGACTGCATTGGAACAAGTTTCCTGCTGCTGAGATTACAATTAAAGCTTTCAAGACTGACATGGGAGAAAGGACTCTGTAGAGTTGTCATTTTGGGAAAACAGTTATAAGATTGTCATATTTAAATAAAATACTCTTAAATACAGGAATAATTTCTGAGAATGGGCTATTTGTCTATTAGATATTACAGTACTGCCTGCAAGGATATCATGTGAAATAGAAATAATCATGACAAGAAGAGAATACAAGCTCAGATATGTAAAAGTGGCTTGCAGCTGACCCTGAGGGAAGGCAGTTGGGTGATGTGGCATATGCTTTTCCAATATGTGCTGTCTGTGGCTGCAGAACTAACAAAGCCAGGGAATGCTGGTACCTGACAGCAAGCTTGCTGCCCCTGACATGCTTTGCAGGAAGCAACTGATTTTTAAAAGAGCAGGTGGGGTAACGGCGGGGAGAGAAAAAATATACCACTGGAACAATTCTACTTTAGACCTTTTGTTAAAAATGTTGTCATTGGTATTACTTCAAAGAACAGAAACAGAGGGACAAGGGAGAGGGTGGAAGGAACAGGGAATGCATAGTGTGGATTTATTAATGCTCTGAAATGCTGTGTGAGGAGAAATTCCAGGAACACCATATGCAGCATTCAGGTCAAAGTCTAGAGGAAAGGCTGAGGGTATGGATATTCAGCACGAAGTGAAGAGAGGAAAATATGTGCTTTTAACTTTTTTTAAAACCTGCTATGCCTCTTATGAAGTTTTTAAACCATCATGTTCTCTTCAGCCTCCTCCCATCCATAATGCCCTGTGCCATTCTTTCAAACCATCACTGCTAAGCAGCTCCTGTATTGATGGTTTCAGCCACCCCTCTGTGTATTATAAATTGATGTTTGCATTTAAGAATTGATATAATAAAAATCCAGAAAAGGTTTATGAAACACTACCAGGGCAGCATGTTAGCCTTTATTACCTGTAACATACAGCTGAAACCACATGCTTTTAACTCTTCGCACCTTACTCACAGCCATGCAAGAAGGTTCTTGACAACATGAAGAGCAATGTCAATCTTACTCTGAGGTCAAAGGCCAAATATATTTGGAAGCATCACACCAGAAGCTCTCTTTGGAAGCAGCAGGGAAGGACAGAGGTGCTTTAATGTTGTTAAACTTTTTCTTCAAGTGAATAATGAACTTCTCTGTGAAAGCAGTAAGAGTACATATTTCATTAGGTACAGTTTGAAATAGTGTAAAGTTTACTGACAGCTCCCCCAAATCTCACCAAGACCTGACTCTCTGTCAGGTAACACTGCTGAAAACAAGATCTTCTCTCAGAGAATATTTAAAGATTCTTTCAAAGTGCACTCTTGAAGTAGCTGTATGGTGTTTGTCTAACCCCAAAATTCTCCCCTTGTCCCCCTAATACATACAGTATCAGCATCCTGAAGAATTTGTCTGTTGAAATACATAATTCCTGATGAGTAGCACCTCCACACACAAATTTATCTTTGATTCTTTTGCCAATGAGATATGGTTTCTGTTTGTTCAGAACAGAACACCACACACTGCCTGGATACAAGCTGCTGCTTAAGATAAGCTGACTGTAATTTCAGTATACAGTGGTATATTTCTGCCCTAAAATAATCTGACTTTATAGCAGCTGGATGTATGCCAGTTTCTAATTGTTTGTCTTTAGACTGCTGGCTTTCTTCTAATTATTCTCTTCCTGGGATACTTGGCTTATCTACTCCTCATTTTGTGCTAAATATTCCTTATAAAGTCTTTGTAAGCCTTCTTGCCTTCTTGGATGTCTAGTATGTTCACTATGAAATAAATTCTTTGATTATTCCAAGCCTGGCAGTCAAAACCTGTCCAAGTTTTAAAAGCCCATGCTATCTCATTTTCCTTCCTGTAGCCAACAGGCACTTCAGTGACTCCTTGGCATTTGAAAGCTGCCATCCTCTCTCATCTAAGAAGCTGCTAGGACATTTTACAGTATGTTTACAGGGAATCTGGGAAACCTTGTTTGTCCAGCAGTGTCTCTTGTCCACTTTGATGCTGAGTTGTAGTAAATGAATACGTCTTCCTGGCACTTAGACAATAAATTGTCTTTCCATAAGCACTGGTTTGTCCTTACCTTTCAAATCTGGTAGGGGAGGGTAATTTTCTTTCAGATCTTGTCTCTATATGTGCAAAGCTCCATAAATAGAAAGGGCAGTGACAAATGGCATTTACTGTTCATACACACTGTTATTAAAGGAACCATATGCAATTTGTGTATATTCTGCATTCTCATCCTTTTGGGGTAAGAACATGTTTTGGTCTGTGTTGTAATTAGTAAAATAGCACTTCTGATTCCCAGGTTGTGTCCCTAGGAGCCAACATGTAACCAACAGACACTATTATTAAGCCTGGGAAAAGCATCAAGATTTTTTTAAACATGATTAGTCTGTTGGCTTGTAATAACTGGGCATCAGGCTCACCCTGTCCACTATACAAAAAACAAAGCAGACATCCCAAGAGGCCAATTACAGACAGACCTCTGGAGAGCTACCAGTGTTCCTGAAGGAATCAAACTACCTGGTATTAGATAACTTTTCTTTTTGATGTGAACTGCAACTGCTATTTTATACAATTTTAAAAATAAAACCTTTGTATAAAAATTTCAAAATATCTCCCTGGCTTCCAGAGTAACAATGTTTCTGCTTAAGAAATCAACTAATTTTCATTAATTTTTTTAAACCTAAACTATTTTTTGATTTTTCTTTTAGTTTATACTAAAAATACCTCCTTATTATGCTTCATGCATAATAAGGGAGAGTCTGTCTCAAAAAGGTTACATTTTAATGAGTGCATTTTTAAAAACATGGGCGGGAAGTGGAACAATTATTCTGCCCTCATATACAGAGAAGCAGAGACACAGAGGTTTAGATTCTGCCTAATTAGCCCTCCTGCTGCTTTAGGCACACTCTATCATCCATGGAGAAACTGCCACTTCTTCCAGAACGTCATTTCTGAAACTAATCTGAGTTCTTGGAGCTTTCAGTGACTGTGATTAGAGTGTCACTATTGCTGAAACAGAGAAAATGAGAGAGGAAGAGGCAAAAAATCTTTCAGCACCAAAGCTGGTCACTGAAAGGCCAGAGACTTGACCTCGCGTCCAGTGAGATTCAGTGCAGCTCTTTATCCTATTTTGCATCTTGATTCAAAGCCTACTGAAGTCAATGCTCAGACTCTTAGGAACAACCAAGATTAAATCTTCCATTAAAAAACCTTGCAGTTACTAATTTCATATGATGAATCCAACTATAAGAAAGAGTGTCTTGAAATATCTTGAGATTTAATGGTAGAACAGTAGTAATTAATCACATACCTTCTGAATTATTATTCTAGGAATATAATTACTTTGAAAACATTTCTGCAAAGAGAAAAAATCTTAACTGAAGTTGAAAAACCCACATGTATATTTATAGCTCTCAAGATACATCCTTTTTTTGAAACACACCCCTCTCACTTTTTAAACAGAACAAATGAAAGCACAGCATAAACAATAAAATCCACACTAGATTATTTTCGAGATTTCAGTAAAGAGTCCAAGGGCAATTCCTACCCTGTACTTCACTGCAAAATGTCATACTAACACATAAAATTCTGAAAAGTGATTAAAAACTAAAAGAATGAAGTACGTATTCACGTTAAAATGAAATCACTTCCACCCATATTCAGGCTCCTAAAAGTATAGATAAAATCTAGCAGAACTAGGTTACTCTAAGTGTTGCCTGTTTGTTGGAATCAAAGAGACTGATCAGAAGGTAAGACAACTAATGACTGCATGATCAAACCAATTCAGAAAAGTTGCTGTAACTTACATAATTCCCACAAAACTTCAAGGGGTTTCCTAAGTTTTGTGGTTTGAAAATAAGCTCAAAGCAATTCCTCTAGGAAATGTTAAAGTGGAATTAAGCATCATTACAGAGATTTTGACGCTTTGCCCTCCAGTGATCCAAATTACAGAAACAGGGCTGTGTACATAATGATGCAATTACATGCGGCCATGGACGGTTTAATTACCACATGCCTGAGTAAACCTTTTTTTAAAAAAATTGAGGGCACTGTTGGAATTTTCTCACTTCTATACCTGACTGATTTTAAATATATTGATAGCGTAGTCCTAGATTACAATGCCAGTGTATAGAAATTAATTTCCTTCTGGAGCAGCACAACACAAACAAAAAGCACGTACACTCCATGGATTAAAACATCACCAATTGTCATTAAAGGATACTTCGTGCTTGTTTCTCTTCTTAGAAATATTAGCTGTGGTCAGACAGAACTACAAATGGCTTTCATTAAAAATTAATATTCACCAAAGTAATTTTCAAATTGTTGGATAGTCAGCTGCATCTTTAGTGCCTAAACACTGCTTAAAGCCTATCCTTAGCTCTTACATTTCTAACAGAAAGTCTGACACATCTGATGCACAAAGTGTGTGCCCCTGAGAACTGCACAGTACTGCAAAAAAAGCTGTCAAGCCCCATTTTGGGACCTGCTGATGCAATGCTGCTCATTGAATAACTACACTGGAAAGTCATTTGCATTAAAGAAAAACATGCCTGAATCAAGGGAGGGCTCCACACAGGGGAGGTTCTCCTGGCAAGGCAGGGGTTGTTTCAATTGTACATTTATAAAAGACTCTAATTTGGATCACGCTGTTAGAGGCAGGTAATAACAGTTTTCCCTAGAGATTTCATGCATTTCAGTGGTCACATTTGATCTATAAATAAACTTGCCAATTTGTAGAGGGTTTTTTTAACCTTCTCGTTAATAATTCTGCTCGATTACCCAAGCCCAGTGAGAAATACATTTCATAAAATTGCCTAAGGTACATGGCAAGAGATGACAAGGGATGACCCACATGACATTGTGAAGCTGGGAGGAAGCACTAAACTGCCTGTCCTTCATTATGACAAAATGCCAGTGAGGTTTGTGGTTGGTAATAGGAAACCAAAACGGGGTCTTCAATTTTCCGTTAAAAAGAAAGCATACACATAAATTCCTTAATACATCTGTACTCCTATGGTCCTCACTGAAAAGATATCATGAAAAGCTGTGTTTCTTCTAAATATTTGGCAGCACGGCGAGCTACAGTTAAATCTTCAGTATTTATTACTCATCAATTAATTAGAATTCAGAGTTATGAACATAAATACTTACTCATCTAAATATCTGAAAATCTCACACAAACACCTTAAGAATCGATGACTGTACTTGGGATTCTGCATTTCAAGCTGCGAATGATTTTAAATTCTCCTCCTTTTATGATGAACATCTGCATCTTGGTACAGCCCTCCTCTGACCCATGATCTCCAGAAGCTGGACAGCGACCTTCCCCAGCCCTGCATCTGCCAGCAAGAGGGCAGCTAAAGGAGCCGTGTTGGAGCTGGGATGGAGAGCAGGTAGAGGGCAATTTAAACTCTAACCCAATAAGGATCACTTTTATTCTAAGCTTGGCTTTGCCTCAAGCCAATTCTCATTATTAAATGAAATCGATTCATCATTCCATAAGTGGGAATAGGCATTGCCAAAAGGGAAAGCACCCAACTTTGCTGACCAGTAAATTGCTCAGACTTTTATAGAGAAACAATTTTTCCTGAAAACAGTATTCATTTTCTGTTCTTGATTAAAACAAAAAGACACCTTATACAACAATTACTAAAGCCACGCTTCTATTAATATTAATACCAAAATCAAAATATCTTTGAGACTGAAAGGAAGGCAATCCTGCCTTTAGAAGCACCACATAAAATTAAAATTCAGACACCTTGCTCAATCTGGAATCACTTTAGACCTGCACAGTTAAGAGTCTGTTCAAGAAGTCCTTTTCATCCATATCATTAGTTTTTTTTACATTCCACTAATAATTTAAGCACTGCCCTATATAGTAATTACCTTTAAATGCAATTAAAAGTACAGTACCACCTTGAAAATTCATCCCTGGGGGAAAAAGCATCTCAAAATGGAGACTATAATTTTAAGAGGACGAGGATGGCAGCAGGCAGGCAGGTGATGGAAGGAGTGTTACCACCCCCACGTGCACTACTGCCACGTGTTATGGCTCAGCATTTCACTGGAGTTGCTGCAGGACACGTTGGGATAACCAGTGGTACATCACATGGAAATGCAGATGATAACTCATGTCAGCTCTACTGGGGCCTGCTTTTAAAACATACTTTAAGACAACACTAATTGCAGAGAAAACTCTATTTGCTTTAGATTTTATTTCCAAGGGTTCAGCTGTTTATCCCCCTGCAGATCCAAACATTTACTGTACTCTGAGAGTTCACTGTACTCTAGCAATTAAATTAATGGCTGCAGCAACAGCAAGAAATCCTTTAAACCCCTGTGGGCTTGTTCCTTTGATTAGACTAGATCAGTGAAGCTACAGCTATTTGCAGGCAGATTAGATAGGCTCAGGTTTTATTGCCATTTGCACTAGAGATTGAAAGGTCATGTTTGTTGACATCTTACCAAAACCCATCTGTGAAAGTTTACTTTAAAAGTTATTCTTCAGGAAGATTTCTAATTTTTAAAGAGTACCATATGGATCTAAGAAGAAGAAATGACCTAACCAGGGCAATACCAAGCAGAGCACTCCACTTTTGCAGTGAGCAGCAGAACCTATCTGGCACCCACACATAATTTTCTCTTCTCTAAAAGCAAAGTTTGAACAAATTATGAAATATCGGGTACTACTAATATTAGGCTTTGGGGATGAATCACAAGGTAGTTCAAAATCTGCATCTCTCTGATCTTGTTTTGGCTGAAGGAAAGAGCGTCCTGTCTGCCATGCTATTTTTAAATGCATCATGCTTTTTCCCAGTATTTAAGAATGTTTATGATGATGGTGTCGTAGGTAGCAACGAGCATGTCAGAGTACCTTACAAGTATTTACATTCCTATTCTATTTGCAGTGTCAAATGCCAGACATTTTGGGATCAGAAAATATCTGCTGAGCCTTGTGGGAACAGAACTGCCATTCCTGAGTTTCTGAGATGAAGATAAAAGAATAGGGAAGTTACTGGCAGAGCTGGGAAGTGAATCCAGCCTTCTGCAGACCTTGCCAAGGAGCAAGGATCCCTCTGTGCCAGGATTTGCCCCTTTGCAGTGACACAGCAGCTGTGCTCGAATGGTAATGACACTTTGAGGACTTCCCCACCAACAGCAAAACAACCCCAGCAGTCAAACAGAAACCTATGAAAAGTGAGTTCATCATACATTTGTACTGCTGGGAAACAGCAGTAAACTAATGGAGCTTTGATCAAAAATGTGAGGCTTTCCACACAATCAACCAAAACAAGACTTTCCCTGAACCTGCTTATTCCACACACAGCACAACTCAGAGCTCAAACTACCAAACTGTTCATTTGCTTTAATTTCAACACTAAAGTCAATAATACTACTCAAAAAAAAACCCTGAATCTAAAGAGAAACTGCAGTGTAATTTGCTATCACATTATTTACATCACCAACATTTTTTATTTTCTTTCTTTCAGATTTCCATTAATATCTAAAGATTTCATCAAAATAAGTATTGTGATAGATGGGATTTCCTTCTCCCAAATGAGATTTCTGTAACTTGGTTTTAAGAAAGATGGTAGATTTTGAGATATTCTGAGTTTTTAATGCTTGATAATTTTTATAGTGAAATTTGTTTTAACAGCTCCAGAGAAAAACACCAAAACCTAAACATATCTTAAAAGTATAAGATTTTGCCCTTTTTACCATCCAAGTTTCACACCAATTCTACTCCTACTGTACTGCCAGGAGTAGGATTGCCTCAAGAAAACAAAACCTTTAATTAAACTCTTAGGAGAAGATAAAAAGAAATTATACTTTACTTTTTTCTTAGCCATATTAAAATAGGTCTCTTAGGCCATTATATTATAAATCTGTAATCCCACTCACTGCCTGTGCTGCTGGTGTGGAGCAGATGTCTTCAACCCTGCTCACAAAGGAAGTGCTTTCTGTATGGATTTATGGCTCCTAGGGAGATGAAAGGTTTCTACATTTAATTTTGAAGGATGTGACTTCACCTGAAATGTTCAGATTTAAGACTTCTTGCAAAGAGTAGGAATATTAATTTCTCCATTTCTGTTGCAGCCCTGGAAATTCCAGTCTTTTTCTCCCTTTTAATTGATAGTACATGGAATTATGCTAGAACCATAATTTAAATAAAAAAACTCAAAAAGGATAGGTGTGACTATTTCCCAGCAGTTTACAAAATTAGCTTTATCATGATATATCCTATTTTCTTAAAGCACCATATAAAAATGCATCCAGTAAATAAATCTCTTCTTTGGTCAGTCAGCTCTTGAAAATTCTGTTTTTGCTGTGTGTTTTATTGTTTAAAATTTTTGAGAGGTGTGGAGGATTAGAGAAGACAGACCAATGCCACACGTCTTCCTAAAAAGGAACAAGATCAAAAAACTCTCTTGAAGTATCTCTGAAAACATCCAAAGGCAAAATTTCCAGACTGTTCCTTATGTGTTTCTCATTATCTTGGCTCCCCAAAAGAATACCAAGAAGAGCCAGTGCTGAGCTGTTTTCAGCTTCTAGAAAATACACATTGCAAAATCAAGCACCTTTATTGCCATTTGATATTTTTCAAATATTTATATGACACTACAGAAATATGTTCTAAAGTGAATCACGGAAGGTAATAAAACTGATCTCAAATGTCTCCCGATTTCAAAAACCATGAAGTACTTTATGGCTTCTATACCTGCAGCTTTTCAGTTCAATACCTGGGCAGGAATCCACTGAGAACAAGCACCTAAGGAAACCACAAGGCAGCAAGAAACCTGGGCTGTGACTTCCCTCCTGATTTCATCACTCCTTTATTTCTTCACACCCTGCAGCACAGCCTCTACTTGATCACAACTTTGCTAAGGAGTCTAAGGAAAGCTGTTATTATTTCACATATAAGGCAGTAGCAACAAAAATAACTCCCAGACTTAATTTTTGTACATCTTTGCACGCTAAAGGGGGAGAGAAAGCAAGAAACCTACTGGGTAAAGTTTTTGTGTTGGTTTTCTAAAGAACAGCTGCCTCGTACCAGAGAATAAAAATTCTTTGCATTCAAGTGAAACACTCTAACTCTTCCCAAAAACCTCCACTACAGTTTCCAAGTTAAAATTACTTGATTCTCTAAACAATAAAGTTCACGAAAGAGAAATGAGTAAATGTATCAACTCTATGGTGTCTTTGATTTTTTTTGTTTGTATACTCTCTTTACACCATGCAATGGTAACGAAACGGGGAAAGTTAATCATTCAGTCAACCGATATAATTTAATAAGCCACTGAACTTGAATGCTCATCTTGGGTAATAGCAATTTACCAGTTGCATGATTGGCACAGTTCATTGGAGAGAATTCAGTTATAAAAATGACATTGTATCTGCCTTTCTTTCTAAGTTCCAATCTCTCACCTTGGGTTCTATAATAAAAATTAACACCAAGCACAGAATCACATGTTTATTTGCTTTTTCTCATGCTTTGTTGTCTTTAAACATCAGCCATATGTAACCCCCTTAACTCAGAGTGACTAAGGAAACATGGACTGGAAACTTAAGCTTATAAAATGTAACTATATGTTCATGGAATTATTGCATGTGGTCCAGAAAAGTGGCCAAAACCCTTGGATGCATTCTGTTGGAAGTGAACCCATGCCTTTCTATTTTTTTGTGTTAACCAAATTTTAAGCCTTACCAGCTGTTCTTTCTTTCCTCAGTTTGGAGTATAAGGCTTTATCTTAAGCTGGAAAGGAAGTTCTTACACCTGGGAAAGCCCATTTGCCATTGTTTCGTAGTGACACCGCTTCCTAGACAATTTATCAAAACTATGACACCTGCCAGATGTTGCTTCTCAGTAGGAAGCATTTCCAACCGCCTAGCAGATATGTTTCTCTTCCTCCCAGGGTTTTTTCCAAGGATTCCCTTTCCCTCCCCACCAAGTCTTATGGCACTAAGAAATGCCTCAGCTTTCTGCAAAATTTGAGAACTTGCATATTAAAATATTTAGGTATCCAGTTCACTGAACCCTTAGGGTCCTATGCTGTCATTACAGCAGGAGACAAATTTTTGTGATGTTTTCTGTCCCAGATTAGCCCTGGCTAATTTTTCTAATGCTCTTCAGTCTAGAGCCCCTTTTCAGATTTTACCACCAATTCAGGGCAAACATGAACGCCATTTGAGTTCTGCGGTCTTCCTGCTTAAGGACATCAGAAAATTACAGTCAAGTTTCACACAACTGATATTTTAATCTGCTGGCAAACAGGCAGATGGGAATGAGGTCCTCTCATTAGCCATTCAGGGGCAGGGAGGTGTGATTGAAGGAAGGTTCCAGGGAGCGCGGCGAACAGGAGCGGGCAAGCGGGCGTGGCGCGGCAGCTCGTGCAGGCAGGGCAAGTAAAGAAGGGTTGCAGTCATCCTTCTGCTAGTGGGGTTTTTATTTTGTGCTGGGGTTTGGTCGGTTGGTTTTAGGTTTTTTCAGCAATGGTCTCCAAACGATCAAAAGTTATAGCTAGTAACGTGTACCAACCCAAAGAGAACCCGCCAAAAAGGACGCGTCTCTCCAGAGCACTGTAAGGAGTGTCTGAGCCTGTCAGTAGTGCCAGGGGCCTGCTTGCAGTGAAAACAGGTGACTGATCTGTGATTCTGAGGTAATACTGTGGAAAATTTGTAGGTAACTGCAATCAACCAACTGGTTTTAAGTTTAGGTTGCTAATTTGTCATGTTTGAACTTAAACAATTTGTACACTTCTGCAGTATCACCTGGAAAAACATCCCTCTAGAAGAACTTGGATGCACATGCTTTCTCTCTTGTAAGATTACAGTTCATTGATTTAATCCATAAGCTGGTTGTGCTGAGTGAGGACCATTTTTGAGATATTTAATTGTTAACAAACAATAACAGGTACAGGATCTAGATAAGAGCCTGTGGACCTAGTCATTAGTGAAAGCACTTCCTAGGGGAAAGATTATCAATTCTATTAAATACTCTATGGTTTAACCACAGTGATGTTTGTTACCAAAAAAGAGACAGTCTAAAAATAGATACAAAAGTCTGCAGATATTAAAGCCCTATCATGCAACTGTTGATGATAAAATATAGTATTTATGGTCCCCAGCAGCCTGGAGCAGGGACTCCAGTCCCAACCACCCCTCCATGGCAAGTCTGTCACTAGCCTTTCCAAAGCCTTTGGAAGGTGCCACCAAGTGGCACAACGTGGATCAAATTTGCACCCTCGAGTCTGTTTGCCCTGTGCCAACAGCGAACAGATCACACAGCAAACCACCATTGAAGACAAGACTGGATTAACTGCAGCATAACGGCAGTTTTCCAAGAAGGGCGCACAAGCTGTTCTGAGCACAAGCCACAGCTTGACTAAACTTCAGAACCATCTCGAGAAGAAAGCATTTTTCACAGCTACTGCCACCAAATCAGACAGTGAAAGTGTGACCAGCCTGCCTTCAACCTGTCACCCAGTGTGGCTCCCCTGGGCACAGCCTCACTCAGGAACAGGCTGCAGACACTGCTCCAGTGTGACACACACAAACACAGAGACATTTTATAACACAGACTCTTGAAAGCACAAAGATTAAAGTACAGTGCTTCTGCCGACTGCATTTATTTCTAGTCCATGGATGCCATTTGGGGAATATTCTTTTCATATCATCTTTTATTTTCAATTTAAATGAAGCAGCATTACCAGAATGTTAAGGAGCTCATTCATTAGAATTAGAAACTTTCTTATAATACTCTAATACTTTTTTCTCAATAATAGCTTTGTAAATTCTCTAACTGCATATTTGTATACATGTGCATACATTCTCTCCATTTCCAATCCATTATATTGAAGCACAGCACATAGATTTCTTTATTCCAATATTGGCAATTCATGGATTTCCAGTGTGGTTAATTCACCCCTACTGATAAAACTCTCCATGATATTCATTTCACACAGAGAACCATCATATTTCATGCACTCCTTCAAACTCATTACTCATTGCTAAAATCTGGGATTTTATTTTTTTTAAGCCTTTGTATATTTTGGATTAATAGAAAGTCCCAAACCCCTAAAGACATTAGTGTTCAAATGAATAGAAATGGCTTTTTGATCTTAAAATTGCAGCAATTATCATATCCCATAAATTGCAGGAAAATCAAGTGGCTTGAATAAACATTACTTGCTTCCTCCCAAAAACTGGCATCTACCCTTTGCCTCATTGAATGCTAAAGCATACAAGAGAAAAGTCTGCTTTTATTATTCATGTTAAATTAAGTAGATCAAGTTTCATTAGTTATATGTGCATATTATTAAAAAACTCAGTTAAGTCTTGATTTTTCAGGGAAAGTACATAAATCAGGATTAAGTCTAATTCGTTACCATCAATAAGACAAGTAAAAAATGCTGCGTACTTTTTAGAATTGCAAAGCTCAGAGATGAAGTCCCTCAGGCCTTAATTTCCCAGATGTCAAAGACTCTTAGGAATTTCAATAATGGTTATTAATCATCTCATAGTACTTCTCCACAAGCATAGAACCCTTGTCCTATAATGCAGTGTTGGTTTTAACCCCTAAATTTTAAAAATACAAGGCATAACAGACTAGAAATACATTATTTGCACATCTCACTCTCAGGAACTTTCTGACAGTCAAAGCTTCTGCTGATGCTTTTTCTCCCTCCCCATTGTGTCTTATTAATTCTCCAGCACATTGCCTTTCACGACTTGATAAAAGTTTCTTTTCAATTTGAACATTCCATAGCAATCCATCATTGTCTAGGGCAGAATGGGTGTAAGTTACATCCTCTCCACAAAGAATAACCTCGGTGCCTCCTTTGATAGCAACGTTCACACTGATATCTCGTGAGAGTATTTATAACAACAGTGTCAGGGACAGAACAATGTTCTCCTCCATCATAATTGCTGAGGTGGAAGAAGTTACACAACGGAGACTAAGTTGTGTCAAAGTGCCGGGTACTCTCAAATCAGCAACAAATATAGACTGGTTTTGGCTTGACATCCCTGCGTTATGTGGTCCAAACCCATAATTAGTTGATGAAATCACATGACAAGTTTGCTTATTCACCATCTGTCAGCACCTCTAGGTAGTCACCTTCTTCCAGAAGAGTATCTCTGTCTGTGTTCTTGCTTTCCCAGATGCTGTGGTGATTTTTCCTACCTGTATCATATCCATCAAAGCCATGTAACAACCTGCTGGAAGCATACACAGCAATGTTGGACAAATTTTCCACAAAGCCTTTTGTGATCTGCTGTGAGGCAACAACAGATTTAGCACAATTCAGCTTAATGATACTGAAATGAGCTCTTCCAGCTGAAATGCTCAAAGACACACTCTGAGCATTATAAATTGTTTGGGAAGGCCGAAAACAACTTGAAGATTCTCATTCTTCTGGCTCCTCCTCTTCTGGAGACTCACTGCCCTTCCAATGTCTAGAAAGTGCATCTGTCTTTCATTATTGGGCTTGGAGAAAGAGAGGGGAAAATAGGGATACTGCATAGGAAAAAAAATCTCTTCCTTTCCTCCCACTGCAAAAGGAGTGATGTATAAGTTTTTTCTTCCCTTCCCCACCAGTATTTACAGAGCACATGGGACAATGTTCTTACAGCCCATCCAGACAAGATGCAACAGCAATAAGACGGTTGTTTACAGACCTGAATGCTAAAAAGGAAGAGCACAAGGACACAGGAATAGAAATGCAATGCAGATGGCTAACTGGAGAAACCTGTCAGCAAAGGAAGGAAGTGAACACTTACCCTTGAAGAAAAAGTCCAACGAAAAGTTGGTTTAAGCATCCATTAAAAAGATGTACTAAAATAGTGTTTATTAACATAATATTTCTGATTTTTCAGAAATAAATGTTTTAATAACTGTCGGCTCTTAAATTTAAATTATATTTGTGTTAATACTTCAAATATTCTTTTATGTTCAGGAACAGAATGAATCTTTTTGATTGAATCAAAACAAAAATATTTGGAAAGTTCTTATTCTGTCCTCAGCAAAGAAAAATATAAGAAGGAAAATATTGTTTCTACTCAATTGGCTTAAGCAGCACACGGTTATAGTTGTTAACCTCACCACCCAACATTACTTTCTAAGGTTTGACCAGGATTTTTGCTAGTTTTGTCTTAGTTCCTCATTCTTTCAGTCAGCAGATTTCTCTACCTAGATATTTTACTAGGTCTCTTTTCATGTCCAACATCTTCTGGCTTTTCAGCCTTAGCTTTGCAAGCAGGCATACAAGGCGTCAAAGTTGAAGCATCAAAAATAAGCAAGCAAGAGAAGGCACCACCCTACGTGACTGGCTCCCCAGCATTTATATGCTTATGTTTCCACAATTTCAGTTCAACATATTGAACAAAAAAAAGATCATCAAACAACTACAAACTTTTACTTTCTGACACCAATATGGTTTGTTGACAACAAAGAATTTTTTGAAGGCAAGCATAAAATTGATTGGCAAAAAAATATGAATTCTGCTTAGCTAGTTAAGTGTGTTTTTTCAAGAGAATATAAAGAGTTAATTTAAACTAAAATTCAGTGTTTCAAGTTCTAAAGATCAACATAAATGAAAGGATTTGACATAAGACTTTCTAGTATCAGTTCAATGTATCAAAGATAACGTATGGCAGGAAGCATTCTGGCACATCATAGAAAAACAAGTCATAGACATCTTTTGTAATATTTATCAGCTTCTCAATCTAACATACTTCATACACATGTATCTCTTGCACTGTTTGGAAATCTTCATAATACATCCTTTCCCTGATTAATAGTCAGCACTGCAAAAGGAAAGTTCATGGGATTCAGTCCCCCAGTCACTTTCCCAGCAGGTTTGTCCCCCTGCGCTGTTCCTGCACTCCAGTGCTGCTGTGCTTAGTTCTCTCAGCATCCAAGGGAGACAGCAAACCCAAACAGCTCAGAGAGCTGCAGGTTTGACCAGTTCCAAAGAAGCACAATACAAAATTTTCCAGTGTAGCTGCTACACAACAAGCATCCACTCCAACACCAGGAAAAAATATATATACCACAGCCAGTGTAATATGTAACACTGAGTATGTAACTCCCAAGCCCTGACTAACCCCACTGGGCTCAGTGGGACTGGTTTGTTATTGTCTGTCAAGTGTGGGAATGTTTCATCCAGGGGAAAAAGAAGCAAGAGAAACATATCCAAGTAAGAATACAGCTGAGGGGAAAAACCAAATCAGTTTTTTTACGTCAAGGTGGCTTTTTCTACATTCAGTTACAACCCAAATATTTTTATTAGTTACCTATATTTATTTTTAATATGTTTCACTGACTACATAGATTCTCTAGTTGTTTTAGTTTGCTACTTCTTCAATATTCATTTAATGTACATGTAAAAACCCCTCATCCAAAAAGCAAGAAATATACTTAGGTTAATTTTTTCAAGTCCCTTCCTGTACAACCCTGCATCCAACCTCCCTATTCCTTTACACAAGCCTGACAATACTGCCTGTTCCAACACCTATGTTTCCAAACTTCATTCACTCTCCTACCAGGACTATGTGCAGTAACACACATACAATCAACAATAATATAATATAATATAATTTAACCTTAGCAAGGTGAGGCAGTATCCGTCAGAGAGATGAAAAATATATGGAAACATCTTAAGGTGGTGTAGGTTCCCAGTCATTTGTGATTTGCTTCCTTTTATGAATTACAGTGAGAGTTTTTGGGATTTATATTTTCATTAGCTTTTAACTTCAAGCACTTTTAACTGAATTTCGACTAAATTTTTTTTTGTTGGAATATGAACCAAAAATATTCTCTCTTAGTTTCTCATTAATTTCTCTTAGTTTATCTCATTAAACAATTACACATTAATTCTCTTAAAATAAGAAGTTAGGTAAACAATTCAGAGTCCAGCAGATTCTTACAGGGGTCACTGTGTGTCGTACAAGCACCTGCCAAACACATGCTTTGAGAGAAACTTTTAATTCTCAGTTTATTGGTAATAGTACTGTGAAAGAGCTGGATAGAAAAGCAGCATAAAGTCTGTTGAGAGGTGTCTTCAGGGTTGCCATGGAAATTTGTCTGTGAGCATTTCTCTGTGTGTATTTGAGTGTCAAAAAATTCTGCACTGGGCAATTTTAGCAGATAAGGAGTCTGCTTTAGGCTGAAGAAGCTTGGAGAAAAAGCCTGCATCCCAGAGCCAAATCATGCAAGGAAGTTGATGTCTTTAAATTTTCGTGAGCATCCTACACCTATGAATAACTGATGTGTAAAGCCAAAAGCACCATGTCACCCTCACCCAGACAAAAGTCCCATGTCACCCTCACTCAGCCAGAGCACAGCTAAAAGCCCTGTGTCACCCTCAGCCAGACAAAAGCCCCGTGTCACCCTCAGCCAGCCCAGAGCCCCGTGTCACCCTCACCCAGACAAAAGTCCCATGTCACCCTTACTCAGCCAGAGCACAGATAAAAGCCCTGTGTCACCCTCAACCAGACAAAAGCCCCATGTCACCCTCAGCCAGCCCAAAGCCCTGTGTCACCCTGAGCCAGACAAAAGCCCCGTGTCACCCTCAGCCAGCCCAAAGCCCTGTGTCACCCTCAGCCAGCCCAGAGCCCCGTGTCACCCTCAGCCAGCCCAGAGCCCCCTGTCACCCTCAGCCAGAGCAGCCCCTGGCTGGGCTGTGTGTGCTGAGCACCCAGCAGAGAACTCGGATCGCTGCCCAGGAACTGAGCCTCAGCCCCAGTGCTAAACCAAGTGTAAAATGGGAAAACAAAAACTACTGCCTTTCAAAGAGCTGGCATGTAGAAAGCTCCTCAGTGCAGAACTCTCTTACTCTACTTTTTATTCCAGCCCTCTAAAACGGCCCTGCTCTGTGTTGTAGTTCTGATTGAAGTGTGAAATTAACTTTTACCTGTGGGGCTAGATAAATAACTACTGCCTTGCACCTTAAAAGTTGCTCCTTCAACAGGTCTTTGCTTCTGAACAAGTCAGAATATTTCTTATAGAAGAAAATTTTCACACAGGGACACTGAGAGAAAGACATTTTGCAAAGAACTGGAGTTTCCTCACCACCTTTCCAGCAATCTGCTATTTCTAAGTAAACCTAAACAACATGATTTTGTTTAGAAACTTGTTTTCAGTAGAAAAAAGACCTCATATAAAAATGGAAACATACTGCAAGAAGAGGTCACTTGAAGTAACATTTCTTACAGGTGAATTATTTAAATGAATTCTCACCGTTATGATAAGCTTAAAACCTTTCAACTTTATCCTTTTTGGTTAATTTTACTTTAATGCTTCTAACAACTAAGTCATATTCCAGTTGAGAAGCACTCATAGTTTTTATGAAAGATGAAATTCATCAGCAGGAGATATTTTCATACTAGAGAAATTATATTTTCAAACTACAGAAATTACATTTTCCTTATGAGCCACATATTGTATTTTCCTGAATGCATTTGAAATCGACCTAAGTTTATGTTGTGGAACTAATCAGATTCAAACTTTTCATTCAGACTTATTTCCAACTATTTTTTAATTTTTTCAATAAAGAAAAACTTTTATAGGTTATTATTGCTATATCCTACCAAGTTCTCTCCCTGAACTGTATTAAAAAACACTCCACAATGATATGATCACATGCTAAAGATAGATCTTATTTTATAATTGTAATCATAATGTTACAACACCAAAATATATTGGTATAATACCAAATATAACCATAATATTATAACCATTTTATATTGTAACCATAACTGACAGGCCTGAGAATGTTTTAATGTTCAAGTTAGAAGCATTGGAAGAAAAGGAGTTTGTGACAGAAATGCTGACAAAACATTATGGCCATTCTAAACACAACACTATAATTACATTCTTTGATTAACAGCTGGTTGAAAGAATTGCCATCCAGAACAAAACTCTGATTTTTAGCTGGAAACAGTCAATCAGAATTCCCAGATTATAGAAAATTCCTACAAGACACTATTATCTATATAGCCACAGCCAGAAGGTGTCAGGGAATCAATTCATATAATATGCCAGCTTAATAAAATCTGCATGCAAAATTTATGAATACAGTAATATTCCCTTATATTGTAAGTTATTAATGGTCAATTTAATGACTATCTACAGCTGAAGTGCTTTAGTTCTGTATGATATTTTAATCATCCCTAGGCATTTATTTAAATGCATTTCATTTTATAGCCATCAGCTCCTCACAGATAAGACAGCCATTACATTCATATGGAGACATGCAAGGGAGCTACTAATTCTGTCTTTAAGCTGTTATTGATCCCTTAAAATTTACTACATCAGGAACAAAACTACATGTGCCGTTACAACAGTACTTGTTCTAGTGCCTAAACTAGACTAAAAAAATATTTATGAGAAGTAATCTATGTGTAATCATTCTAATATCTCTTTATGTTTACAGTGCACAGCCCTACATTGCTGGAAAATCAACATGCCTTGAAGATAAAGAAAAAAACGTTGAATTCAAATACCAGTATCCTTAAGATGAAGCAGTGTTCTCCTTACTCCATATTTACATCAAAACAACAGACTTTTTAAAAGCTTTTTTTTTTAAATTTAATTAAGGTATTACTCAGAAGTTTGTTTTGTTGCTTCTATATAGAAATCGTCATGAATATAAATAGCCTTATAATAAGTACATGAAACATCTACTTGGATCCATGGTCAGGCAGGACAGAAAACTAAAGAAGGCAAGTCCTAGGAGACTGGAGATTTTCTTTTATTTTACAGGAAAGCAGAATCTTTTAGATCAAATCTGATTATTGTTCCATTAAACTCGCTACAAGAGACCTGAGAATCCCTACAAGCCAGCAGGAAAGACTCCAAGATGGAACATAGCAGTTGTCAACAACTGAAGTGCAAAGCACGTGCTGAACACAGTCCCTGGCAGTGTCAAAAAAATTGATGAGATGCAATTTTCACCCTACTATTTTTTGAGGCAACTAATAATCATTAAATTAGGGGTTTTCTATTTGTTTGCTGTTTGTTTGGCTGTAGAGCCAAAGGAAAAGAAGTTGAAAGCCTCTACACCAAGAGATCAAGGACACCACATATGCATAATTAGTCCTCTTTCAAGTAAAGCCTATAGCAAATGTAGCCTCCTGTGGAAAACCTCAGTCCCCTGCCCTGGAAAGGATAAAAGACTAAATCTCATGCTTATTTTCCATATCATAACTCAGTTTTTCTTATCATCAGTTTGAGATAAATATACCTGTTACAGAATTTAGATCTACTCCCATAACTGTAATGGTTCACAAAGCTATTACTACTTCAATATATCTTATGAATACAGGTAATTATAATTCATTAAAAAGCATTTTAATCCATTTCAATTTTTCCCATGTCATCAAGCAGGATAACATATGTATAAGCATTGGACTAAAGCAACAAACTAACCTAAGAATGGAATCAGCTAAATTATATTGTACTAGTGCTGCAGCTTCTTGAAAATAAAACACATGCCTGATCAACAATACCAGGAGTATCTGAATATAGAAATTACATTCTCAGATGTATTTTAAGCAAAAGTGTGATCACAATATTATATGCTTAGTAAAATATTTCTTAGTAAAAAGGCTTCAAGAGAAATATGATTCTTAAATATGAAAACATTCTTCATTACTATTTTACTAATGATACAATAAACAAAGAGTTTCAAAAACAGTGAAAACAATTTAAGAACTCACCCAAACTCAAACTGTTTTCATATGGATCTCTGCTTCAGGGAATCAGTTCAGTGTAATTTCTCTACTGTCTAATAAAAGACAAACGTTGTAAAATCTTTATTTTGGGTCACCATTAGTATCTCTCCCCCTCTGCTAAATCTGGTGGGGAATTAACTTTTCCAGCCTAAAGATAAAGTATAAAAAGTAAATGTTATCGTGCTACACACACGATAAATGTTCATATCCAAAATCCTTTATACGCCTTTCCTTGCAAATTTACCCCAAATTGGCAAGCTCAGTTAGCAAAGACAGTTGAATCTATGAAAAAACAATGTATTGACCCCACATATACATCATTCCTTTTATTTAGAATAAATTTCAAATATGTAACCAAAGACAGTAATAAATAATAATCTTTTTTTTTATTATGATTTCATAAAGCTTTAAAATTATGTTTTTGCTGTATAAATACAGCATCTGCTCCTATAAAGTTCTACTCAGAGCTGGTTTTTTTAAATGGCTTCATTTGAATAAGTAGAAAGATCTTAAATTAATAAGGACTACTCACACAAGTACACAGAGGCCAAATCAGCACCACTTTGACTGGTCTTTTGTTTGTTTTATTCTGTTCTGTAAGCTAAGTGCAATAAAATAACAGAACATGATGATGAAAATCACAAAGGAATTTGTTTATGTTGTACACAACTCGGTCAGCGCCCTTGGCTCTGGCCTGCAGCTTGCTGGCACAGGGATTTTTCTTCTGGAGCTGCTTTGCAAGCCAGGATCCTCTGTATTCAGAGGAGCAACACACTCTGCATATGCACAACATTCAACTTGGAAGCATCCGATGAATACTGTCCCCACTCTGCCACCAAGCCACAGCACTGCTGCAGCTGCAGCCCCCTGGCACGTAGGGCACTGCCCACCCACTGCTGCTGGGGGGATGAACAGCTGGCAAACCCCAAAAAAGTTTTGTAATTATATTCCAGTGCTTTAAAAGGGAAAAAAATGACGATAACTTCTCTCTCATTGCCAGACTTTCCTAATGAGCACAGGGTCTCACCATCTTTTGCATATCCAAGGAGAGGCTACTTTCCAGTTCCCTTTTAATAACACACACCTCAAATCACACATGCTGTGTTCAAGGTTCCCATTTCCTGCTTGAGCAGTCGTTTGACAACTTGTGAAGTGGGAGTTCTGGTGAGATAGAAAACCTGTTGACTGAGGTGGAAGCCCAGAGCAGCAAGGAGCAAAAGAATATTCAGAAGATTGTAACGCCCTGAAAATAGGTACTGGGAATCACCTGGCCTTCTGTCAGCCCATTCAAGCACTTTACATTGTACAGGCACTTAAGAGAAAATATCCTTCCACATAAATTCCCAAGCTGCCAACTTCAGCCAGGTTTTGTTTGCACATCATGAATAAAAATTAAATCAGAGTATTAGGATTGTGATTTAGGTTTAATATACAAATCAAGAAGCACTCCAAATTACTGTCAGTGCATCTAAAGGGTGGGGGGAAAAGAGGGTAAAAAAGGGACGCTTCTTCTGAGGCTGTATAGAGCTTAACAGAAATTGCAAGATTCAACAGGGGAGTAAAATAAAAGCCAACTATATTAAATTCCATGCTAAATTCTATTGTTTGTGGTTAATCTGTAGGAGTACCTCACAATGGCAGTCATTTTAGTATCTTCGGACAGCATATATTTACCTAGGCAGCTATAGAAATTAGGAGGGTGGTTAGTCCTTGCCATCTACAATGGTCAATCACAGATTTTTAAAGCTTCAAAGCACAGAAGTGCTTGTGCCAGGAAGTAAGTAGGGACACCTATCCCTTACTAAACTAGCAACACCTAACATATAACCCCAAAGCAAGGCTCAGTCCTGTCTCAACACTAAAATGACATTAATGTGTGTAGTTCTACAGCACATCATGCATCCACCACCACATAGCTTCCCTGATCACAGTGTGTGATCAGGGAAGCCCACACCATGTTGCAGCCACTGACCTGCCCCTAGACCACCTCTTCCTAATAAAAGCCAAGTTGTATACAAAGTACTCATTATAGGCACCACCACCACCCAAACTCTATGGAAATTCCAGGAGTCCTGAGAAAATTGCCTGTTCTGTGCAGTCAGTTAGGTAATTTGCAACTTCATCCTGTTTCCACTGCAAACAGCAGCTGCTCCTTCAGCTCCTTCTTAAGCACTGCCACTTCCCACTGGAGAGAGCAGCGTGGTATCTGCAGGTCAGGGCCAAAACACAACCTTTGGCATGACTCTCATTCAGCAGAAAGCACATCATAAAACATTGGTACAGTTTTTGTCCCAACGGGCAAAACTCACTTTCACAGCTCATTCATGTCTCAGGTGTAAGATGTTAATTATCCAAAATCAAAAGAGGTTACTCAGCATTTATTTCTACAGGCCATGAGTCAACAAACTGCAGAAGTGTGTGCTCAGCTTTAGACACCTGAGTGCCCTGTTCCAAGTACGTGGTACTTCCTGACCCAGGCCATCAACTTCTTGAGCGTTTAAGTGACAGAAAAACTTTGTTGTGATTTCAGTTTAAATTCTCTCAGAACAAAGGTCTGGGCTCCAAATGAAAGCCTCTGAGAATAGAGTGAAATTGCAGTTCTACTGTAAAGGCTCTGTATGGCATTTTTCCTTTCTGCTGATCAAAAATGTCAGTCAGAAAATAGTGGTTATTGATAAATTTTTATGCTGCAAACCCTTGTAATCTAAAGATGGCTTTAATTTTTAGCAGAAGTAAAAGCAGAAGTTAAAACATAACCTCTAGTAGTTACTCTTAGACACTTAATACATGACATGACCTACTGAAAGTACTTTTCTGGTATTACTGACATTTGTTTAACCTATAACATTAATTCTTTGTAGCTCAATAAATCTGAGTATCTTCCCCCTGTATCATCAAAAGACTGATACTGACAAAGAAAGTCAATCTGCGGCCTCCACAAAAATAATAGCTTTCTATTACATTTGCCATTTCACCTGAATAATTCCTGATAATCATGAATAATGATGTTATTTGACATTCTAATGATATCATGCTGTGCAACTTCAATCCATCAGTCACTGTCAGGAAGGTCAAATATTTGTATTCCATTACATTATGCAGAGTTCATTAAACAGTTAAATGACATTGTACACCTTAATTATACTTCCAAATGAAACTAGCACATATCATTTAGATTTTAGAGTCTGTGTGATGCATCTCCATTTAAAAGAAAGATCATGATTTTGAATATTCACTCATGACAAAGAAATATATTGAAACTTCGAACAGTAGTTCTTCAGCTCTAACAAATCCTGATGCGAAGATGACTTCACTTGATATACCTAAAACCACCACGTTCTTCACACACCATATAAGTTTATCATAATATCTGCTGTTCCTATGGGTTACTTACTGATCCTAACAAGGGCTCAAACCCTGAGACATAACTGCCCCAGGAAACTGACTGCTGGCTAAAGCTGTATGCATCCAAAATGAGAATGTAGCATTTATGCAAGGAAACAGACGGAAAAAAGAAGAGGAAATTTGTTGTCAGTAATATTTTCCTCTTCTTGAAACCAATGATTTAAACTTTATCTCAACACAACTCAAAATCTGCTGCAGTGGATCAAAACAAACATGATTAAAATGAAAGAAGCATATTCAGCTGTGGAGTTAAAAGAGTTCTATTTTACTGATACCTAATATTCCAAAACACTACACTCAGCCCAGGTTATTAGTGTAAATACTCACTACCAAACTACTACAGGAAGTAATCTAAAAGACTTGCTTTGCATGAATACAACTTTTTTTCTCCCATCAAAATAATTGTCAAGAAAAACAGTAAGAGGTTCTTAGACAGCCATTAAGCAGCTATCAGTAGCTATGTATTGATTTAAGTGGACTCTTTAAGAAATCATAATCCTTGTGACTTTATTAAGAATCCCCTTTCCACCACAATCTTCTAAATGAGACACATACACAATAGACACAGAAATTGAAAGACTAATACAAGGAAAAATACATTTAAAATCTACAAAAAGTATAAGTAAGGACAAGACCTTTTTTTGATTATTGTAGTTTACCAGATTACAAAAGGCTTATTAAAATCCAGCTTTCCTCTTAGCCACAAATTAGCCACTTCTGAAATGAGTCTCTGACTCTAATATTAAAAGACCAAACCAGCTTTTTCATCAGATTGTTTTTAATTTATTGCATTATTTTATGTATGGGAAAAGAAGATAATTCATTCGATTACAGCAGTTATGTTCTTCAGTTCTTCATCTAGCTTGAACCACTAATGGGCAATGTGCTTTTAAGTAATCAAAATCAACTCAGTCATGTATGAAGCTGGAGAAGTTCAGCAAAATTTCAAGAATCCTGTTGAACATGAGCTGAGTAAATTATAGGGTTTCCTCCTTCATATTAGTCCAGCCTCATTCACAGAGCAATGTATCTGTTGGCATTCCTAATTTACAGAAAAATAGCTGAAACAACTAAACCAATACAGCTTTGGAGAATAGACTGAGGCATTATAATTGAGTAAATAACTGCCATCATATACAACTAGCTGATCTAAAGAGTTTACTTAAGTTTAATTATCTTTCTTTGCTTTCTGAAGAACGGGGGGAAAATATTGTTTTCCTTCACGTTATCTATTCTTCACTAAATCTCTGATAGCTGCCAAAGGGTATTGGAGGGAACTGGGAATAAAGAGTCTATCAGTTTCTGAGTTATTCCTTATTGTTTCTCCAGCTTCAGTAAAATTATTTTCCAGTAAAAAAAGACATTTTTCCACTTAATGGAAACTACTTCCAAATGTCTTTCATTTGTGGTATTTTTATAGTCCAAAGTGATCTGAGATACACTGTCATCTGCAGAGTCAAACCTAATTAATTACTTCTCTACTTCCTTTTGTCAGTGCCAAATGCATCATCACATCCTTATTACCAAATACTGCACAGTGGGGAAGGCCAGGCCTGGGATTCAGTGCCTAACAGAGCAGATTTAAAGCCCTAAAGAGAACAGCAGCGTGTGTCACATCCCCAGCATTCAGTGTGCCCAGCACTCCAAGGAGGAGGATGGAAAGATGTTGACTGCTTTTTTTCTTTCATATGGAATGGGTATTTTAAACTTAATTTTCAACTGAATCTGCATAGAAACTTTTAGAGTTAAATTAAGCCTCAACAATATAAAATAAAGATCATTTTAGGGCTAATGTTTTTACATCAAAAGGCACAAAACATCTAATATCATAAGACAAATCATGCAACTGAAATCAATTTTAAACCTTGCTGCTAATTGGGCAAATTGAATTGCTTTCAGTGTATGCAGCACACTTATCTTCCCTTTCCTTAGCAAACAATAGACAGTCCAGCAGCCACTACAGGTAATGATATTTAATTACTCAGTGGGAGTGGCGCTTTCACGAGGTTTATCACTGTGTTGCATATGATATGTGTTTATATTAAAAACAATTTTGGAAGTTTTCAGTTTCATTATTATACTGAACAAAGCAAGGCTATCATGGAATATCATTAGGACACCACAAAGGATCTTCTTAAACAGTTATTCAGAATTCTGTGGCTCTGACAGCAGAGGCTTTACAGAGTGCAGCAGCTCAACTGACAATCAAGAGAAATTAGATTCAAGATTTGGAATAACATTAGTTTAGATGAGTCTGCTGGCTTTCACTGCCCTCCAATATGAAGAACAAGGGCAAAGGGACAAGGAACTCTCAGGGAGCCTCCTCAGCCCTGCAATAGTGGGACAGTCAAAGGTCCACTGTCTCTCATGAGATACCCAGAACACATTTTATACCTCCCCACTGTTTCTCTTTCTTTTCCGTTCAGCATTTGCACTGTTACTTCAGTTTTCAAACAAAGCACTTGTAAATACATATTTTTAATGGTCACATGTTCCCAAATATGTGAATTCCAACTGGAAAATATTCTCAAATTCCTTATGTTTCACAGTGTCTTACTCTTAAAGCTATTTTCTACTGCTTGTAGGTAGAAATGAATGGTTTTGTTCAGTCTGTGACTACTGAACGACTGGTACAGAGTTAAGAATAACAAGTATGCACATCTTGCTAAGAAGGACAAGTATTGATCATTTTAGAGTTAATGAAATTGCCCCTGCCTATGAGTGGAAACAATTATCACACCAGACCCACAACATGATCTCAGCAATGGCTTTGAAAAATATAAGCCACCAAACACACATGGCAGAAAAAGCCTTAAATAGTATTTTAAACCAAAATACAAATTTAAAAAACAGAATCACATTAGAGAAACCATTATTTTCATCTCTTCAAAGCTGCAGGGATAAAGAGCATGGATTTGGTAAATTACTGTTTTCTCTCTTCAAACCTGAAGGGATAAGGAACACAGGAGGTGTGTGACAGGTGAGAACACTGTCATCTCCTCACAAAATCACCAACTCAGGAAACAGGCTTCAGAAGTAAGAACGTGTCCTTATGCCATGCAGTAAACAGGCACAATAAACACTGGAGGTCTACAATAGCTGACAATTCTTCTTGCAAAGATTAAAAAGTTTAAAAAGGGAAGAAGTAATGAGATGGAAGATAGTTATTGCTGCTGAATCCTCTGACAGATCAGATGACAATCTTGATTCAACTTTCATTATTTAAAAAGACAAATAGAGCATCTCTCTGTGCCTTTTCAATCGTGAAAAAACACAGGTATCAAATAATATTACTTCCTTTACTCTGATATCTTGTAGGCAATATAAAATGATCCCCTATGGACTTTAGCTGAGGTACAAAGTTAAATTCATTCAGGAGCCATCAATGTGATGGTTAAAGATCAAGGGGGATCTGAGAAAAGACTCAAAGCTGGATTTCACATCATTCCCTTTGCCCTGCTCCCTAACCATGCCCCCATGTGGAATAAATAGAAAAATATCTTAAAACCAGTAGATTTTGTTGTACATGGGTACAACAGCCATCCAACCACTGCACAGAAGAGGACCTTGCATTTCTACTGCCTAGTTAAAATAGTGATTTTTTTTACCTTTCATTTAGTAGTCCCAGATTCTTTGTTTGATATCAAAATACTCATTATTATATGTGCTGGTATTTAAATTAGATCAAACCCCATTACATTTCCAACTAGATCCCACGTATAATTCTCTCAGTTCTTACCTATGGCAGGTACATAAAATCATGTTTGATTTGCACACAAAAATGCCCCTGGTTTTAGCAGTCAGTTTTGCAGATTGTCTGCTACACTGCAAGCACTGGAACAGATACAAATGAGCAAATAAATCCATGAGCTTCTAAAATACCAAGGAATGTTAAAAACCAGGCCTCAACAGGAATAAAGAATCCACACCAGGCATCAGGGTTCCAGTAAAACAAGCAGTGCTGCTGTGAGTGCCAGATAAATGGACCAGATTTTTCTTGTTTAAGGATGAATAAATCCTGACCTAGACTCTTGCTGGGGGTTTGGATTAAGATTATCATTCACGTACACAAAAAAAACAAAAAAAAAAACCCTCATCTTGACATTCTGTGTCCCTACAGTTTAAAAATGGGTCAAACAAGCTTACAATTTCTATATAAAGATGTAATAAATGTTATAAAAACTGTTGTGTTCTTTCTTTGAATGCCAAACTTTCATGTAAGAAGGATGTTTCTCCACATTAAAAAAACATATTCAATATCACAGGTATTTAAAAATAAGCCATAATTGATACTAGATGCATTTATTTTTATTTTGCTAAGGAACATGAGAGAAAAAGGAAAAACTTGCATTGTTTTCTAAGCTAAAATAGCCTCAGCAAAATATAATGTTAAGTCAGCAGTGCTCCATTAACATCGCTGATAAAAATAGAATTGTACAACTCTGCAATATTTTTGTGATGAACTTTCTCCAGGTCAAATTCAGATTTTTTTTGAAAGACAAGCAAGTATAACCTATTTTATTAATATTGATAGGGTCATAATAAGAGAACATTAATTGAGCAGAAATGTCATTAGTATCCTTCCACATGACTGGATACTAATTAAATGGCTTTCTTTTTTTTATCCTGAAAGTCTTCTCACTACCTAAGAAGGGTGGCAATTCCATGTTTTGCATTCACTCAAAATGACTGCAGAAAAAAACACAGCCAAAAAAAAAACTTTCTTGCAATATTCTGCTAGTTCCTCTGCTTCTCAGTGTAAGCAGCCATGTCTCAAGTCTCTCACTAAATTTTTTTAAGGAGAGTCATTTGAAAAATACATTTATCCTATTTCAATATGTTTACAGAGTTTTCACTCCCAACATAATTTCTCTCCACCACAACAGAGCTATGCAAATTGAATTTAAAAGTTTGCCTTCATTTTTTCTTTAATCTGCACTACCTGGAGCTAAAGTAATTGGCAGGGGGAAGAACATGCAATTTCATTTTGCAAATGTGCCAAAGTTTCCTACAGAAGACTGAGACAGGAGGCAATTGGCTCTAACAAGAAAGCAATAGATTGTTTGCAGCATTGCTGGTGGTCCTTGCACCAAACACTCAACAGGTAGGTAAAGCTTGGGAGAGGTGCCCTGCTATGTCCTCATGATCAGGCAATTAAAAATCCAAAACATCAGACTTTTTTTTCAGATGCAGATCAAATTAATTGAATTTTGCCCTACAATGAACGCAATTCACAGAAATGTTAAAACGTGTAGAAATATAATATCTAATATATGAGTTGAGCAAAATTTTAACAAACTCTAAATTTGCTATTAAGAGATATTTAGAAATAGAGTAACTTTATGTCCCCTTTCAGGCTCCTGTCAGGATTATGAGGTTAAGAGGTCAAAAAAGCTGCTTTATTTGTAATTCTCCATTCCTATTTTCAAAGTTAAATGATAGGCCTTCAAAAATAAGAGTCACTTCTCCTTTGAAAGCTTATCCAATTATCTTGATTTCACTTCCTAACACTCCTTTTTCCCTTCCTTTTTGTATCAATCTTTCTTTTAAAGGAGAAGAAATACCATTTTGAAGGCTTGAGAATGGCAAAAAATGTCACAGCTCATTGTTGTCTCACTAACAGTCCACATCAGTCAGTGAATGAGAGAAAAAGAGAAACTATTCTGAATTCCTCTATGTCAACCCAGGTTCCGTTTTATCATTCCTCCATACAGATAATAGCTTCTTATCAACCTTAAAGAAAAGTTCAATCTTGATTTCAAAGTACTAGATAATGACAAATGCTCCTCATCTCCAGTAATTTATTTCAGTCACAAAGTTTACTCTAAGTATTAAAAAAAAATTCACTACTCGTAGTTCAGGAATCCCCAGATTCATATTTACAGCTACAGCTCTTATTATTGCCATTGTTAATCTAAGACTTTTGTTCCTGGGAATTTTATTCCATATATACAAACTTGTTTCCCCTTCCCCTTTCTCTACTTCTCCCTTCTTCCTCTTGCACCCCAAATCACACATGATTTTGAACTCAATAGTGTCACCAAAAATGTAACATTTTCACAATTGGGATCTAGGATCCTTCTCAGCCAGGAATGCAGTTTATTCATGGAGCCATGTCCTCACTGTATTTTTTCTTACCTTTATCTTTGGTGTATGAAGGTAGTAAAGTGAATTAAACCCCAAATTAGTTAGGCTTTATCCAGCTAAAACATCATTAAAAAACCCAAGCCTAAGAAAGTGTTCCTGCAATGTGTGCTCACAGTGCCTCAACTTCAACGTCTGAATTCTGGCAATGTTCATTTCTATGGCATAATTTAAATATATAACCCATATCATATATTCTTTCTCTACAACCAGGCAAATTCTACCTGGGAGTGACAGAAAAATAAACACTGAATGAAACAATCACACATTTTTAAAATATGTTCATAAATAGTTACATTTTTACATACACATTGGAGCAAAATCTTGTATTTTGATACACAAAGTTCATCAGATCAGGCTGCATAAAAAGCAGAACTTCCAAATTTACCTACTTAAACTCATATTCATTGCACATAATTTCTAATTTTATGAAGCAAACAGCAACAAGACATCTCAATACATTCCCAATTACTAACAGGAGAAGATCACTGAATCCTGAACTAAAAGTAACTGCTCTTAGGCAGCCTCTGTAGAGAGATCACTCATCTGAATGCAGTACAATGTTACACTGGAGCATCAGAAGGAGAATATTCAACTTTTATTCTACAATATGAGCATTTGCTCAAGAGAGATCACTAGGAGATGCTGAGATTTCCATGTTTTGATTAGAAGCAGTAGAAGTCAGCAGGTTACAAGGAACAGCAACAAGTAAAATACATTAGCAAATGAATAGCAGACTATGCACACTTGTGCAGCCTTAGAAACCCAGATATGGTATGAGTGATAAGGTGAAATACATCTGTATCCATGAATTATGCACTCCACTTCCTACTGCAGCCTCATTTTACAACAAAGCCTCCATTGTCTGCTATGTTGGTATCTAGCTTTACTCAAGACAACTTACTAAAACATAATTTACCTAATTACCTGCTCAGAGAAGGTGCTTGACCCTCTGCTGAAACTCTGCAAAGCAATTATGGGGCCTTTTGGAATCACTCTACTTGATAGTCTCACTTATCGCTTCAAACCACAGAGGAAAACATTCCCTGAACAAAGGTGAGCACCTCTGGGCACACAGAAGGTGGGAGATCCTGTACGTGCTCCCCTCTGGAGCAGCCAGGGGGGAAACACAGCACTGGGTATGAGTTACCTGTGCTGGGCAGTGCAGAGGAGGCAAACAGAGAGGGAAGGAAGGACTCCATCCTACCTAAAAATAACAGAAGCCAGAAGAGGTGAAGCCCAACAGACTTGAGGCCTTGCATCTCACAACTCAAGTGCTTTTACACAGGTATATGGAAGTCTAGGAGTGTGTCAGAGCAAAGCAATTGTACTCAAGATTTTCCTTTTTCCCTAAGCTGCATCTGAAGAAATTTGTACTGGTGACTGGACTCTCTCCAGATATCTGCACCATTGAGGGAAATACATACATACAATAAATTGGCTTTGCCCTCAAAGCACTGAACTCTACACCAGGCAGTCTGAAGAAATCACGCTATGGCATTACAGATCACTCTTTATGTTCTGGAGACGCACTAGGATGGCACATCAGAATGGCCTGTTCCTTCATTCCTGTATGTTTAGGGAGCATTCCTGCTTATTTCTCATGTGCATGGCATGCTCTTTACTTCCCTCTTGGCTGCTGAATTTTGTACTGGTTTGGGCTGGGGTGGAGTTAATATCCACAGGAGCTGCTGTGGGGCAGTTTGGGAAAACAAGTCAGGGATGTTTTCACTGCTGCTTTGCTGCCTCACCCCACCTTGTGGGGGTGGCACAAGGAGCTGGGAGGGGACACAGCTGGAACAGCTGATCCCAACTGACCCAAGGATGTCCCAGCCCATGTTGGTGTCATGATCAGCACAGACAGCTAAGGGAAGGAGAAGGAAAAAGGAATGAGAGGAAGAAGGAAGTGAAGGGGTGTTCAAACTGTTCCATGTGATGGGGCCCTGCTCTCCTGGGAATGGCTGAACATCTGCCTGCCCACGGGAAGCAGAGAATGAATTCCTTGATTTGTTTTGCTCGTGTGAGCAGCTTGTGCTTTACCTGTTAAACTGTCTTTATACCAAACACTGTTTTTTTATTTTTATCCTTCTAAGTCTCTTTCTCTTCCTGCTGCAGGGGAACAAGGTGGCTATGTGGTGATTAGTTGTTGACCAGGGTTAAACTACAAGAGAGGTCCTCTAAGAATAAGGAGTACAAATGGTTACTTGAGAAATTATGAAATATCTTCTTTAGATTATAATTACAGTACATTAAGGAATATTAATGTATTTTTCAACAGAAAAATACCATATATTAGGGTCTTCACAGCAAGGAGAAGAGATGGCAGATTAACATTGGATCACTGGATCTCCTTTTAGGAGTTGCAATAGGAAGTTCATGTCAGGTGCCTCTCAAAAATGTGTTTCTGAAGAAAACACATAGTTGTATTACACTGAATAGCACAAAATATCCCAATATGCTGGAAACAATAAGCAATAAATGAAATTTCCAATTGACTTTCCAGCAAATCTATTCTCATTACAAATGGAGATTTTGCATGTATTGCATTACTTATGGTAATTGTGTGACATCTATTATGAATAACCATGTATTCCAATCATCTCTTTTAATTATATTCTGCTGTAGGAGCAAGTCATGCAATAGCTTGCCCAGACTTGGTTAACTGTGTGTGTGCTGCATATCACTTTCTAATGGTTATATTGAGGACAAAAGGTGCACACACTGTAACAGGAATGGCTTGTAACTGTCCTCTCCTTCATTAGCCAGTAACTAAACGAGCAAAAAACCTGAACTTAAATCCAATTATATACTGAGGAAAAAAATTTGTTTGTACTCCTTTCTTTTCTAAAGCTTGTAGTATTTGGTACCTGAATGCAAAGCTTGTGGTTATCTGCTACTGATGCAGGTACATAAATTTTCTATAGTGTCAAAAGTGCAACAGCAGCAAACACCTTTGTATCTGTTACTTGCCGAGCATTTGCTTGTTTGGGTTTTACTGATATGATAAAAGAGATAAAATTACAAGTTTGTTCAATAAGCACACCAATTACAAATTTGCTCTCTACTAGACTAGAAAGTAACTGCCTGACTAAAAGTATTCATTATTTATAGAATCATAGAACTGTTTAGATTGGGAAAGACCTTCAATCTCTCTAAATCCAACCCTTTGCTCAACACTGCCCAGTTCAACACTAACCCAGGTACCCAAGTGCCACATCTACACATCATTTACATCCCCCTAGGGATGGGGACTTCCCCCCTGCACTGGGCAGCTGTGCCAGGGCTGGATAACCCTTTTGACAAACACATTTTTCCTAATGCCCAATCGAAGCCTCCCTCAGAACAACTTCAGGCCACTACTCTGTCGTATTGCTTGTTCCTTGGAAGAAGACACTGATCTTCACCTCTCAACAACCTCCTTTCAGGTAGTTGTAGAGACTGATAAGATACATAGGACTTCATAGTTTTTTAAACAAGAATGCCCATTATTGTGTTAAACTTTAAAGGAAACACTCATTTAACATTTCCTGAGTCCTGTCTCAGTTTCTCTGCCACTTTCATACAAAAGTTTGCTACCACTTAATTTCATATCTTTCCACATTGCTTTGCTCTTCTGCTTTTTAACCTTGACTTCTTCCTGCTCCTTACATTGAGGTTTTTCTCACTAAACATTTGGCCAAGTTTCTTGCTATGCTAAAATAAATTCTTTGACCAGGTATTTCTGTCATCCCAGTGACAGAAACCTCAAAGTAGATTCACTTCAGTTACTTTGAAACTACAGTTGTAACATGCTTTGAAAATTGATAATGAGGGTAAACATGACAAAATGGGAGCCCTTCTGCATGTCCCTGAGCTCATAAGGACAAGCAGTTCCACTTTTAGAAGACATACATTACTAACTCACCTTCAGAACTGGACAGTGAGTGCCCCTGAAACACACAAAGCAGCAGAGAGGTTCCCGCATAATGTGGTTTAAGCCATTTATAAGATCCAACCAACGATGATGACAAGCAGGTAAATAAAAGCCATTAAACAAAAATGGAATTGGAATTTTTTACCTGAATTTTAGTATTTGTTAGCAACATAGTCAAGAAATTTAGTTGCATAGATCCAACCTATTATGACACTGCTTACAAGCCCAGAGATCTCATTACCCTCCACACAGTCAGGGTTGAAGGTTGGTTCAACACATGAATAATAAGAGACTGCTTGGCCCTCCACAGCCCTGATAAGATGCAACAGGCTCCAACCTAGGAGCTATTGCCTCTCCCTTACACAGCTTTTCTAACACCTCTTCTGATGGAGGTTGTGCCACAGTCTGAGAAATTCTCACCACTAATCTGCTGAATACATGTAAATAAGTAATTAATTTACTCCATTTGCAAATAGGCAAGAAATACTTCTGATCACACCACTTTCATTTTTTTCCCATTCTGCTTACAATACTGGTACAAAGGATTTAGAATGGGATTTTCATCAATACCAGTATATTAATGGAACTATAACAATGCAAACAGAATTGTGTATCCTTATGGTGAAGGACATCCTCTTTCAACACCAGCACTTTCCAAGCAGGACAAGATTTGAAGGGAGAGAAAGCATTTTTATCAGACCAATTGAGGCAGTTGAACTCCATCCCCACAAATAGGTCATAGAGACAAGCTTTTGTGCACAGAGTCCTGAATCTGTTATCTTCAGAAGCAGCATTTCTTAATGCGAGTCAAACACCATCCTTTTGTTTGTAGACTGCAAACAAAATGACTCCAGTGCTGAGATAATTAACTGGCCTCTCTATCAGCAGCAAGTTCAAGTGGTTTGCATACACAGAGCGGATCAGTCATTCTTTGGGCTGTTTGAGGAGAGCCCTTTTCCCAGAAGGGAGCTGCAGAATACAGCAAAGCTGCTCAGCTGGCTTGGGCTGCAAGGGCACAGTCCCACTGCTTGCCCTCTGTACAACACAGCTTAATTCTGCTAAAAGTTATTAAGCATAGGAACTGTTTTTCTTACACTCATTTGTGCGAGTAAATATTATAAGGCATTAATAAATCCTACTTCAGGGATCAGTAAGGCAGAGCCATGGAACAGCTTTATTTGGGATCTGGGGTGAAACAATTCAGGAGTTTTTACCGATACTCAAAAGCTTCAGAAACTTACAATACATAAAGTAAGTCTGAATTTCCTCTGCATTCCTGATGAAGAGATATATTCTATACTTTCCCCCCATTTTCAAATAAGATGCATCATTTATATCAGTTCTTCCCATTCAGGAGGTCTTTGCTGCACCAGCAAAGGAACTGCATCCTCTTCCTAATGCCTTCCCTTTCTAGAGTTATTACGCATTTTGAAAAATTCATGTAAGTAGTCCAGGCCTTATTGTACCAAACAACATTTTGTGTCTCCATTGTGATTCCCTTGCATCTCCAGCCTCATATTTAAATTACAAAGTCTTTACCAAGCCCCTTTATTTTTAGCTCTTTGCTAAAGAGCTAAAGGGAGCATGACTGCTCCTTAACGTTGTGCTAAACTAATACTAGTAATGTATAGAAAGCTTATGTAATGAGCACTAAAGAAAAGAGTACTTTCCCACAAGATATGTCTAACAAGCTGTTGCAAACATGCAGTGTACATTATTGCAATATGTAGATATAAACATATATTCTGCAATATAACTGAATTTTATTTTCTTAATCTTAGTTTTATGGTAAATATTAACACTTATTTAGGCTGAAACCCATAAAATTCATACTTATGGAGCATAAATATAGATATGATAAATTTGTAATGTACAAATAAAATCATAACAGCAGTTCTGTACGTTTATGAAGAATTAAAATTTCATGTACAAGATAAATACCACAGTTTTCAACCAAACTTGTGAGAGAATATCACTGTTCTTTCCAGTGTGCTATCTTCAGTGGAAACTCTGTCAGGTCTGTAGCTAAATGAAAAATTACTTTGAAAATATATTAAGTAAGCATAATAATTCTAAAGGATTGTTTCTTTTTAACTGCAAAACTTTTAAGGAAAGCATTAGGAAAATATCTGTGGCCCTCCAGAATACATCAGTCTCAAGCAATCCAGCGCTGGTGACAGCAGATGACAGGGAGCTCCCAGCCAGACAAGCTGTGCAGCAGAGCAGATGCTGCTCTCACATTGCCTGACCCTGGATCCCATCCCACCCCTGCAGCAGACCCAGAACAATTACACTGCAGCTCGGGGTGTTAGCAAGCCTTGCAAGGGAGCATCTGGTTCTACTAATGTTTTCTCTGCTCATTAATAACAGGAACAAGAGGCAGCAACTCACAGAACAGCACACGGCCTCAGCAACAAATAATGACCATTAACTCCATGTAGTGATGAAGGTGCCAGAAAATATCATATGCTTTGAGTTTTATACATGGTCTATTCCCCACAATCAGAATGCTTTCTGGTGGGAAAACTTAGATATCTATGAAAAGAGCAGTACAAAACAGTCCAGCAAAATTCAGTATATAACAGTTAAACAGTCTTCTTTTTTTGTTTACCTTTTGTTGTTTTTTTTAAATGGAAAAACCTATTCATAATCAATCTCATATGAAAAGTTGCTGTAAAGTGTTTATTACAATTTATTATAGAATACATGTGCCCTCAGTAAGGGAGCCAAAGTGTCCACCACAAATTTCTATAAAATTACTTAGTCCCAATAACCCTCAGCTTGCTGTTCCCAGCCGGAAAGACTGTTCCTTTTAATAACCAATTCAATAAACTGCTGAAAAACGCTTTGTATAATATATATAGTATTGCCATAGATCTGCTGTTTGTCTCTGTCATTACATATTGCATTCAATCAATTTACAAATGTTGCTGTGTTCCTTTTGTGCTAGTTCTTCTTATGGCATCCTGAACACAAATCTAAAGATCAATACCTTGTCTACTGAAAAAAAAAGGACATAACTAATGAATAATTTTATTTATAATAAAACGTCCTAGTCCCCAAATGGATTCTGCTAACGTTGAAATTCATTTTTCATATTTAACACGAGATGAAAACAAGTACCCTGCACAACACCATGAGAAAGGCAGTGATAAAAACCAGTTCATATTTATTGAAGATGTGAGCAAAATCATGTAAAGCCCTGGTGCAGGGCTAAGAAAACATCAATAAAATGGTAGGTCATTCACAAGCTATTTGTTACCATATTAAAGCACAGAAAGTCCATGTCAAAGAGCAGATGAAATTTGCTTTGAACAGCACCACAGTTCTGCTCTGTGGAGCTATGGAAGCAGCAAGGCTGTGAATGAAGTAACTCAAGCAACAAGCCAAGGAGAAGCTGAGCTCATGGTGCTAGCATGAGCTGATTCAGTTCATCTTGTGCCTTTTGTGTGACAGAAACAATGTATTTGTTGACTGTAGACACATCCCTGCACCGCTCCAGCCATTGAATACCTGTCTCCAGCAAAACAACCTCAGAGCTGTTCAAGGCAGCCACAAGTGAGTGCTTCTCACAATCCCTCTCTGCAAAGCAGCAAGCTGGCAGAACAGAGAGGAAACAGGGGCTCCTGTAAAGTGGATACCTGTTTAAGGGTATCCCAGCAAGCTTCCAGAATAGCCAGCTGCCTCCTCCCCACTGCCAAGGTTACAGCCCAGATGTGTGCTGAATACAGTATTTGTGTTCCCACCCAGACTCCTGGCTCTGCAGCAACGCCAGAAAGTCATCATAAAAGTACAGCCCAAACCCCCATGTCTCATTCATCAACACTGTCCCTGGTGCCACATGCCTTCTGCTCTGATATCAGACAAGGAGAAGGCAAGAGCAGAGCAGGTACAGACCCCTGATTATTACAGGTGTCAAGTGACAATGCCTTCAGACAGCCTGTGGTCCGACCCCTCTGAGTCCTTGCCTGCTGGGTGACAGCAAAGGGACCAGATCCCCTGAGGGGAGCAGGCACTAACCCTGCACCCTGAGCACCTGCAGCCCTCCTCTGTCCCGTTGTGCCAGAAGAGGTCAATGTTTCCTACTGTCACACACATGTGCACATTGTAGCTTGCACACTGAAGATTCCAGTTTAACTTTGGATATCCCTTACTCAAGAATAAGAACCCAGCACCTCCCTATCCAAGAATCTGCAGTAATCACTCAAAGGGACCCCAATACAAACAGGTTCCTGAGTCTGAAAATTCGGTGCACCCACTGGGCAGAAGTCCAGTGCTGGGAAAAATGAGGCAGTTCTGTCCAGGAACAGGAGAGCTCTTTCCCTATCATAAATACTGTATTCTTACTCTACCTAATTTTGGACTGTTAGCACAATTTGCCTTTCAAATGTCAAGCAAAATTCACAGGATTGGCAGCTCAAAATAAACAAAACAAAACTTTGCAATGTGTTAACTGAACAAGCCTGCTTTGGCTTTGTTCAAGTCACAATGAACTCCACAAGGCCATTGTGACAGACTTTTTCCCAGAGTATAGTTTTATTTTAAAACTATTACTGCAAATTCATAATTCCAACCCTACGTTCTGCTTCAAGATGGAATTTCAACCTTACTAGTTAATTAAAGCCACCACCCGGAGTGATCTGGCTTTCAAACTGATTTCCTTTGTCTCTCTAATTCACATACATTAATATTTTATTTTCAACTGAAAAAAAGAATGTCACACATGTGCCAAAGACAAGGCAGATAAAATTATTGCAATAAAACAAAGAAAATACACTTCTTACTGCCAGGTCTCAAGATGAATGCTGTATTATACAGACACTTTAAAAGGCTTACAACTGCAAATTGCTCTATTTTACATACTGTATTCTAGCCTTTACATCAAGATCTCTCCTAATTTCTTCTTATTGTAATGAGAAAGGAAAAGGGTTGGGTTTTTATTACCTGAACATTTATTCAGTGGAGAAACAAAGACTACATTATATATTACAACACAAGCTATTAAAACAATGTGACACTATAAAATACACTGCAATACTCATTATGGGATAACAAAGCTAAACCCTGAGCAAATAAATGTATCTGCCAAAAGTCAGCAATAATTATACAACAAGAGTTTATAATCTTTAATTATTTAAGAAGGAAAGAAGCTTGTAATAATTAAGTTTTATAGGCTCCTTAACTTGTCATTACTAGGTGCTCACAAAACTTTAAAACAAAAATGCTGCATCTGAAATACTCTATTTTTAACAACAGATACAATTGTTCACTTAACTGATAAATTGAAAAAAATAGTCAAATATTGTTTTTAAAACCTGCACTCACAGAACAGACATCAGTTTATTTCCTCTCTGATCCACAGAATGCATACAGCAACTGCTCAGGCACTTACAGGCCCTGCATCACACAGTGACTGATGTGACACTGACCTTATATACCACTGAAAATGTGGTTTTTTTTTTGTTATGACAAGTCTTTAAATCACCTTGGATCTGGAATTTCAGAAACTCAAAGATCAGAAAAACTGTTAATTTAATTCATTAAAATATATAACAATAACACCTTTAAAGTTGCTATGACGTCTGTGCATCTTTGCCATGATCTGACTCCTGATACACACAAATACCATTCAAAACAGGTGGAGAGAAAAGTTCAATATTGAACAATTTTGCAGAAGTGATTGGAGAAAAAGAAGGTTCCATATTTCAGAAGAAATATATTTGTGGGTTAAAAAATATATATATTAAAATTTACTTGATTTTAAATGATGAAAAAGCAACATAAAACTACAAAACCAGCAAGGAAACTTTCAACAAACTCCACGCAACTTCCTTTTTTTCCAAACACAGTCAGTCATTGCCTAACTGAGCTCCTACTAAAATTTTATCATGAACCTCTATGGAAAAAGTGATCAGTCTTGATTATTTCTGAAAAATTGCACTTTCAGACACTTAAATCAGCACAAGTTACAGAGCAGCAGAATCTTGACTGGAAAATAACACACTACACTACATTAAATAAGTACACTGCAAATCTTGTATAATCAAGTTACAACACAGTTTCTAACACAAGAATTTTACTTATACCATGAGGCTTCATATTTTCATCATGAAATGTGTGCACTATACAGATGGTTTATTTAATCTATTCCCACCTAAATTAATCAAAGCAATCTGTCCCCCCAAAAAAATGTCTTCAAAGTCTTCATACAGGATTCTACTGGCATTTGACAAATGGTGTACATTTAGCCAGGAAAAGTTGAAAATCCTCCATAAAGAAGTTACCACGTCTAAAAATAAGTGACATTATTAAAAGGGAAGCGGGATGTGTTATTTAGCATAATATGGAATTTAAACAGTACCACCTCTGATAGACTTTAAAATACTTTTAGCAGCACCTGGTTGTTTATACATCTTCTGTGGTGAAAAGGTCAATAGAAACTCACCTCGAAGGTCACAGTTGCTAAGCAACTGTTTTCGGCAGTTCTGCAACACCGATCAAGCATCTCCTGATCAAGCATCGCTGCCTGGTGTTGGAATAAACCCGTTGCATCCTACCTGGCCTTCCAAGCAGCCCGAGGTGTCCTGCCCGGGACAGGAGCTCCAGGCAGCAGCTCCCTCGTGCCGTGGGAGCAGAGCAGGCAGGGAAGGATACGGCCCGGCAGCACCGGCCGGCGGTTCACCAGAGCGAAGCACAGCTCCGTCCTCAGGAACACCACCGAGGGCTTCACCAGGTGCTGCCCGAATCGCAGCATGATCCCTGGTGATCTTCAGAGCCTGAAAGAGACAACAGTTAAGATAGTTAAGGGACTGACTCTGCCTTTCCAAACAGGAATAAAAAAATCCAACTGCCTATGCAGCTTTCAACAGAAAGCGCCTCCTGGGCTCATCGAGGAATTGGGTGTCTTGGAATGATTGTTACATTTCTTTCCTAAAATGTTCATGTCTTTGAAGGAGTGCTGGAAAAGGTTTCTTTCCAAAGCAAAAAAATTTACATACAATTTCTTCAACTCTTCTCTCATCATCTTGGCAGGGCTACAAAATTCTAGAGAACGCAATTTCTCCCTCCCATTTTTTGTCCTGCATTGTAAACACTTGGGTCACATGTTCTTTGAAAAGCACAGATAGGATTTCACATTCTTTCTGCCACAATGCAAATCAGTGCACACAAGACTTAGGAAAGAAACCACATTTTTTTAATCTCTCCACTAAATACCTCAACTGAAGAAATACTGGCAAACTGAAGGAAGTTTAGTTAGCCATTTTTCATCCACACTTTCTAGCTTGAGCAATTGGAATGTGAAGACAATCAATGACACATTTTCTCTAACAGAAAGTCAAAGAATTCCACTTTCATTCACTAAAATTTTCTCTCTTTGTGACGTGAATGAAAATCCCTCTTAAATAGCTACAGCACAGTCCCAACTGTGTCTATTTTAAGTCTTTAAGCCCTAGAGTATTTAAAGTATTTAATTCAATCAGAAATATCCAAGGTACTGCAGGGTAAAATAAGAAGAAATGAAAAATTTCATGTGACAATACTTCAGACACATTGGTTGCATTGTATTCACATTACCCAGCTTGAACCAAGTGACTAATCAGGAAATTTAGTTTTATATGTTGCCTAAGATGGGGAAATCTACTGCCACAGTTATGGAGGGTCTTTTGTTGCAGTTCTTTTTGTGCAAGATTACTGTGTTTAGTAAGACCTAAACTTGGTTCTTAACCTAAGAGATTTATTCTAATTTATCAACTCACTTGTAAGGCCTCCCATAAAAAAACCAATATACACATAACAACCCCCTCTAAATGCACACACTTTGAAAATGTCTTTGAGAAATACTTGTTCTTCTAAAGGAACTTCTGGCTTTGTAGCAGTCTGATTCCACAGAAGAACCTAAATTACGGGCAGCAGATGCATCTAGTCAGGGTTTACACCAACAAAATAGGTATAAATCTTAGTATAAGATACAGTAATAGATCAGCTTACTACACTTCCATGTAATAAACATTTTCTAAGCATGCATCATGTCTTGTTTTAATTTTGAAAATCACAGATGAAAGGAAATGCCTGAGCAGACCATGGAAGAGTGGAGATTTTAACTATGCCTGTTTCAAAGATTTGAAAAGGTTCTACATTCTTTTTCTCATAAAGTCAATGGAAGATTAACTGTCTGAGATGTGTCCCTTAGCATATATTAAACTTGAAAGTTGACAACATACAAAAATCAAGTCTCTTTAGCTACTAGAAGAATTGCTTAGGAGCAAAAACACCTGCTACCTTGTGCTGATGCCTGGAAAAAATAACTATTAAGAACTTCAATCAATCTGCCTCATTTCTCTTAAGCAGTCCATCAGCAACCCCCCTTGGGGGTTTTTCATTCCGATTAAAACATGCAAGAATGTTTTTACACAAGTCAGTAGAAAGACATGGTTCTCTTTGCAAAGAAGGAAATGTTTCTGACAGAGGAAAGAAACACATTCCATAGCCAGGACTACCCTCCAGTGATGAAATGGTAAGCTGGTGTCTCCAGAAGCTGGAAAATCCAATGTACCACCTGCTCTTGCACCTGGCAGTGCTATGGACAGAAATCAAAGTACTACTGATAATTTCTTGTTCTGTCTTCCAGAACACTGATAAATAAAGGTACTGTCCAGAGGCATGGGACAGACTTAAGCACAGAAACAAGGCTTCAAAATCACAAATGTTAAATGTAAAACCTGATAATTTGAAATTTGACTTAAGGAGGGAAAGAATCTGAGATTTGGTAATCAACTGGAGAAGTCTTCTGGCTGATTGCTGCCCTAAGCAAAAAACAGCAAACAGTAGTAAAATAAGATTGGTGACATTAGGTTGCCTGTACTGTGTTTTCGTCATGCACCTACCACATGATATTTACTTACTTCACGACCTTTCTTGTTTTGAAAAGGCCTAGAAAAATCAGTAAAGTAAAAGCACTAATCTCATACTGTTCCTTGCAACAGTTTGAAGAATCGCATTACAGCCCAAGTGGGTTGATCCAGAATTATTAGAACATTAAAAAGTCTCATACATAGAATTAAAGCACATATTAAAACTTCTTCTATTTGTTTACTATGCAAAAATGTATCTGAGTAATATATTTCTATCTCTTGATTTAGACTAAATAAATGTGTTTCAAACTAATGTGTCAGTTGCACTGGTTGTGCTGTGTAATATTGCAGACTTCCCAGTGCTCCTCTCTCCAATCCTGCAAAGGGATTATGGGAGACTTTTCCTTAAACAATTATTCATGATCTATTATATATTACTTCAGCTGCCTTCTGCCCTAGTGATCCTCTGTGTTTTTCTGCACAGTGCAATCATCTGTGCTCAGAACCAACACAAATGCTAAAAAATGCATTAGGGAAAGAAGTAATGGGTACAAGTGAAATATCCGTGACTGTGCAGCAACACACCACAGCAAGGCTGGAATATTCCAGAGTGCTGCCAGGCAGGAAACTGCTACTGGCAGAGAAAGTTTTAGTCATCTGAACTCTACCACTTATTGCCTGCATGGTCAGAAAGCCAGCTGGAATGAGCAGAGCACAGGTGTGTGCACACAGGTCAAGAGATGCAAACTGTGTGTGCACAAGGCTTCCCAATCCCCAGACCAGAATGACCACACTAAGTCTGCTCCTCCAGGGATTTCCATTTTTCACATAAAGAGGAGGTCAGTGCCAGACAAACTAGAAACCATATATAATTGGTTAAAGATGTTCCCTCTTTAATGATGGTAGCCTTTCTAATCCCCAGTAATAAGGAGGACAATTACACAGTAATGTTAGAAAATGAAAGAAATCCATTTCTGATTAAATTTCAGCCGAGTTTAACACAGTTTCTATTCTGACTATTCAGATGAACAGTGTATTTACTCTTCTTCATATTGCAGATATACATTACATTGCCTATTTCATCTGCCTCATTTTCCTAATTAAATTCCCTTCAAGCTGTGTTACTGCAGTTGTAGGTGGGAAAACAGTATTAAAGGCTAACACAGCAAGTAGACTAATTTTTCAGCCACAACAGACCTGAAATCTGTATAACCCATACTAGGGAAAGAAAAAAAAAATACACTGGAAATCTATATTAGACCCTGAAAAATAGGAGTGTTAAAATTAAGAAAAATCTTGAGATACACTGAAATGTTTTCAAATATTTTTATAGTTTTGTAAAATTTCAGTAGGTGATGCCATGGCGATTTTTTTTGCCTTTTCTTTTATATACCTTTTATGTATTCTCAGTGTCTTCAGTAAGCATATTTGTAATTCCTTAAGGCTGATAACTCAGCATAGTCCTGGTACTCACTTGGCCAGGAGACCAAACATCCTAAAGGCCTCGCAAATGGACGCCAGAAAGCCCTATTCTATCCTGAGAGACCAAGAAAACATCCTGTAGACTAAAATTAAGCCCATTTTGGAGGGAATACTTCAGGATAGGAAGATATCACACTATTCATCCAAGCCTCTCATTGGGGCATCTGTGCTGGATATGATAATTTGCAAGGTCTGTACAATTGCATATGCACAAATGCGCATTTCGGCGCATCCCACCTCGGTGAAATGTTGCACCATACGGATCCTTATTAAATACCAAAACAAAAACCTTTTATCCCTTAACTGTGGCTGCCTCTTAATTTTAGGTCCAAGAAAAAGGCATTATATCATATCACGTGGCATTTCCCCAGTCCATATAAATACTACTCCTATATTAAACCTATTTTTGAGAGGAAATCTATACACATGTCTCAGTTTTCCAGATTTATTCAGTTTTGGGGTTAGGGGCTTTGGTTTGTGCTTCAGTTTTTAAACAACATAAGGTGTAGAATCATTTGTGTCAAATACACAGCAAAAACTCTGAATAGAAAATAAGTTCTCTTCTGGACAGAAGATAAGTTCACCTAAAAACAGGTCCATAGGACATCAAGATGGGTGTCTGCTCATTACATGTCATTGCTAGAATCAGAGACCTGGAAAGTGTTGGAAGTTTGCTGAGTACAAGGAGTGATGGCAGCAGTTCTTTAAGGTTCTCTTCCTGCCACCACAGACCTCCCCATGGGATGCTTAATTGAGACGGTGTTGGTACTCCAAAATTTCTCTTTTTTTTTTTTCCTTATACAATTACTCCTCCTCAGAACAAGGTGTTGAGATCAGCACCTGCTGGGAACCAAGCTCAAGGCTTTTGCTGAGAATTCCCTGAGCAGTGTTTTAGGAAAGCTGCACATCTGGTTGTAATGGGAGAAGAAGAGATAATGCAAAATGGGTTGCTAACTTCAAATGTGTGTATTAAAGGAAACCAATTACAGTACCATTATCTCTCTGTGCTAATAGGAAGGACTGTTTTAGAAACAATCCCAGGAGTATTCTTAAATTTTAAGTTTATTTTACTATATTAACATCACCTGTTCATGAATGTTGACAGTCCTGATTCCAATACTCAGTTTCACTGCAAAAACACTGCAAATTTATTTGGCAAAACAGAAACTTCTTACTTTCTAATTTTTTTTAAGGTCTTACAAAAACAGTATTTTTTTTTTATTCACCAAGATAAGAAAACTTATGTTACACACTGTAGTTAAGGGAAAAAATACCTATATCCTTAAATTCATATTGGACATTGTTCCCTCACAAAGGTTTGGTTATGGGGAAAGTGATAGTCTTGCTTAGACATCTGAATTCTGCACCATATTCAAGAAGTAATGTACACTGAAGACTTGTCCTGCAGCTACCTTCCCTCTTTTCGTGTTTTGGAATATTTTTACTCATTCCCTCCTCTCACTGACACTTTGTAAGGATGAAATTCATACAAGTTAGAATATTACTTATTTAACGCAAGCACCTAGCAATAAACGTCCTTGTTGCTAGCAGCCAGGATTTGACATTTTCATCAAGGAATTCCCAAAAACACTAGTAAAAAGAAATTATTTTATTCTAAAATCACTTCATTTTTCTACTGGCTCTAAGTCCCTAGAACAGCTTTATCTCTCAGCACCCTTCACTCCCACTCTTGCACAAGATTTAACTATGTATTTTGTGTTCTTCCAGTTCCAGAAAACGGCCTCTAATTAAAAACTCCTCTCCCTCTCATTGAGCCAAAACATAACATGCTATGCTATTCCTGTTATGAAAAAGCCAAGAAGAATTACAAAACTAGAAAAGGTGCTCCTGTATCTTTGACAGCCATAGCCTAGAATCTCTCCATGGGGATGGTATTTAATGCTCTACATGATGTTGAATGGGAAAGCTTGTGTGGATTATTTTCCATTTTCACCACCCACAGAAGCTACTGAACAGCAAGCGTGTTAAATGTGATGCATGTAACCAATCCTGTGGTGTTGACAAGGACCAATTCCTCCCATCATAGACAGATTATGATGGACTCGAATCCACTACATGTGGCTTCCCCTGCTTAATCTAGCAAGGAAGAAAACATCAAAATTATTACTGTTTAAATATATAGCCATTTTCTTAGCATGGTCAATGAAGCTAAATTATCTACACTTACAATGAAAATGGACTGTGGTCTGTTGCACAGCACCTAAGCACTTTCCTGTGTGTGCTGCCACAGACATCCATCTGCAATCCCACAGCCTTTGCCTTGCAGCTCTGTTCCCTTTCCCCTGAGCTGCAGCAGCATTTCTCAGCCCCTGTGGGACAGGATTTTCCACTCTGCTCTCACAGAAATCTCTGCCCTGGGAATCCCAGTGTTGTTGTTATAGAGAGTTTTCCTAGGGCACGACTGTGACCGCCTGAGACCTGTCCCTTCCCCTGCCTGGCTGTGGCCTCTGGGTTGCACCCCTGGGCCCAAGGAGGAGACTGCACAAAGCTCCCTGAGAGCAGCACCACCCCTAAGCACAGCACCAGGTGACACTGACAGCCTGATGAGCTGAGGGAGCTCTGAGGTCCTGATAAAAACCAGACAGTTCCCAATTGTACTGGGTGTGACTGGGATAGGCTTTTGCTCACAGAAGCCAGTATGGTTCTGCAGTTTGTTTTTATAACCAAACCAGTGCTGACAAGACACCAACATTTTGGCTATTTCTGTACAAGGCTTTCTCTCTTTCTCCATTCTGCCCATCACCAGTGAGCTGATGTGCATCTTCATCTTTGGCTTCTGACAGGAAAGCTGCATTGCCCCCCAGCCTGTCTCAACATACTTTGTGTAACCAGTCCAGCTGCCCCATCAAAATAGCTAAAGCAGAAAATGCACAAAATTCAAACCAAGCACTGTAGCCTATTGAAAAGCTACAGGTCAAATACAATACTAGCCTTCTCTTTTTTTTTTTTTTTTGTGTACTAGCAGACACATTTACTTTTCAAAATTATCCCTCTTGTGGCAGTACACATCTTGTCTACTGCACCTGGTCAGGCAATGTGTGGGTACACACAGCCAACATGTACATAAGTCCGTCCTTAGCTTCCTCTTTCCCAAATTTCTGGTCCATCTCAAAACAAATTTTTTAAATACCTCTCCCATGCTCCCAAAATCCTCACAACCACCGCAAAAAATTCAAACTTCAGACACCCAAAACTGTTGACCAAGAACAATGCAGTACCTAAGAGCAAGTGAGCCACCCTGTAGCAACACTGTAAAGCAATTGCAACTTTGACAAGTTAATCAGCAAATGCAGAATCAAGCTAGACATCAAAGGCGATATAACATCCATAATACATGGAGAGGGCATAAATATTTTTAAATGAAGTAGACGTAGTTGTCAAATTCATTTCCACAGCAAGCGTTCTGGAATACCAATTAGGCCAACTTGGTTTTTTCTTTATAACGCAGGTAAAGAGTGCAAAGTTATAAACAATAAATGAAAAGGTTTGTAGAGGCAAAGAGTTGTATAATACATTAAACTTGTAGAAAAATGAGGGTTTAGAAGAGTCATGAAAGCGCTGAACAGGCTCAACATTCTTCAAGTGTCCACGTGTACCCTGCGTGCTCAGAAGATGACTCACACACCATTTAACCATGCTGAGAAAATCAGTCTGGCAGTGGGAGCCCTTGTTTGCCTCTGTGCTCAGGTAACAGCCCAACTTCAAATATGAGGATTTGTTTCCAAATATCACTTTTTTGTTGTTTTTGTTTTGACATCCTAGCTAGACCTGCAGCTTTACTTTTTTAAAAAACCTTTTACAATAATGAGCGTAAAATAAAATTGCTGTCTTGCATTATCCTGCAGTAGGTTTATGTCCATTTTATGCCAGAATGCACAAACTCAATGCACCACAATATTACAGAAGTTATCTTTCAAACAGAATCCCAGTTGCAAGACTTGATCTAGAACTTCTCACAATCTTCTCTGCTCAATAACTGTGCCCATTTTTCCTCATATTAGCAGAAGTTATCTAAGATTATACCTCCTTCTATCATCATCCAACAAAAATTCAGCAGGAATTCAAAGACAAGTCTGATAATTATGAACAACTCAAAATCCATGGAATATATCTGTGATTTTAAGGAGGATTTTTTTCTGAAATGGGATGAAATCTATCAAAATCAACCATTCACTCTCAACAACTTCTACCAAAAGAACAAATTACATAAAAAACCACACATATGCAATAAAATAAGTGTTCGCAGATCCTTCTTTAATGTTAATCTTCTAGAGAAGGGGGTGGAAAAAAAGAAGAAAAAAGCAAAAGAAAACAAAGAAACACACATTATATTTCAATTTTTTAATAACTTGCATGTACCACAGCTATTATCCTGATGCATGGAGAACTCAGGGGTTTGGTTTTGCCTCTGCAAGTCATTCTGATGAACGAGACCTTTAGTGTTGTAATAACTGCTGTGAGTAATGGAACAACCAATGGCTTTTATTAAGAAGGAACACTGAATAATGTATTACCAACAATAAGATCAAGGGAAAATACATTTTTATTAGGGAAAAATGTTAATATCAATCATGCCATTTTTTAAAGCTGAGAGGTGAAAGGCAGAAAAGGACAAAATTAAGAAAATGCTTCACCGTATGCATTAAATGGCAGAAATTATACCATGAAAATCCTTTTTCCTAGTGTGGCTACCTAGGGCTACATTACATGGTAAAGGAGCAATAAAAAATTGTGACATCTCTTGAGATATATAAATGTAAGGAACACTGTACCCCAGCAAAAGGAGGGATGGGGGAGGAAGGTCGCTATAGAGACCAGCACACTGCACATTGAAACACTCAAGCTTAAGCTCATTCCTTTTGAAGCTACAGACTAAGAGAGCTGACATGATGGAACAACTAGGAATGCTCTTTTGCTGAACCCTTCAGTGGAAAAAAAGGTGGCTTTAAAAACGGGAAGTGAAGAAAAAGCTTTTATTATTATTATTACTTATATAGCAATGCATAAAGTCACTTTATGGGCTTTAGTAATACACACCAAGACTAAGCCTTCCCCTGAAGTGGCTTCCTATTTCCTCTGAGTGAACACAATTGGGACATCTATAGTGCTGGACAGCAGAGATGGGGCAAAGAGAGCTGCCAAGACAAGCTGCAGGGAGTTAAGTGAAAAGCTTCAAGGCGTAAAGAAATCCATTGGGAGAAGAGAGTAACAGCTCTTCCCAAACCTTTATGGTGGTATAAACCAAAGCACAATCAGAGGGAAAGAGAGAGAGCACAGGGTGTGCCATGGCAAAAGGATGGTCCACACAACTCAGGGTCAGCACAAGTCCAGACAAAAAGAAGTGTGGTATGAGTCAGAGATGTTGCATGATGAGTTTCCAGATACAGTCCAGAATTTTATAATTTCTTCACTGAGAAACCAGCTACATCACTTCCAAAAGCCCTCCTGAATCAGTAAACACTTTTAAAGATTTATTTCCTGTATTTTGTTTCTTTTTCCTTTTGCCCAGAATTTCATACTAAATGCAAACTTATTATTATTAGACCATGGCTATTTGGTAATGCCATGAATTTAAATTTTTTATATTTAGAGCAATTCCTGTGAGACCTGAGTATCTCCACAAGCATTTCAGCTTGCTGAATTAATAAATGTAACACAAACATTAAGAGGAAAATGCAGACACCATACTTAGGCCAACAATTCCTTGGGTATATAAATGAAAATAGACATTTATTGAAAATTTATTGTCAGATTATATATATCTAATAATACTAGATAGTGGATCCTTTACATTTACATACAGTGCATTTATGTTTATTTCTAGATGTTGGAATCTGTAAGACAAATCCCATTAGCTCTCATTTCATCACTTTATATATGCGCTTGCTCTCCAAAATAAAACCACTTAAACCAGGTTGTTCCACGAACACTGGAATTAATGCAGCACCATTCCAAAGGATTTATGTCCACACTTTTCCCCCCTCTCCTCCTGTCCCCCACAGACTGAAAGCCCTCTGCCACAGCCCTGAGCGTGTCCCAGGAAGGGGATTCCAGCAGGGCTGGGGCTCCCAGGGTTATTTATCCATGTGGAGCTGCCAGCACAGGGGTGCACCCTGGGGAGCAGCTGGGAGGAAAAACAGGCTCCAACCCTGCAAAGCAGGTCAAGGCCACTGGCCAAAAAATGGACTAATTACAGAACTACCATGGAACACGTACATATCTAATTACATATTTAAAAAAAAGCAAAAGTGCTGCTGTGATGCTGAAATTTGACAAATATTTTTGAAATAAATCTCACGGGAAAAATGCAACCTAAGGTGACTTGTTCTTACTATTTCTGGTTCATTTAAACCAGTCGAATTGTGCACTGCATGCAAAGTACTCTTTTCTAGGTTTAACTTGCCCCCTCTGCACAGGGTTTCCCTCTGATTTTCCCCAAATGCTCTCTCTTTACTTGAACATATGTTTGGAAAATAGCAAATACCATTCCTGCTTCCTGGTCACTTCCCTATCTTTCTCAAAGACACCTGTGGCAGAAGTCAGAGCTTTCTGCATTTCTGTACAGAGCACTAGGAGGGTGCTTGCTCAACCAGGTAATGTTCAATGATAGCTGGGTCACAAACCAACTGAAAGAGTAAGCAAATTTTGGAAAAGGAAACACTCACTGTCAAACCAGGATTAAAGCATGACACGAACCTACTTACAGATTTTTGGTTAGATTAATTCTGAACACTGTGATTTAAATAAATTTATGCAAATACAAGCAGTCTTAAATCATTTTTTTTTCAGAGAAGCTTCCTATCTGGTAGCAGAAAATACAGTTGTATTAAAATACAGCTATTTATTGAATATGACTTCTTCTCATAAGATATTTTCTGCTGAGAGAAAGTGTCTTGCAGTCCCTGTTATGTAATACATATAGGCAGTAGATTTCTTCCAGTAGGATACTAAGCCTGAGAAGTTTGGGGTTACATTTTCACCTCAAGTTGCTCTTCAGGAATCTTTTCCCACTTGACAGGTGCTCTTAGCAAATTAACCACCAAAATCTATTAAACAGTTTTTTGGCTTCACTAGGTTGCTTTCAAAATCAGGTCTTAAAAAAAAACTCCAGCAACACCTTTGACTGATTTGTATGAGTAAGAGAAGTCAAAGATGATCTTGTCAATATTCTTACAGTCAAATTTCAAAATTACTGATATAATAAAGCATTTTCTCCACTGTAATACCGGAAGCAGAAATACAGAGAAACCAAAACCAAATGGGAAGATACTGCAATAAAGAGCCTAAACCTGCATTTTTCAATATGCTGGCCTGCATCATCCTTGGTAAAAGATTAAGAAATGCTTAAAAAAATTATATAAACAGAGGAAAAATTTTAATTGCTCATTATCTTTACAAATGTATTATTTTAATTTTCTTATTCATCTATTAATTATGCATTTTACTGTATCCGCACATCGTTCTCCTGGTTGCTTTTTATTTCATGATTGCCAAATGTCCTGAAAAACTTGCATTTTCATCTATCTGTAACTACCATAAGATTCTTCATGTTTTTTCCTTTTAGAAAACAATCTATATGATTATTTTTTAACCTAGACTCACCATAGAGAACTGCATGAGTCACATAATCAAGCCATAAACCAAGTAAATAGTTTTGTATGTTTTTGCTGCATTTCTGGCTCTCTTTCCTATGCTGTATCACTTCAGGCATCAACAAAAAATGTTTTAGTGTTCCTGCTTTTAACTTTTTAAGATTAAAAAACATTTATAGTCACATGGTGGATTGGAATAACAGAGTGTTATGCTCTCGTTTTTCTGTAAACTTGCTAACATTTTAAACAAGAATTGGGTGCCAGATGACTGTTCAGCAACTAATTGGGGAACAAATTTTTGTATGATCTACTTAAAGGTCTTTGGAGCTCCCTGCCAGCCAGGGTTTCTAATAAGATACTCATGAGTAATTAGAAATCTATAGACATGATTAAATCTTAATCTGCAATCTGCAGGATGAATGTTTAGGCTGAAGTATGGCAAACTGGCAGAGAACTCAGCCGGGGACCCCTCAGTAGCGTCAAGAATTTGGCTGGTATTTGTCAAAGCTGAAGATCTGATTTATTTGTGAACTCCTGCAACTCCTCTGGACAGGTAAGTCATAAATTGGGCTGCCAGCTCAGTGCCACAGCCCTGCAGCCACAGCCCTGACTGCCTCAGTCCTAGCACATTTTACAGAAGGTGGGCAGAAGTGGTTTATTTCCAATGAAAACTTTGGACTACCATTGCACTTCTTAAATAATGGATGTAATTTATTATTTAAAAGGTGATTTGCACAATACATATGTACTACCCAAGCTGCCCAGTAGGAAATCATAGTTAGTCAAGCAAAGTTCTCACTAACTCATTTTTCCCTCAACAGCCAGCAGTTGTTCTGTAAGTAATGCCACAGCAATACCATAAAGCTCTGGGAATAGCTGGCTCTCAGCAGTCTGGAAATGAATACAACTGTAAACAAAAGAGACTTTGAAACTACTGAAAAATTCATTTTCTTGTGTTGTTATAAGAGACATTTTGGCTTCCCTGAGTGCACTTCACAGCTAGGAGAAAACTGTCCAACCTCATACACTCAGGGTAGCCTCCCAGTTCCACAAAAGACATGAGCTTGGCATGAGGAATGTCGTCTAATAAGAAGCTGTGTAGGTTAACAATAAAAAAGTGTTTAAAGAAAGGGGTTCTCTAACTATCTACATAATTCCATCATACCTGCCACTATTCTGGTACCTTTCTTGATGAATGTAAGAAACATTTCACTTCTCTAATCATTGTCAGCTAAAGACTTCAAAGAGCTTTGGGAAAATATAAAGAAATATGTATTTAATAGATAAGAAATAGCAAAGCAGAGATAGCCTCTGAGGAGCACAAAATAACAGTAAAATCTTTCTTCCCTGGTCAAATTAATGCAACCAAAATTCTCAGAAATAATCAGAAAGACTCACAAACCACTATGTTTAAACTTGGTCTATCTTGGTCTACACTGCTACTTTTGAAGAACTATGAAGATCTGAGGCTTACCTTGAATTCTCTATACTACTCTATAAGCAATTAGCAGGCCTAAAACAAAAACTAGCATAAAATAAACTGCCAGTGGAGAAAATGAAAGGAAATCATGTAAATGTACTCAGTATACAAAATGTGGACACAACACATGAAAATCACCAATTAAAGTTTTCCCAAACAGAGAAACAGTATTTTGTTAGGCTTGTTCCCAAATCTTGTGGTATTTAGAATGTCTTCACAGAGGTAAAAAATCTGAATATACAATGAAAATAAATGAAAGTTCATTTGGAAAGATCCTTTTCGTGTTCATAACAGAGAAGACAGTACTATCTTTGAGACAATATGGTTTCTCAATTAATATTCATACCCCAAATTTACTGGATCACAAATTCCAATAGTCCCAATTAATCTTTCTCCATTTCAAAAATCAAACTACCAAATTGACAAAGATGAGAATTCAGATGGCTTGTGTAATGCCAATTTACTTGCAAGCATTAAGGAGCAGTCTTCAACAATAAAGTCATATTAGAGTTTTCAGCAAGCCCCAGTGCCTCATTTCTGCAGCTGAGTCACTGAAGTTGTGCCTGTTTCAGAGAAAGCTCTGAGCTCCTGTGTGATACAGCCCAAGGTATCAAATACAAAGTTTTCTCTGGCAATCAATAGTGACATGTAAATGTTCAGTTTGCAGCCTTAAGCTGCTGGGGAAGTTATCCAGCCACGAGAACACACCTGACACTGAAGTAGCAAGTGGTGTTTTCTGAACACTGAACATCCTGTATGATCTGAAGGGCACTAAAATCCAATCTTGTGTCTTAAAATGTACATCCAAATTTGGTGAATTTTTCTGACCTTAATCTCTGTCAGTTCCCCATCTGTAAAACAGAGATAATACCACATCCCTCACTGGGGCTTTGTGGAGATAAATTTAATTTAAAACCTGTGTAGCACTTGGATACAGTAGTGATGAGCAGCAGAAAAGCCTGTGAGGAAATTAATAGTTCTGACGTCTGAGCAGGGTCTGAACAACGTGCTGTAAATAAGGCTTAGGGCCACATATCAAACACTGAGGATAAAACAACACCTTGAATGGCTGCTCATTAATTGAGCACTGTCCATCTTGTGCACTGAGTAAGGAAGAAGTTTTCTGAAAAAGTATTACGTGTTCTTAGCTAACTCAGATTACTTCATCAGAATGCACATGCATAAGAGCAGTTGAATTTCTGTTGCAGTGCCAGTCTTAACACTCCCTTCTCATGACCGCTTGCTTTTGCATTCTTAATAATGTTCTTTTCATGAAGTTTGTATATGTAATGTTTATATAAAAAAAATGAATTATAATCTCATTGTGAATCTCTGATTTCCATGCACAAGCGGTAATGAAAGAAATCTTGGTTTAAAAAAATTTCATTAGAAAAATAAAATACCACGCTTGCCTAGGCTTGGTAAATTCAGCAAGGCTTGCACTGAATTTCCTCCTCAGTTGCTTGGAATGGTCCAAGTGTTCTGTTCACACTTACAGTGCATTGCCATAGGAAACTTGGGAAGGGAAATCATATCAGGTCACTGTCCTTTCAATTTTAATCCAAAGCATTAAATTTTAATTCTCAACAAGAACAGCAGCTGACATGTTCCCCTTGCTAGTTCCTGTGGAAGTAAATCAGGCAGAAATTAAGCTAGAACTGCACTTGGGAATCGCAGAGTAATAGCATCTCCCCAGCATGCTCTCCAGTGCCTTCTTCCTCGTGCAAAAAAACCCCTCTGCACTTGCAGACGTAGGTGATGGTGCTTTCCTGGTGACAATCTCCAGCTCCAGACTGCACAAACACACTCAGGGCAGTTGATACCAGCGTGACTGTCCTGGGAGAGGACAGCCCTCCCAGAGAGAGCCCCACACAAACAGCTCTGCCACCTGACCAAGCCAGGAGACTCCAGGAACCCGGACATTTTCCGGGCCTGACTTCCTTCTGCTGACACCGAAGTTGCTCCTTAAAAACCAGAAGAGTTACACCTAGATATAGAAGACCAGACTCAGACCCTGCAAGTTTCAGGTCAAAAAGTTTTCTAGAACTCAAGTACTAAAATAGCATAATGTATTCAAATTAAAATTAATTTTGTTAATGCAAAATAATATGAAAAATAAAGTAGGTTTCCCAGAGACTACTTACACAAACCCTTAAGAAAATAATCCTCTCATTTAATTAATATAATCTATGTAAAATCATCTATTAATATCATTTATGTATGCTCAGTGCTCTTAAACATCCCCAAGAGAAGTAAACCCTGTCATATTCCAGCTGAAATATCTGTCTTCAGAGAGTAATTAGCAGACATTTTTTGTTCAAATCAACACCAAATTCATTATACTTTGTGAACAAATCTTTGATAATATAAGAAATGTATAGAAAGATGAAGCCAGCAGGTTTTCTACCTAGAATATGCCATCTTCTCAAAAAGGCAACAGAAAGTCAACATCTTTTAAATATTTAATTAGGACTCAAATCAAGTTTACGTAGCAATATGCCACATTCTCAGCTAGTGATGAAGACAAACATCTCTGTGTATTATTAGTACTTGCAAGGGTAGTGATTTGTGTTTCACTTTACTTACAGAAGGTCTCCAGAGATTTTCACACTGTTGTGCATAATTTCAGATTTCTTTTAGCTTTTTATTTAACTAGTTCATTGTTGATATCAGTTGGGACATTACAGTTCCAACAGCAAAATATTTGGTACTTGATCAAAGTTTGAGATATGCCCTAAAATAATTGTATTTGCCTTTAGCAAATGATACATTTGAATAGTTATACAAAACTGCTGATTGAAGCTGAGGAAAATTACTCCAGCTTTACATGAATTGACAGATGTGATACCTAGCAAGGGACCTCCCTGGAAATTTTCTAATTTCTTTAACTAATTTAGAAAGGGTTTATTTAAAATCTGCTAGAATGTACTGAAATACAGATTCATATAATATCCAGTCATATAAAGCAAAGGGAAAATACAGCTGAGAAACCTAAGCTCTGGCTTCTTGAAATGGCAAAAAGTTATCCATAAACCAGAAATCTTTTAAATGATCTAACATTTCCTAGCAAAATGAAAAGGAAGAAAACAAAAACAAACAGACCTATAATTTAATCACACAACTAATAAAATGGACACACATTCCTCACTTCATGAGGTTTCAGAAAAAAAAAAGGGAAAAATAATTCCAAAGAAAGCTTTCTCACTTTTTCTCTCTACTGAAGAAGTACTTAATTGCCAAGAAACCAAATTTCAGTAAACAGCAACAAATACACAAGCACACAAACACTGCTACAAAAGCACTATGGAAATCTTCATGTATTTCAAGGGTATGACTTCTAAAAACTTTAAAATTTCACACAGAGATGTCGTTGCCTGCCAGTAAATTTGCCATTTCCAATGACAAAGTGGTATGAAATTCAAAACTTTCATCATTAATCTTAAAAATAAAATTAAAAAGAAAAATTGGCCAAGATAAAGCAATAAACAAAACTCCCTTACCTTCAAACTGGACTTAGCTAATTATTTTCTCTTTCTGACAGCAATGTAACCAGCAAAACTGTGCATGTTCCTCTTCCCCCAGCATCAGAAGATCAGAAAATTGAAGGTGAAGAGAGAAGTAGTGGCTCATTCTATTAGAACTCGTATGCAGTCTAGAAAATGTTGGCTGGAAGGGAGATCAACAAGTGTCAACTCCGACCTTGGGACAATGGTGTGACTGTGGCAAACACCTGATCATTTCAACCATGGCTTTGGCCTGCTGAACCTGCAGGGACATTCCACAGCCAACCCCAGAAACAATATTCTTCAATATGGAGGGGAAAACACATAGATTATTAATAAACATTGAAGAAAAAAATCCTTGGGTTTCCAACAAAAACATCACAAGTCTCATGGGGCAGCAGGCTCTTATGTTAGATATGTATTACCCTCTTCAGCTTGTTAGACGCAATGAGAAATTCAACAGTTACACAGCAAATGTTCCAGTTCCACATGCAGCACACACATTCCAAGCTGTGACTCACCTGTGTTAACCTTAAAGAATGAAATGTTTGGCCTTGCTCTGTTAAGGTGTAGGACTAATACTCTGTAATTCATTGTTAAACTGAAGAATGTGTACATGTTGCCATAGCAATGGCTAATCCATATTCCTACAGCTGAATATTTTACTCAAAATTATTACTTTTACAAAGGACTGTGATTTCCTTCTCTTCAGAACGTACAGCACAGGGTACTGCAGCTCTAAATTTGCTCAGGTGCAGCCTCTCAGTTTGTGCCTGTGCCCTGGACATTTACACTTTTAAATCAGGCAAGGTGGCTTTGGGGGGTCACTGCATTCCTGGTAACAGCTGCTCCGTGGAATCAGCAATTCGGGATGAAGAATCTCAGATGAAGGAGTCACATGATCTCCCAAGAAGTCCTGAAGCAATTGCACCCCTCAAAATGCGACTTCAAACCCCAAGCAGTGTGGGGAGCAGCCACGTTCCCCCTGCTGAACACCTGTAGTTCTGGCCATGGGGTAAACAGTGGAATGACCCCATTTTGTAGGAGATTCACCTTCTGGAAGGAGGGATCCTGCTTGTGCCTACTCAGGTGGACAAATGACTGGGCAGGGTAATTTTTTTATCCTGCAATTTCAACATGTCCATAGAGAATGGCTTGCTAAATTTGAAACAAAGGCATTTATACAGAGAAGAAATATGTATGATGAATTATTCAGAGCATCATACTCCATGGGAGAATTCTGAAGACAAATCAGAGCATATTAGTAGTGTGCCATTTATTTTATGCACATTTGCTGCACACATACATATATGCCTACACCCACTCAACAAAAAAGGAAAACAAGGCAGACCCATTGCATGGTTTGTCATTATTTCTGAGCTGGAGAGGAACCTCACTCCTCCAGGTATTTTCAGGGCCCTTTATACTTCCCACACACTGGTATTCCCAATCCCTACTGAACACACACACAGTCAAACATTACTGGCTGCAGAGGAAACAAGCCATGGCAGCAGGAGGCAGAGCTTTTACTTTCTCAAGTTTAGAATGCAGAATTTACCCACCCCAGTGCAGAGTGTTCAAGGAAGAGACAGGAGAGCAGTATGACAGAGGGATCTGGAGTGAGAAATCCTTTATTCCACAAATAGATCTACTAATACAGTAGCATATGAACAATCAGCTCTTCCCCGGAGGCCACCCTGTCACCCAAGAAACCAAGGTATGGAATCTGACATGACAAATATTGATTTTCCCAGAGGAATTTATTTTCCAAACACTAGTGAAGTATTATCTCAAATCAGCAATCAAACTGCAGCAGCAGCCTGCATTTAAAGACATTTAAAACTATTATACTGCAGTGCATATAATATGTAAACACTCAGGACAGCAGCCTAAGTGCAATATGTGTTTACTTACAGCCCTTGAGTGTACTAGATGTAAGTGTTGCCATACTTAATTATTTCTGAATCAACACAGTTTTAAATTAATTTCTCATTTTATTGTGGTTTAATTTACTAAAGACACAATCCAAAGCCTTTTCTCAGGAAGGAAAAACTCTCATAACACTAGAATTGACTTAAAGTACCTTCTCAGAAATGGTATTTATCACAGGAATATTGTAGGTCCAGTCTTCCCTGCAGTTGTTCAGTGCCCCTTCACTCATAGAAAGTTCATGTAAGTAAAGTTTATTTTACTATTTGAAAGAATTTATAGCCTTTATGCCCATTTCATCAGCCAGTGGTATGGATCTCCCAGATGCGAAACTCATGTTTGACCCATAGAAGTTACCCAAACTTGAAGAGGAATAAAAAGTGGATTATAAATGGGTATGCTTAATCCCCTCAAGAACACTCAAGATTCATGCTATTAATTCATATCAAAACAATAATATGAAATAACATGGAAACTGCAAAATCTATTTCTTAAGTGGTATATATACAGTACTCTGACATTTCTCTGATGAATAAAGTACATCTACTACTAATCCCCTTCTAATTTATTCCACTAACTCATTGTCTATTTGCACAATTTATTTGAACCACCTACTCAGGGCAAAGACTGATTTCTGCAAAGGCAACCCTAAGATGATACAAGTTAATTTTCTGTGTCATCTGATTAACTTCCAGCAGTTCATATACATTTTCACTTTAACAGGGAGCACATTTTATGTTGCTTTATAGAAGACAAGTGTTCATACACAAGAGCAAAACCAAACCAAAGCAAAATTTTTGCTTTTATAAGTATCAGTTGGTGAAAAAAAATTCAAAAAATGCTCTAAATCCAAAAAATTGCTATCCTCAAATGTACTATTGTATCAAGATGATTCAGAAATTGTTTCTTCTCAGGCAAATATTCAAGTGAGGAGGAAGAATAATATAATGATTATGTTTACCAAGCTTAAACTCACAGTCTGTGGATGGTATTCAATCTATCAGCTTCTACCTCAAAATCTCTATTCCAGATGAGAGCACTTGAACACTTTAGCTAACAGATGTGTCTTCTCACAAATAAATTTCTACACTTCCAGATTGATCTACCAATCCTAGACTAAAAAAAAGAAAAGCACGTGATGGCACAGTTCTTGGAAGAACATTCAGAACACATCACCAACTCACCTTTGCTTCCCCCTTCTTCCAAACTGGAAGATCAAGGGGTACAAAATAAAACTCCCCACGATGCAAGAGAACAAACAAAGTGAAGTGACAGAAAACTAAGCAAACCTTCAATGAACTTTGTAATTATGGAAATCTGAATAAAAAAACCTTGTGAATTGTTCACTATAGAAGACATCTGAGAAAAAGTGATTTGGGTTGTATGAAGTTGGGCACTGTTTAAGGACAAGTGCCAAGCTCATGGATGGTCATAACTCAAACAGAAATTAGGTCATATGGGTTAAAAAAAAACAAAACAAAACAACCAACATGATTTAGATGAGTAGTGAAAGACACATAATGAATGAAAGAATGTAAATCCATTCCCAGTGATGCATATGAGTCAGGATTAAGCAATTGCATAACTGATCAAGGAAAAAAGAAAAATACAAAAAAAAATGGACAGCAGAGGACACTATGAGAGATTTTATTAAGAAGACAGAATTTATAACTGTGCTGTGTATCTGCTTGGTTTGTGGCAGAAGTATTAATACAAATAATATTACAGAAAAAAGACAGAAGTATTCATTAAGTATTAGTCTTCAGGAAAAAGCAAGATGATGCCATTGCAGGGTGAGTGCTTTCTGCAACAATTATTAGACAGAGGAAGTTAATTAACAGTTGCTGAAATGAAATATATCTGGCTAATTTGCATCTCAAAATTTTGAGACAGTTAGCCAAGCAGCAACAAGAGTGTCAGAAAGAGATTACATTGCTAAGCTTTAAAAAACAAACAAGCAAAACCAAAATCCATAAACTGGGTAAGTAAGGCAAAATACTGGAAAGGTTGGTGTACGTGTTTACTAATAAGCAAGTAAAATAAGGAAAAATTAATGCCATTGGAGATGGACTTATTGGAAATAAAGTTAGCTACCTGGAATTCACCTTTTTTATTTCTTTAAATGTATTAGAAAGCTTGATTGATAAAAAAGGGTACATCTTCAAAATAATACACATTTTCAAAAAACAACTTAACAGCACAGGACATTTTCATTAAGAACTAGAACAAATCAACATGACATACACAAAATACATTTCTTTAAAATTACTAATAAACATTAATAAATAACTGTAAATTAGAATAACTTGGGTTTAGATGAACACTGCAGAATTTGGCATTTAACTCCATACTAACGTTGTTACTGGTATTTAAAAGGAAAATCATTGCAGATAAGGCTTTTGCACAATAGACTGAAGAATGCTCTGATATAGAGCAGAACATAAATGCTCAGCAAGAAATTCATTTGACTGAGAAAGCTGAGCAAAGAGTAGCAGAGGCTGTGCTAAACATCAAGTTATCACCAAGTCTGTTGCCAGATTTATATATCAAGAACACGGACTGAGAATCAGGTGTTCAGAGGAGTTCTGGAGTCATTGGGAGCAATTTCAGAGACTTTGCAGCAAAGGTTCAGCCTCATCACTGGACATGCACACAGGGAAGTCCCAAGCACACAAATGGATGTTAAATTACTTTCTGCACTTGGCACTGGTGCAGCCAGAGCTGGAATAAGGCCTCATGCAAGGACTTATAATGTTTTTAATCAGGCAGATACATTGGAGAATATTCAAGCAAGACAAACACAACAAATCAATTAGAAAACATACTTTGCCAAAGGGCACAGAACTCCATCTATCTCTCTTATTGAAGGGAAGCTTGAGGAGTGTCTTGAGTGCAAAAGTAGCTCAAAGCCACATAGAGCTTAACAATTTAGAAACAAAAAGGTATAAAAGCTTCTATCGATGGAAAATGACAATTATTAAAAGAGATTAGCTCAGAAATAGTGCGCATGTTTTGTTTGGTGCATTTCACTTAAGGATAACTTATTGCTTGAACAAATTACCCAGGTCAGGATCTTTCATCAAGAGTAATTTTCAACAAATAAAGCTAGGATGATCTGAAATATCTAATTCAAACATTAATTTATTTGGGAAAGTCATATGGCTTTGTCCAGTGACAGTGGAAGGCACTCTAAAGTGACTACACTAGTGCCAGCCCCTTGGAACTAGGAATTAGTTCCTTCAAGGAATCTCACTGCTGCACATTGCAGGCTCACGAATATTGTGGTGCTTTTTGTGTCATGATAATGATCATTGAGCAGACTGTGTGGTAGGGGACTGAGTAAATGAGGTAATTTGTAATTAAAATTAAATGTAAGTTTAATTTCTATTGCACCTTTGATTCTATTATGAATTCTGGTCCAGTACTTACATAATAACCCACATTAATCAACATTATCTTTGTACATTTTTATAAACTTGGTATGCAGCCTCTTTTCTAAGTGCCAAAAAAGTCTGCCATCACAAGCAGAAAAACAGTGATTCACATTTACTTTCAAAATGTAACTTAAAGAGTTTAGGATGACTGTTGGAAGGCTGGTTGTCACTAATCACACATATGTTTCTATTTACAATCAGGTAGAACACTAAAGTTTTAATTTACAGTAAACTAAGCACAATATTTTCATTTGCAAATAACTAAACAAACATTTGGCAATTTCTTTCTGCAGTCCTTTATTCCAAAATTGTTTAGCTTGAACTGGGCAAAGCTAAATCAAGAGAAAACAAAGAAGGCAGATGGTTAAATGTCTGTATGGTCTGGAATTCCATCAGCTTCCACCTACCAGATTGCTACAAGGTACAACAGCTCATAACCAGCACCAGAAAAAGTAAGTAACCCTTGGGGAGTTCTACGAACCAGCATATGGAAGAGTGGTTTTTTGTGTCCATTGGTCTTTTTCAAGACGAGATTCCTGCTGAAATTCATACAATATAGTTCTAAATTTTCAGAGCAATTCAGTTGTCACTGCCACCACAATATGTCTGTATGTCTGATTTATTCAGAAATACACATATGCACAGATTTTCTTTCTTTTTTAAAGAGGGGGAGAAGGCTATTTCTATTCCAGACAACACTCAAAAGGGTGCTGAAATTTCTGATAAATTTCGATGCCATCTAAAACATAAGCACTACTCTAAAGAGAAAACCTTTGGAAATTTTGGGGAAGGACAACTCAGAACAAACAGTGAAATGCAGCATTTTTTTGGGATCCTTAATGTAGATCAAAGCTGTATGATTTGGGGTGGGAAGGGGGGGGATTGGTGGGAAGGGGAAGGAAAAACCATAAAGGTGTACTTCCTCCAATTTCTGAGATGCACATCCACATCCTACAAGGATGGTGCAAGGCCTGTCAAAAGTCGATCTAAAGGTCTCCCAGAATCCCACGGGAAAGTTCCTCTGGAACTGGAACTTACTGCAAAGTTCTGCCAGCACATTCTGACCATATCCTACTTCTAGCTTGGATGCAAGGTGGATGCAATTCTTACAGACCTGTATAAGCCGATGCCTTCAAAGGTAAGTCTAACATCTGTAAAACAAAAATCAAGTTTTACAGAAGAAAATTAGCCTGCGTACCAAGTCCAGCTAATTTCACCTGAAAAGAACTCTTCCAACAAGACAGTTTAAAAAGGGGCTAGTTCCTCCAAATAACCCAATCCTTTTGGACAAACTGTAAAATTCAATTTAAAGGTTACTTATATGAGAGTAATTTCTCTGATTTCAGAAACGTAGCCATCTCTGGGATAAGGTCCAGCAGTTACACCACCAATCCAGAACGCTGCCAGTATCTTCAGCTAGCAGGGACGAGCAGTAACACAGAAGCTTCTGTGCTCCAAACCCCTTCAAGGGGTACCAGAAGTACCACTACTAAATCTCTGGCAGGAAACCATCACTTAGCACGCTGCAGATTTTCTTATTACTACCTGTCTCTATTTGCACCAACCTACTGCTTCTAGCCTTAGATTTTTGAGGGAAAAGTAAAAATTTCTCTAGTGCAGAGAGCCATCTCCATCAGAATGCTGTGTGGATCATTCTTTCTTTAAGCTCCTTTCATTGGGATGTGGAGACAAGGAAGTCCTTTCTCAGCACTACAGCAAAAGTAAGACGCTAAAATCAGGAATGCTAGGCAGCAGCTCCAGTATGAAGAAAGAAAAAGAATTTGCCATGTAATTTCAAAAGCTGAAGAGATGTATTCACGAACAGAGGTCCAAGAACGCCAAATACCACTTCAGTGAAAATAAGAGGGGGACGGGTCTCTCAGAGCCAGAAAAAAGCTTTGCCCACATTCATCAGGTGAAACGGCAGAGTCCTAACACAAACACACACACACCCACAAAGCCCACACTCCTTCAGAATTTGCAGTTGTACTTTATTAGCCTCCCACGCTAATGACTCCAGTGTCAGGGTAAGAAAGGACCTTATTTACTGTGCCTCACTTTGCCTGAAGAGAGACATTTTAATGGTTACAGTGTTGTACAAATACCTCTGCTCAGGGCACCTCTTCATTTGGTTAAAAACAGAAGTCTTGTTAAAATGCAGCATACTTTTTACTACAGGAAAGAACATAAAAATAACTGTCTTAGCAGGAGGCCCTGTAGTCTTTAGGGATTGAAAAGCAAAGAAAATAACATCTCAGAAACCTTAGAGTCAGTATTGTGGGCTCTTAGAAAGAGGTTTAAAAGATCAAGAGCAAATAGATTAGCAGGCCTTTAGGCAAGGCTGGAACCTTGTTCTTACCTATGAAAAGGCAAGAACATGAAACCAGTAAGAAAGGCTAAAGAGTGGGCTCTGTTTAATTTATATTTCTCCATTACTAAAAATTAGAAAGCTACAATGCTCTTTAAGGGAGAGGATAAAATTTGAATTATTCAGATTTTAAAATTTAAATATATTGGACCAAAGCCTTGGATCCCAAACTGGAGTTTAGGATTTTTCAATGAAAAATAGGAGAAATCATTGATCTTAATATTCATCCCAGTATGAGGGGAACACAGACCAACTACAGCAGTACTGAAAAGAAATGGCTCTTGAATTTTTAATGCAATTGTGTGGTAGGGGGTCATGTGCACTAAGATGCTCATACTTCGGGATTTTCTTACATCTGATATAGATCACAGCAAATTCTCTGGAGACTGGGAACAGCTGATACTTAAAGACATGGACCCAGTGTTCTTCACACAATTACCAGCTCAGTGATACTAAAACACAACCACTTTGCAAAGCATGTCTTTGCATCTGAAGGGTAAATGAGGTTTGCTTCCACTGTGTGGAGGAGATTGACACAAGACTGTTACTGGTTTACTTTTCCCCCTGAAATTATGAAATAATGTGCTAACGAATGCTGAGCAAGAAGGTACTAACACACAGGTGCCACAAACAGAAAACCTTGGGGGAATTCAATAAGCTCAGAGAAGGAGGAAATTCACCCTGACACAAATTGGTTAAGAGTAAAGAGACAAACTGTGCTGGGGTGGGGGGGCTAGCACATGATTTATTCTTTAATACCTTCTGCTGCAGTATTTTTGAGGCACATCAAAGAACAATATAGGATGATGTTGACAATCTCTCTCACATATAAAAATTTCATTATAGAGTGTTCAAGGCATCTCTCTGTACGAGAAACAAGAATTCATAGGAGTTGACTTTTTTTTCTGTCCTGAGGAAACACGTTGTCCTCATGGTGACTGTATGGGTTTTATGTGGCCAGGTTTTGGTAGCAGAGGCTACAGGGGTGGATTCTGTGAGAAGCTGCCAGGAGCTTCCCCCACGTCCAGTGGAGCCACTGGCCAAGGCTGAAGCCCATCAGCAACAGCGTTGGGGCCTCTGGGAAAACAGATTTACGGAGGGGAGGAGGAGTGGGAAAGCCTGACACTGAATACTCTTGCCAGAATTTGTTCTGAAAGCTGAAGATGTAAAATATGATGAAAATCAGATAAATGGGACAAGAAGGAAGAAAAAACCAAAAAAGGTCAGCACACCACTATGTCAGACCTGCAACTATTTTACATTGTAGTAAGTTTTTAAATGGTTCTTGGAAACACTGTTCTATTTCCTTCTGCAAAGTTTTCAGCACTAACTTTTACAGAGATGCCTTTACTCAATGCCTTCACTTATAGAATCACAGCAAAACAAGTTTTATTTTTCATCAGTGAGAAGTGCAGGGTTCCTTCCCCTCCTGTAGTTAGAGCAGCTGAAGAGCCTGAGTTGACTGAGGTGCACCGTCATAATTTCCATCTCTATTCAGTGTAAAACACTTGCTTGTTTCCAGAGCTAAACTGCTGCACTCTGTCCTGTCTTAATTATGTGTCTGCCAAAGTCTGCCTCAGGAATGATTGCACCTTGGAAACCCAGCAGAACTACTGATGCATTTAGCACTCAACATAAAGTCTTCAGAAAGCATGGCACTGCATTTCTGGGCCTCGTGCAAAATCGAGCACTCTCAGTTATTTTTAATACAAATGGATGAAATTGCAAAATGAGAATATGCAATAAAAGCAAGAGACAAAATTATCCTCTCAGTCCTTCCACAAGTAAAATGAATTAGAGCTGTATTTGATTTACAGAAGTAAATTTACTTAGAATTTGACCCAAAATTCATATGGAAGATAACCAGCAAATGAGAGCTAGCAGGAAGAGCAGCCAACAGTGCATCAAGAGATTTAAACAGAGGCCGCTACCTACTGCTGCTTTCTTTTCCAACCTAGAAAACGAAACTGCTTACCAGATGCTGAAATCTTCAGCAGAAAAGAATCTATCATTCCCTTCTCATTACTGCACTGCACATGAAAAGTCCCTTCCTTTGACTTCAGTGTCATCAGATGACTACAGACTCGAAAGAGGAGAAACAGTCCCTATGTTTTATTAAACACTTTAAAAATTGATACAAAGAGTGCTCCAGTAACAAGAGCTGACAGCTTTGATTAACATAGCTACATTTCCTTCCTATTCCTGCATCACAGCCATTGTAATTTAAAAAATAAATAAAACCTTCTTCAAAAAGTGCAGGAAATATCTAAAACACAGCTATTTGTAAATTCAAAGCAAATAGGAAATAAACCTAAAACCTTATTCCCCACAAGTCATGCTACACAAAGTGGAAGGGTCTATACCTAGGAAGAAGCCCCTGCTGGTATTGTGCAATTAAATATCATTACATTAAGTTCTCAAATAAGTATCCAGAGTCACTACATGACATCCAGACAGAAAAAGCAATGTGATCTCTGCCTCAGACCATCCCCACTGTGAATACCTGCAACAGATAGACCAGGGGATACACAGAGAGAAGTGGAAGGGAACACAAAACTTTAGACAGCACCACAGCTTGTTTTCCTTCAAAGGCTACACAGCATCCCCTGTACTCCCATGTGACACCAAACAAGGTTTCTCATGTGGTAACAGAATCATCTTGCCCTAACACTGTTCAGGCCTACTTAAGTTACATTTTCTGTTGTTATTTTTCTTTTTTTTATTAAAGTAGGCAAGAGCAAACAGCTTTATAATCGTATTACCTAGCCTCAGTCAACTGTTTGCCAATGTAACAATATAGTAGAGTGGTGTATATTAAAGTTCAAAAGTTGGACCCTAAAGCAAAACCTATTGAGGAGAATTATTTATAACCTTTGAATCAAGCTGCAGGAAATGAAGTGATAAGGGATTCTGGTTGACTGTTGGGGCAGTGGGGCACAAAAGGAGACAGCATCATTTAAATCCTTTAGATTTATATTTTTAAATTTAAAATGTCTGTGTTTGACACAAATAAAATAACCACCCTCATGTGTATACAAATATTGGCTGTGCCAGCACTACTTGTGGAGTCCAAGTGCCAGGGCATGTGCAAGCCCCCATGCTCCAAGCACTGGAAATGTTCTGCTTTTGAGGACAGAAATTTCCTCTTTTACTTAGTGACAAGTATTAGTAGTCAAATTCATTTTAGTAGGGTTACTTCCAGGCTTACCAACACACTGACTGTGTGCTCCTTTGTCTACTGTCTGCAGCATCCTGGCAGTACCAGAACACAACCAAGATTTGATTTTCCTGGGCTCTTCTGGAAGCAATTGGGGAGAGAATTATTAACAATAAAAACCATCACAGAAAATACAACCAAAACTAATGCAAAAACTGAAAAAGCTAAAGGAGACCCTACAAACTGCAGAGTTGTTTAGATTTTATGCTCAAACTGACTTGGAGTTATGGAATTCTTCTAATTTATGCTTCTGCCTTTGATGTAGCTGTTAACTGAATGTGTCACTGACCTTGGCTGGATGACAGAGGTAATAATTTCCCAAGGATGAATTGCTCTTGAACAGTTCTTTATTATCAGGCAGGCCTATGATTTCTTTTAAAAACTAGCCATGCCTCTATTCTTCTGCTTTGTTTATTTTGATAAAGCAAGTGTCTCATTACTAAGGAACATGCTAAAAATCTATTTTATTTCCAGCTTGTTGCATTCCAGAGTACAGATTATCTTCATGTTTTCTTGAAAAAGATCTGTATGAACATTAATGAGAATTATAGGATACTGAACACTTCAGAAAAGTGCATTCAACCCACAGGAACAGTAGGGGGTTTGGTCATAGAATTATTAAATTTTTTTTTAAGTCTGGCCAAAAAGTGAAAGCATTAAGCAATCAAACCCAGCTTATTCCATGCCTGGAAAACTGTGGTAGACCTTATCAACCCTACAATCTTTCATCATGAGGTAAAAACTTGTTTTAGATATCAATTAGCCTCTGGATGCCTCAAAAAGGGAAGAATCTCTCTGAGGAAATTGTGTCCTTTTCTCACGAAGGACGAGAGGACTTCCCAGTATTACCACTGCACATTTGTCACTTTATGATCCTCCTGGTACCACTGATCTTTGAATAAAAAAACACAGACCAAAAAACCCTACTTTTTCTCATCTCTCCTTCTTAGAACAGAATCTGCTTTTACCCATCTCTATGATTTTACTCTTTCTTGCCTTTTCTTTAGCAATAACAAGGAAGGAATACCTTACATTAGTTTTCTAAATTTTAGCATGCAGGTTGCTCAATATTATATGCAAATACTTCATAATATATTTATATACTCCCCTTAAAGTTCACCAGTCTCAAAGGGGCTGAGACAAAAGGTTCTTAGGAAACAATAACTGATGCCAAGTATTTCCAGTCCTTAGTATTCAAACCAGAACACTGTAAGGGAGAAAGATTTTTTCTGATGATCATTTTACTTAATGATCTTTACCCAAAGAGCTCTCCATGGACTCATCTCCTATTTCAAAGCAGAGCTCCATGCATTCAAACCACTCCCCATTCCCAGTCCTGGATCCACACATTTCAGCACTTCAGCCAGGAGACTGCCTCACTACATCTTTGCTCTACCAACCAGACCAAGCTCCTGCAATTCTGCACAAACTTCCAATTCTTCCAGTTTGCTCCCCTTGCTGTGTGTTTTCATGTATCAGTAATTAGAAATAGCACATAGTCAACTGCTTTGAAGTATGTACCTGCTCAGACATTCAAATCAAACTTCCCGAGCTGAAAAAGTTCCTGCTTTTCAAACAGAAAGATTCTTATTTTTTAACCTTGTAGGGTCATGGTCAATTGGTGACTATCATAGAATACTACCTGAAGGTATGTACTTGATGAGACAGCACCTGAGACACAAATTGCTTGATGCTGCCTAGTGCAAGCAGCATAATCAAAAACACAAATAGGCAATTTATTTTAAAATTGCCACTACCTATATAGTAAACACAGCTCACTCTTGAATGTAAACATTTGCAAGTCAAACTGCTCACACTGGACAGTAATTTTAGCAAGCTCTCCAATGTAATTTGCTTGTCTTTTAATGAAATTTAACTGCTGGGAATAAGGAGCCACGAGCTGACCCCAGGCTGGCACAAAGCACAAGCCCTCACTCTTCTGACTGTGGACTGAAGCTGAAGATGAGCTGCTTGGAGCTGATCCATTCTTGCCACTGAGGGAGCTAAAGCAGGTTCCCAGGAGAGGGGCTGAAGTGACTCCTTAGCAACGATTCATTCTCACACTTGTGATTCTTTAAAGGATTCAGAATTTACATACATGATGAAGAATTTCTGTTATAAACTCCTGACCCAGGAAGTTCTCTATCCTAGTCATTGTTTGAGAAGGAAAAATACAAATACCACCACATTGTCTATAGTAACAGGTGAAAGGAAGACAAAGGATACACACTGTTGGTTCAAAACTCACCACCACCAAGTACCAAATAAATGCACAGCAGGAAGTCCTTGCTATACCTTCAAAATATTCTAATAAAAAGTAATTTTTATAAACAAATAAAATCATACAAGTTGAGGATCCTTTTATTAGTATTTTACAACTTGAGCTACATGTGTTGCCAAATAAAGTGGATTTCTTTAATTTCCCTCATTTTTCTAAGATATTGATTTAAGAACATAGTTGTTACTTAAAGTACACCGTGAATTAATTACATTGTAAACGTTCTATTTAACAGAGAAAAGAGATACTCAGATTTCAGAAACTGCTTTTGCTTCTAAAATAGTTCAGAATTATGATTCTGCTCAGCCCCCAACAGAACTGGATCACCTACTACATCATCCAATTCCTTGTTTTTAGAAATATAAAACTGCCACCAATGTTAGCAGGCTTTAGCAATACAAATAACTTGGCCACTGTACTCAAAGTGAAGTGCAAAAGTTGCATTACTGCAAAGATGAATTATGGGCTCAGCATAAGGAATGAGGGCACAAATATCAGCAAATAGGTATATTAGAACATGAACATTAACCTGTCTGTATTTCACAAATTCTTCATATTTTTGAGATTTATAAAAAAAAATGCAATAGAATACTCTATGGCATTTTCAGAGAACTTTATGGATGCTACATTTTAACCTGCAGGGTAAAACACATTGGAAAATAAAAAGCAAGTTACAAGATCTTAAAGAATTCCAGAACATTTACTTTCGGTAGTTACTATTATTCACATTATAATGTCAAATCCATTATCTGGAATTGAAGTTAAATCTCACATATCTACTGAGCAACCCAAGAAGAAATATCAGACTATTTCAATATTGGAACACTTCAGTTAATAAATGTTTAATATTGATAATTTCTGGTATGTCCATTTCACACTTCTAATTGAAAGACTTATTTTTTCAGGGTTATGCAGGACAGCTTTAATGAAATTCAGAAAGTTCTTACTTTCCAATTGGTCATCTCTATTTCCAGGACAAATCCTCAAAAATAAATTAGCAAAATTTACTTTGATGTCTGCTGAAGGAAAAGCAAGTTTTGTATGAGTAATTAGCCCAGGACCAATAACAGAGGCCCTGAAAGGGGTAGGTCCTCTGAAAAGGCCCTCTCTAAGCCCTCCAGAGGGCAGAACTGCCAGACTAGATGTCTTTCAACATTCAGCTTCATATTCTCTGGGAAACCAAGTGCAAAACAAGCTTACAATGTTAATGAAATGCTGAGATAGAATAACAAGTAGACAGATGTAGCTAATATTAATCTTTCCCCTATGTAAACCGTGGTTCCACTGCTCTGATACAGCACTTCCCAATTCCTTTTTCTTAAATACAAACACTGATGTCTTTTTTGCAAAGCTAAAAATCAATATTGTACAAGGACCCTGGGCCTAAGCAGTTAATACTTCAGCTAAAAATGAACAAACCTCCTGTCACACAATGACACAGACCCTTTTCAGACAGTGGGGCTATGAAGATATTTATCATTCATTTATCAAAGTGCAGGTGAAAATTTTGCCCTCCACTACAATCTGTTTGGAAATTAGGAAAACTACACAACATAAAGAAATCTGCTTTTCTGGAAGTAAAATACCAACAACAAAATCGAAAAATAAGAGACAAATCTAACTTGCTTTGGGAAAGATCTGATTTTACCAATTTGACTACAGAACCTTGGCATGTGGAAAAAACAGTTTACTCTGAGAATACTACCAGGCAGCAGGGGATTGACCTGTCATGTGGGAACAGCCAGCGGGGAGGGTGAAGACGTGTTGTGCTTTTGCACATAGACTGTTTAGCTCGGGAAAACCAGACAGCTTGATGCCCCCAAAGAGAAACAGTAGTCTCAGAAGAAGGGATCTAGGAAAATTAAAAACAAAAAAAAACAACAACAACAAAAAAAAGGCAAGATCCTGGAAGAGCCTACAGATCAGATAGAGGCACGGATATGAATGCCAGGGAATTGCCAGGGACTCAGACCAGGAATGCCCACGACCACTAACTGCAGGCAGTGGTGCAACACAAACTGGCTCAACTTTTGTCCAACCTTACCAGGGCAGCAGCAATGTCCCAGCTGGGAAGGAAAGCCAAGAACAGTGAACACAGTAGGAAACAAGACTGATAAACCAGGAAGAAGGATAAATTTCCAGATTTTTTTTTTAGATTAAATTCCTAAACTAAACAGACCATTTGCTCTGGTTAATGCATGTACCCTGAGTCTGCCGCCACAGCAGATAAAAAGAAATTGCAGTTCTATTTCCAAAGAAGCAGACAAGAAGCCTAATAAGTCTAACCTTGACACTGAATTGAATAAACTTGCTGTTGACCACTCAGTACCCTTTCCATGATTCTCCTTAATGTCTGAATTTCAAATCTTAGCAAAAAGATTTGCAGGTTCATGTGGCTTAACAGAAAGTGTACCTGTTTCAAAGCAGCAATCTTCATTCTGCTTATTAGAGTAGAAAAAGCAGGGTGGAAAAACAAAGACATTTCAGTTCAGTGAACAAAATCCTGAATCAAGTGAAGTACAACTTCAGCACAATTACATGGTAGAGTCTGTAAGAATCAAGAGAAAATCAGGGGCAGAGGTTTCAGCATCTTATTCATCTCCCCCTCAAACATATAATTTTCACGTGAAGAAACTGAAATCCCCAGGCTACTGCAACTCTTCTCTAAGATGAAAAACAAGGAGTGATCAAGGAGTAAGTAATACAGACAAAGAATTAAAATATCTGACATCATACCTTGCTAACTCCATTGAGAGGGGGCTAGTGTCAGAGGCAAACTGATGAGTGATGCTGAGGAAAGAACCATTAAGAACCACAGGCTCATACCAGTGCTGCTGCATATTCCTCTTGATGGAAGATGTGAGGCACCATGGGCATGGGCAGGACACATATTATTACTCTAAGCAAAACATTAACAGAGCATATAGCTCATAGCCTGCAGCAGTTTAAAGTATAAAATTTCAAATAACTTTGATTATTTTTGAAATCTCCAACAAAAAACATCACTTGGTAGAAAACAAAGGAAAGGAACAGCCTTAGACCAGAAAAGAAGTGATGGCATTTTCAAATAGTTGAAGAACAGGAAACAGTACCCAAGGCAAATTGGGCTTGTCCCTTGAGTTGAAGTTGATGCACACTGAATTGTTCTCTTCTTAGTTCCACTAACAGGTTATGTTGTTTTTTCTATATCTTTTTTTTTTTTTTCCTAGCTATCAAAATAGACCTGCAGAGATAAATACCTCAAGCAACTGTGGTTAATACTAAAACTCCTGTATCCCTAGAAGCAGCCACAGCACAGAAACAAGCACCACCAATTGAAGACCAGGAGAGGTGGAGACTCAAAGTTGAATAGGGTGCTACTGTTGAGTTCAGAGACAACAGGAGAGGGAGAAATGCAGGCAGCCTAGATATGCACCATTTACCTTCAGGCAGCTCAGATTCAGATATCAATGAAGAGACAGATGTGCAAGCAGCTGGATAATTTAGGTGCTCAGCTCCTTTGAGCAAACAGTTATTTAGGTTAGAAGCTTATTGTCAACACAATGGAGCTTTAAAATAGTAAGATACTGAACCACTTAGAGCTCAAAGATGAAAAGGAAACTTGTTTGTTGCTCTTTGAGCCTTACTGGAGTTAACGGAAGATGATGATCAACGCAGAATGCCAGCAAGTTTAATAAAAACAGGACAACAATAGGAAATCTGAGATTACAGTGAAAGGAATATCTGCTCAAAGGCAGACAAAAACACATTCCAACACTTCTTTTCAAGTGACAGTCAACATAACTGAACTTCAGCCTTAAAACCTTAATAATTTTTCCCCACAGTTAGCAATAAGTATTACCTTGTCCACAAAGGAGATGTAATCAGTGCTACTTTCCCCTAACAAGATAACATCTGTCAATAACAATGATATCGATTATCTAATTCCAGCAACCTTTGCAGAACAAAGCCTTGGCCATGAATGCATAATTCTCACCTCTCTATCATGGTTTATTATGTAATAAGATATTGATTGAACCGGGGGAGGGAGCTTTCTGAGGCTTGTCTTTCAGGTGTATTTAACTACCCTCTAGCTTCTTTTCCTAAAAATCACACCGTAACTGGGTAATTACGCCTCATGCTGTATTTGCCGACTGACTGGGTTTTCAGGGCCCACTTACATTTTTCTCCTCCTGCAAAAGCAGCCATAAAACACAGCCCACATGAGTAAGCTGCTGACCTGCTGCAGTCAGAAGCGCTGACTTTCTGATGGCAAAATTCTTCGCAAAAAAGACAAAGGACAAATGAACTTTGATAAATCACATTTTCAGACCTAATCTGTTTTATAGTAGAAGGCAGATGAAACCATGCTTGTGGTGCGTGAGAAAAAGCAACCTCCCACCATGTCTCCTCCACCTTCTTCTATTTGCCCATTACCAAAACCACTCAAATCCCCAGAATACCTTCACTATCAGCTTAGTGCAGGAGCCTAAAGGGAGATGTCTGGGCCAAAATTTAGACAGCTTGGCACAAACCTCCTGGCATGTCCCACTATGAGAAATTCTTCGCAAAATAATTATAACCAATGTCAAAAAATACATCCAGCAGCAACAGAGGGTAATATGCAAATGATGTTTGTAATTAACCGCTTGTTCTGAAAATACTAATATAATTTCATTTTGTAGATTCATTAATAGCAAATTAAACCAATTATTTATATTGCTGTACCATAGTTTGCGCTGTGTGCATTATGCAAGTAAATAGCATTGATAGAACTACTACACTGCTATGCAGAATGTAATTAGAATTCCATTTTGCATATGCAATTGCTGCTGTACTATAATAAAGAATTAACTGATAAACAAGATTCAGGATACAACCATTTGTCCTCTTTCCAATCATTATATTTCGTAATGAAATGGCATTGCTCAATTTAGCTCCTAAATATCTTAACAGAGAATAATGAACTTGAGATGTTCTGGAAAGCAGGCTAGGGAATGCTGTGTCGATAACTGCATTGTGTTCCCATGACAAGAATGAACTGGGAAAGTATATGACATTAAAAAAGTTCATTTTGTGATAAGGAAAACATTGTGCTTATGCTGTATTGAGTTTGTTCATTCACCTTTTTGCGCATGTGTCTTACTTCTAACGCATCATACCTCAGCATTTGTGCTTTATTTGATCATTCCACAAAGTCATAAAGTGGGGAATAACAAGACCAAACTGTACTGCAAAATGGCTCATTCCTGAATTCCTGCTTCCTATCCTTTTACTTGAGTCTAATACGGTTTTTCTGTGGGCACTAAATACAAGTACAAATACTGTGAAACACCCAGGCTTGCAGAGAGTTGCTAGCTCACCACAATTTCATTTTCACAACAAAAAAAGAAGAGAACAAACTAGAAGGGAGGACTCAGTCCTCCCCCTCCTTCTCCACTGACCGTGGTGTCTCCACATTGTTTCCCTCACATGTTCTCTCCTCCTCCTCCTCTCCTCTGACTAGAAGAAAAACTGTGTGCCCTTTGTTTTGATTTTCTTCTCAAATGCATTATCACAAAGGTGTTACCAAACTCTCTAGCTGGCCCAGCCTTAGCCAGCAGCATGTCCATGTTCAGAGCCATTAGGGATTGGCTCTGCTGGACATGGTGGGAGCTTCCAGCAGCTTCTCACAGAAGCCACCTCTGTGGCCACTCCACTACCAAAAGCCAGGCTGTGCAAAACCCACACAATCAGCTTCTCAAAACCTTTAACCATCATTAGAAATTAAAGAGCATTACAAAAAAAAAAAGCAGAACAGTCACTAATTCACAGCAATATAGTGAAAGATCACCCTCTGCTCTTGTGGTAGCAGCACTTTTTAAATAAGGTTCTCATTAATACACCCAAAGCACCATGATTCCCCAGATCTTACATGCAGGGGACAGACTTGAGAATGTTCTCTCCCAAAGGATAAAAGTTGTTTTTAGAACTGAAGTTCAGCAGTAACACACTGAGAAAAGCAATGCTGCCACACTGCAAGTTTTTCTCATCCTGAAAACACTTTACAATATTAAGCTAGCATCATTATCCCTTTTTTATTGAACAAGGCACAAAAGGATAAGTAACATGGCAAATGTCTTAACAGTGAAAAAGCTGGAGACAGAATTTAGATATGACACCCTGTTCCTTATCCTCCTTGCAAGGCTACAGAGCTTCACATTTATCCTATAATTTACATGAAAATACAAAGCCTACTAGCATTAGAGTATCTTTGTGCCAAAAGAAAGATAAAATGTATTAAAAATACCATGACAGCAGCCTGCAAAACCTTCTCTAAACCAGCTTCTAGTACACACCAGTGGGAACATCTCAAGCTGACCTGTAAAATTAATTCCTTGTTCTTTTCAGATGAATTTAGCTAGGACCAGAATTAGTGTTAATACATTTTGAACAACTGCAATGTCCTATTTTATACTTCATTTGACAACAAATACAAGCAGGACATAAACCTCAAATATTGACTAGCTCCCAGCATAGGAGTGTGTAACATCCAAAACCAAAGTGTTTCTAAAATATTTTGGAAGGAAAACATGTATCTTCCAAGGCAGTGGAATAGCAGCTCTTTTCCTAGCCCTTTCATTTTGCATCGTCAGATTAATCCCTAGAGTAATTTCACTCATTAGAACGGGTTTGGCTGATTATGTTTGACCTAAGCTCTACTGCTACCACATTAGTGCTTGTTGATTTGTTAATTAAAAGTGCAAGTCCGTCAAGTTAGTCACAAAATGGAAAACCTCTTCAGAAATAGTAGTCTCTATAGCTGCTAATTTTTGCATGCCTAAAGCCAGTTTAGTACACAGGAGAGCAAACTATAAAGGACATTTTTTGTTCTTTATGCAAGAGCAACGAGCAATGAGTAGTAAAAGGTATCAATTATTCACATTGCTTCCCAGCAGTTTAGAATCTCAAGAAGCACAAAAAAAGCTATATTGCTTTTGAGCAAAGAGCAAAAATTATTTGGTGAAATGCAGATATCTCTGTACAGAGAATTTGGCCAAATACATTTGGAACCAAGAGAAACAAACCCATCTTGGTCCTTTTCCCTCAATTTCTTAATAATATGGGTCTTTTGCCAAAGTATAAATTCCAAAATTGAAAACTAAGATGACAGAAGGCACTGAATAGCTCATACTTAGCATTACCAAGCCAAAAATGACTGCCTTGAAAGAGTTTATGCTTCTGGAAATATTGAGAATCCACACTTTGCCCTTTGCCTCCTTGACTTGAATCAGCGGCACTTGGGCAGCAAGAGCTGAAAATTTGAAGGAGAATTGCTTCCACAGATGCAGGGCTTGTTGAGGTTGGAAACACGGTGTATATATTGCATATATTGGACAAAGTCAGCTCCCTGTGGGTTTGGGGTTTTTTATTGGTTTGGGGAGAGCACTTTTTTGCAGTGGAGGTTGTTGGGGTTTTTTGGTCGTGGTTTGTTTTTACTTTGTTTCCTTTAAGGGAAAAGGTAAGAAACAGTGAGGAAAGGAACATGAAAATATGAAGTGTCAAAAAAGCTTCAAAATGTTTCTTTATACTCAATGATTAAACCTTTGCATGTGAATGCAGATTACGCATTTTGGAACTAGGGTCTGTGTTGAAAGAGTTAACGAAATAAGCAGAGAATAAAACCAGTGGTTTGTACTCAAGCAGCTGCCTTACACATGGTCACCACATCACAGTTTGCAAAAGCTGAGCAGAAAAGGCATATTGGCTTTCTAAGCTTTATAAAAGTAACCACTCTACCCATCAGGCATTTGATGAATTTGTTCATTATAGCTCTTCTTAACAGAGGACACTCAACAAAAAAATGAGTTTTGTTTTTTCTTTCCCCAAAGTCTTAAACTATTACATTACAGTGGTTTAGAATATTGATATAACCATGCATTTGCTAAATAATGAAATCAAAAGAATAGAAAGGGCTAGCTTTCCTTTATGGTATTTTCTTAATGAATTCAAGAGGGGAAAAAGGATATCAAGAGTTTATGAAGTGTTTAAACATAAAACCAAGGAATTATAGATAAAGTTCCAAACCATTAATCCATTATATACTGTGAATTGGACAAGCCCAGTGAGATATCCTTTCCAGAAACGAATCGAGCAAAGCCATCAGCAAATAGTTAACACTCTGAACCTCTGAAACACTCCTTGATTCAATTCAAGCTGCAAACCTCTATGTTTAGAAGCTAATTTACACTGGAATCTGGAATTTAATCATCTCTTCTCATGCATTTGAAAAAGGATGACTTTACTTCACGTAGTCTAAATTAACTTTGAAATTTTCCTACACATAGTAATATAATATCTAGTCAGATATGCTGATCTTACCTTGAAATAAATTAATTGCTTGATTCGTCCTCTTAATATTATCCTGATGTTGATAAAATTTCCCTAGGTAGCATTATGAGTGGCTCTGGTCTTTGTTTAAATAGGGTGGAATATATAGATAGATATACATATAACATCACATAAAAATCATCAGGAGTGGGGAAAGAAATAGGTTTGTTAGAACGGAGGAAAGAAGAGATGGAGGGGAAATAATTTTCTGTTTGATCTAAAGTTCACTGATTTCCAAATAAATAAATCAAAGGCCGTTGAAATAATTTTGTTTAAAAATTTTATTTGTGAAGTGAGGGAATTGTTGAATTTTCCTTTTGCTGTTGTTGTTATTTTGAAGTCAATAAAACTTCTACCTAGGCCATTATTTACATCACACTTGCTGCAAGAAGACTACCAAAGTGATTAGCTATTTATTTCCAAAAGTGCTCTGAAGAATCCTCTGGAAGGGAAAATTCTGAGAACTCTAGATGTTCAGGCAGTTAATAACATGGCAAGTTTATGATTTGCTTTTCCTCAAGGAACAAATTCCGCAATCAGTAACAAGAGAGAAAAAACCCATAATCAATATGAAGAGAGCCTTCCTATGCTTCAGACTGTATGAAGGCAGATGTGTTTTTTGATAAGAGTCCTCTAGCTCAGGAAGAAAAATGTCAAGTATTTGCATGATCTAGTGGGTTTATTCTTGTTCACCATTTGAAGAGAATGGCAAGTTCTCTGATCCTTCTGTACCAAGGTCTCGACCTTCACAGAATCACAATGCAGTCAGGCTGGCTCTTCAGAAAGTCCATCAGTGTGATGTTAGAATATGTGATTATTACTTAACACACTAAAGATTTAAACTGGTTTACTATCACCGTGCTGGGTTCTACCAGTTCACAGGAGTTCATACAATAGATTTTCCACAGAACAGGATCTGAAAACAGCCATTTTTATGGAGGCTAACAAATTCTCCAAAGGGAAACTCCATAGGAGTATAGTTCAAAAAAAGTGCCTGGTTTTTTATTTACAGTCTATGCTATTTCTTAGTCTTCATAACCCATTATTTATGACAGAATACAAAATGTGATCTGTGTCAAATCCTCTGTGATATATCAACACACCCAATAAGCAAAACAATAACAATATCTGTAGACAGATAAAAATATCTAACGTTGTAAGCTTTCCCTATTTTTGGCCCTGAAAATAGACAAAGGTATGAACTTCTCTGCTTGAGGAAGCCTCAGTGGCTCTGCAGCCAGTCCCAGTACACATCCACTCCGAGTTCCAACACAGACACAAACAGCCAGGGACTAACAATGACAGGAGTAACACTCTGAGGTGATGACCAAACCTGCTGAAACTTTGTTCCTTGCTCACAACATCCACTTTATCAGCACAATTCAGCTCCTTTGGACATTGCAATGCCTTCTCCTGAGCCCACAGCACTTAGGCAGGCATAGGAAGGAACTGAGCAGTCCCTCAGGTGAGGCTGGAGCAGCTGCAGGCAGGAGGAATGTGCAGCACTTGGTGCCAGCCAACCATGAAGGCATGTGAGATCACCTGCACCTTTCATTAGAACAGCAAAGCTGGGTTTAATTACCTTTAGCCATGCTAAAAACATCAGAATTTTTAACTTTCATGCCGTTGGCAAACCGACCCCTGTGGCTTTGTTGTAACTATTAATAATAAAGCAATGATAGTAAATTATAGCTGTTCATGCACAAAAGTCATTTTTCTGATTAAGTAATTCTAACTTAATTTGGAAACAAATATATTTCTGCCTTCAGGAAAAGAAAACTGAGAATTAATTCAAATAAGGAGATATCTGCTGTACTATTTAAAGTGGGGGGAAAAAGGTTTTAAGTTAATTTTTCAGGAATGATCTGTAACCAGAAAAGGTGGTTTCTTTTTCTTGATCATATCAAGAGGGAGGAGAAAATTTTAAAGTGGTGAAGAAATTAGACATTTATTATTAAAACAAACTGATACTGAAAGATCTGAATAACAGCAAAACACAAAAATCAGCATACAAAGCCACTCCCAGAGCCAGACTTCTGTTCACCCTAAAAGAAAAAGGGGCTTTTTCTCAGGTGCTTCTCTCAATCCCAAACAGGTTTATTCACTCTGTGATAGCAATAGTTACATTGCCTTTAATCCAAATCCAAGACAACTGTTCCTCAGCCAGAGCACATCTTTAAGACTTGTAACATATTCCACTTGGAACTCCTAACAAGATGAAATGCTGAATGTACAGCCTGGTAACACTAAACACCTTTGGGTTGAGATTGAAATAGGATCAAGTTATTTGTTTTAGATAAGGTTTCCTTCTCCAGCAAAACCAGCACACCATATACAAGTATGACAAAGAGATGCTGCAGCACAAAGCAAAGACATTGAAACAATCAACTGGAGATATAAACAAGTAAATATTCCATTTTGTTTCATTTCCAAAAGAAAAAAGAAATTTAAATATCAGACAAAACGTGGATAAGGCTCTACACATACAGAGAATTAGTCCAAAACTAGCTACTATATCAAAACTATAAAATAGTCTGCAGATAGGAACAACAAGTGACCCTTAACCTTTGGTTTAACTGCATATTACACAAGACAAATTGGACAAGCAAAACAATTTGCTTCTCAGAATTCACACAAGGAAATGCTATTTGCAGAAGGCTAAAAATGTTCTCCCAATATTGCATGGTGTTTGGATTATCTATTATATCAAGAGGCAAAAAAATTAAACATCTTGAAAATCAGATCCACTTGTCATGGAAAGAAAGTTTGTGAGGAGCAATAAAAGAGGCTCCAAATTGAACTTCATAAAAACATCCCCAATGCAATTGGTCTAGTATCAAAATTCAAATGGGAAAAGAAATGCAACATACAAAGGTTCTCAGACTATTTCTTGTAAATTAGAAATATAACATTTCATAGCAACATTTCTTTGCTGACTATTTGTGTGCAGCAAGGACCAGAAATACCACAACATCAATCAGCATCCAACAAAGGGTCTGTAAAGGATTGCTACAAGTCCTACCTGTGATCTGTGGTTCCTTTTGAACAGAAAAATAAATATGTTAAAGAAATTAAGAACTGGATTAAGCAAAGTCAGTGTTGAAGACTCTGGAAGCTGTTAAGCTGCAGGAAGAAAAAAAAATCCTAGCAGGGATATTTTCAACTTAAATACTCTAAAAGGAAACAAAAGTGGGACAGGCACAGTCAAAGAATGAAACACTTCTCTTGACAAAATTTCATAGTCAAAGCTTGTTGTCGTGTTTTTTGATTATCTCACCTTAGAAATATAATTTTTTTTTGCATAGGACTCAAGAAGCTGTGGGTCAGCTGCATTCTACATTTCCATCTGCCTGATATGCAAACAAAACTGACGCTGAAGATGCAAATGGCGCAGAATCATAGAATGGTTTGGGTAAGAAAGAATTTGGAAAAGCATCACTATCTCAGGAGACTTCCCCTCTGCAAGAGATCTCTTCAGGCAATACTGATACGGTTTCATTCATTTACTTCTATTGAAACTGATTTATAAAATAGTGGAGTTCAGTCCTTAGAAGGCATAGCAGTCATTCTTGTAGGTATAGTTTCTTTCCTTCTTTGAAAAGTCCATGGAAAAATCTAATCTGCTCTCCATATCAATCAGAGTATCCTAAAACTATAACTAAAAAGGACAGAAATTCCAGTGCAATAGAAGCTTAGAGGCAAATCTCATTTTGTATGGATTTTCTGCTTTATATGTCCAGAGCACCATTTCAGAGCATCCTCTGAGCAAGGTAAGACTACTTCAAACACTCTTGTCATTCTACTCCTCACCTCTATACTCATGTGCTCCTCCTCCCTGTCTCAGCTCAGCCTCAGTTATCCCATGGCACGGACAGGGCTGTTCAGCTAAACCTTCTCTTTGATACACTTATTTACTGCAATGCTGCTGCTCCTCTGAGGCACAGCAGAAGGCAGACAATGTTCCACAGAGGCCTGAGCCCTGTATTTCAGAAGTTCACAGGGAGCACAGAGCACTACTCCATTTACTAGAGGACCAAAGAAAGCAGTGAGCCCATCCCTGAGCAGCTGACATTTATGCCGAGATACCAGGCCACTGAACACTCGGGGGATGTGACAGGATGGGATTGCCCCTTTCCTCCAACAGGAAAATAAATCTCCTGTTTTATTAGTATCTCACCACTGTAACATAGTGCAACTCCAGGCCTGGAAATCACAGTAGGGAATAATGGTCATCTTCTGTCTTTACAGAAAGGGCCCCAGTTCTCCTTGTAACGTGTAATCTCATAAAACACAAGCAGACTAACAGCACATTAAACCCAGCGAACTGGAACATCCTTTATGAAGGCCAGTCCTGTTATCCCTTTGTTGGGCAGTAAATTAGCCCATCCTGCATGCACCCACTCACTCACAGACAGGGCTGTCTCTGTGGCACTCAGAGGTTAATGCAGCCCTTCCTCAACTCCTGACATTGGGCGTACAATTGCACATGCCCCTTTATCCTTTTTTATGTTTGCATTCAGTTGAATACTTCAGAACTAAGAGAGCCATCAAAGCTCTCCTCACACGTGAATTCACAGGTTTTCCAAGGTGCTATCACTGAATGCTGTCAAAATTTACAGAGGCAATGCCAGTTGCATCACTATTTGTTAATCACTTTGCTCCTTTAGCCCAAGGCCAGTATTTCTTTTGATCAATATAAATCTTTTCTGTCATCTTATTTTCGCTGTCACTCTGTGAAGTATTATGCTGCTGAGTCAAGATCTTCATTTATCCCTTGTACTGCAGTCCTGCTCTTCCTGACAGGTACCCTGTGAATATATCATTATGAATCTCTCTGATCCTCCCAGGTTTGTACATAAATTCACCTCTCAGGAATTGACTTCCATAAAGTTGTAAGTCCCACCCCATTAAATGCTACTTGCTGCAACAGAGGCTTTACTTGAAAGCAGCACTACTGAGAGACACATTTGTTGTATTCTGTGGTGAAGAAAAAATTCAGCAACAACAGGAGTAAAAACATGGACCCTGGAAGCTCCACTAATTTTTCACACCCACACAAAGTGCTATTTAACCTAATACTTTGTGCAGCATCACCTCCCCCGTCACACTGAAACACCCCTTCATACTTTCACAAAAATACTGATGAAACAGTTAGAGAAAAAAATAGTTCTAAATAGTTTTTATACCCTTAGCACACAGTTACTATAAGACAAGTATTTGTATGCACAACAGCGAGACCATACTTTGCATGCATACATCATGAAGCTTGCCATTTAAAACAGCTGAAAATTGAAGCATTTTTCTTCTGCACTGCTACCTACTATCAAAATCCAGAATTTTTCATATCAGTTAACCAGAACCCCAGTCCTGAGTCAGGAGGAGGATAATGCACAGCTTCATTGCTGTAATAAACTGCAGTAATGCTGTAAGAGTATTATCACTCTTCATTGCGCAACACATTTTTGACCAATTCAGAAAACACTTGAAAGCTGGGTTCTTTTTGTGCTTTTTTTCCTTCATCCTGCTTGTGTACACTCCAGAACATAACACATCAACTATAGTTATCAGCCAGGGAAAAGAGATAATGAGACTATTTAAATACTACTACTAATTAAAACTTCTTTGCCTCTCATTCCTATTAACTTCTTAACACTACTGCCTTTGTATTTTGTTCTCTGGGTAATAAGCCCATGCCCACAAGCACACACAGGTATTTCTGCCTGTATTTACAACAGTGTAAGAAAAACTGAAGTATTGTTTTTCCTCTCAACCATCCAGAAGCTGACAAAATCTGCAACAGGAAACAATGTCCTACGCTTTATCATATCACCCCATGAGAACAGGAAAACCAAGTAGCCCTAATATGGAACCTGCCTGCCAGGTTTGGTATACTATATTACCATTTCAGGCTATTCAGATGCATCTTCAAACCCAGAAAAACTTTCAGAATTGCCAATCTGATATTCAACATCTTAGTTCTTGGTCTTAGCTCAGCCAAAAACATCATCGTATTTGTTGGCATGAGCAGCTAATTTTCAGCAGCCTTTCCTACATCTATTCCTTTAATTTCCTAATTATATCTAATTTTTGAGCAGACAACTGTATTACCATAGCAAATAACAAGGATAATCAATCACATGCATAAGCAGACCAGAGAAGGACACTGATGCCTATCCCTGTCCCTTGTGTGTGTGATTTTCACAGCTGTAGCCATTCAGTAAAAAAAAGGAGATCACAAGGATGTCCTCTCACCATCAACAGGGGCTTGGGGAAAGTGTTTTGGAGGTTTTTTGGTGGAGTTTTTTTAAGAAAGAAACATTTTCAGCATTTATCTGTTCAATTCAGCAAACTTTTCCTAGTCTCATCAAAATGTGAATTTCTTTTGTCCCCAAATGTGTTCTGCCAGGGTTCCTGCATAAAATCCCTTTCCATCCTTATATGCCAAGACAACACTATTCAACATGATAGCTCCACTTGGTCAGTATTTCAGAAGGAAAAAGAAATACTGTAAACAATATCTACGGACAGGTTATTAATGGTAGGAAATCTCAACAAGCCACATTAGGATCTAATTAACTAATTATGGCTAAAATAACAGGTAAGCAGATAGCTTAATTACTAAAAACATCTGTCAGGAAATGTTCTTGTTTACAGCAGCTACTTTTTTTTAAGGGGTTTATCATTATTCTTCTTCTCTTGAAACAATTTATCTTATTCTGCAAACAATGCCGTATGAGTTTGGGGATTTTTTGTCTGTATGTTAACAGAAAATAAAACACTAATTCTGTCACCTTGTTCTCATTTTTCTGAAAAAAAATCTCCTTAGTCACAGAGCAGCCAGGCCTGTCCCCCCACAAAGACCATTTGTATTTATTTATCCTGATAAAACAGAGAAGTGTGTGATAATTCCAGACAGAGGCCAACTTGGATCTCATTACCTCCACACTTTTTTCAGTTACTGCATTTTTCCAGGACTGTATATACCTTGGCAAGGGATTATTCCTTTATTATACTGGTAAAATATTTTATGTCTTCTCATATGAAGCATGCAACACAAATAATCTTCACTTATTGTATAATTATAATATAGGCGTGCACTGTCTGGTATACTTCATTGCCTAAATGGATTTGAAAAGGTAGATTTTGGGTTTCCTTAGTCAAAAAATTCTTCATTTCTTAACTAAAATGTGTTTTTAGAGCATCAGATAATTTTTTGTTTTATTGATGACTATGCTAGTAGACAATGATCTTTAATGTTAGCTCTTTGTACCATTTCTCTTCTGAAGCATTAACTGATTGAAAAAATAAGTTTTATTTTCAAAAAGAAATCAGAAGCAAATATAGCATTTATTTTCTTTAACATCATTAATAATACATTAAAACCTGCAGCAGAATTATTATGGAGCATCCCAGTAAAAACCTGTCACAGGGAGAAAACAGTAAATAATAGATGTCCATCAAGCCAGGTGAGGCTTCATTGTGCAGTGATATGTACTCTGCAGCAGGTGTGGATCAAGAGTCACTTTCTGAAGCACAAGTGGATGAAAACATATATTTATAAATCCTAATACTTAATCATTCCAATTTTTTATACTGTCCTCTGCAAAGGGAAGGGCTGAGAAGTCAGCTTTAGCATATTTCTTCTAGCAGCTCTTGTGGTGAATGAAATTTTGACCAATAATAAATATTCAATGTTTGTTGAAATCTACAATCTTGGGAGATCATCATTAAAAGCTAGATTATACTCCTTTTTATTATTTAAGGGGCATAATAAGTGAATGCCTTAACTGTGTTTAACATCCAAAATATGCAAGAACGCCAACAGAAAATAATCATTGGTTTAAATAGGACCAATTTTAACTATGACTAACCAAGACAGTTACAGTGTTAATAATTCAATGTTGCTTGAAAACCACTCTCATGATTGATTTATACAGACTGAAGTAGGCACATGTTTTATGCTACAGGTGGATGTGAGGTCGTAAGAAACCACTTTACAGTCTTCCCAGAAGTACAGTGTCAAAAAGGTCACCTGTGGTAAAGGATCTTTTGGATTAGTCTTTCAAATCAATGCATGAATTAAAGGCAATTTACATATAAATGGGCTAATACTCTGGCTTTGAAATTAGATGAATTTTTAAGAGATTTAAGAAACAGCAGAAAAGGTCAGTTAGGCATCAAGTATACATAATGCAATTTTTAAAAACTCTTTGTCTTGAAACTGCATGTTTCTGGTTTATTAATATTTTGTATTCATAGCCTGTTTTTCTCAGAAAGGTGCTGCCAGCTATTTGTGAGCAACTGCAAAAACAATCCGTGCCAGAGGGAGCAGATTTCAGGTAAGTATGGTTTCAGATTTAGACAGTGAAATTTTGTTAGTATTAAAATATTCTGAAATAATTTTTCTTTTGATAAGGAAAAACCAAGAAGCTGTAATCAAAGTTTGTGAAGTTTATTATACACTGGAAAATAAACAAAATTTTAGGGATACTTCCCATATGAAAAACAGGAGTGAAGTTGAGCCCCGGAAGGGGGGAAGGGGTGGGAGAGGGACGAAGGTGGGTTTAACATTTGGTTTTACTTCTCATTAACTTGCTCTGACTTTACTGGTAATAAATTAAACTAATTTTCCCAAGTCAGGTCTCTTTTGCTGGGGATGGTAATTTGTGAGTGATCTCTTGACACAGGAGCCTTTCATTCTATTTTCTCTGCCCTGTTCAGCTGAGCAGGGGGGTGATGGTGAGGCTTTGGTGTGCACCTGACATCCAGCCAGGGCCAACCTGCCACAATCCTACAGTATTTAACAATCCTGGGTTATGAACAGTAATACTGACAAACCAGCATGTGTTATAGACAGCAACAATGCTGTTCTATGAAAAGATACAAAACCATTTATAACAAAGTTCATAACCCTTCCATGCAGCTACTTTTAATTTCAGAACTCTAAAGAAAATATTATTATCTAATCAACCTTGATGACAGTTTCCTTAGAAAGCCTGTTTTCTATCATACTGCACAGTGCAAAACTGAATTTTATGTGATAATTACTAAATTGGTCCCTTCCCTTACAGGAAGGCAAAAGAAATCAACAGATGCTTGCAATGAGCCATGCAGCAAAACAGAATCAAAATTGAGAAAATTTTAAATTTCATGTCAATTTCAGAAGATAAACAATGAAGTTGTATAGCTACAAATGGCATTCTGAGGCACAAAAAAGGAATAATAAAGCATAGAAGATCCACAATAACTAACAAACTGTGGGTAGGTAGTAGCAGTATTATTAAAACAATTAGTGAAGTGTTCAAGTAACCAGGGAGTGCCAAATGACCTCCATCCTCCATAAAGTGTAGACTTTACCAGTATCAGACCAGGCTTAGCCTACAGTAAAGAACACAGCCTTCTTAAAACTCTAGGCAGCTTGGCTTAGGGGAAAAAAAAAAAAAAAACCAAACAAACAACCACCAAACAAACTTTCTCAAACAATATCCAAGAGAGTCAAAAAAAAAAAAAAGTGCTTTCCAGGAATTTGATAAACAATTCAGATATTACAAGTACTGACCATAAAGGAACAATGGATACCATAATCTAGTTCCAATGAATGAATACGAAAGACTCCTTATCAAAAGAGCTAACTGGCCCTCAAATATAAAGAATTTAAGAATGCTAAAAAGATGTGTGCCAACAGTTCTAACAAAGAATTTGAAGACTTTAGTCTCTTTTTAGTCTCTTTCCAATTCTCTCTTTTCAGTGGAGAATTTATTCCTACAGAACCCAAAGTAGCTTAAACCAATTACAGATTTACCTTGATAAATTGCCATTCTGTGCAGATACTTTTAAAGCAGGTGTATGATCTTGTACAGCAATTCAGTTGATAAAAAAGCCAGATTTGCTTTTGGTCTGTAACTGAGTTTTGCTAGTGCAGATTATGCCCATAAATGGGGTTACTTCTTCAGTTGTCTATTACGCAGAATCATTTTTTTGAGTAAAAGCTATCCTGAAAAAAAGAAGAACATTTAATCCTATACTGTTGTGGGTTAAAATGCAATTACTTATTTATACAATTTTGAATGGTTTCACGTATGAAGATGCTGTTAGGCAGAAGAACATTATCTGTTGCACAGATACAAGACTCAAAGCACATGAAACACCACCTACATTTTCAATCACTGTTTTAGGAGAAAGAGGCAAAAAATAAAGACATAAAGACAACACTGAATCATATAGGTGCTGGAAGATCTGTGCTAATAAAAAAAACTCCTCAGACTAATGAGATCAAACCCTTAGAAAAATAAGTTAACAGCAGATTTTGCCAAGTTACACAAGAATTTTGTGAAAGAACAAAGGATACAGTTTGTAAGGCTATAGAAAATTGTGCCAAATTTAACAACAAAGGGCATGAACTTAGGCTAAGGAAGGGTCATCTTCAAAGGGAATGCTGGAAGAAATGTTTTACACAGTGAGTGGTTACAATGGAAAATAAACCGCTATGACAACCTCTGCAACAAGTGATATAAACTTTAAAGGGTGACAAGCATGGGAGAGACAGTTATTGTGCAAATATAGAAAGAGGGAGAGAGAGCTGTCTGGCCTTTTCAAAAATAGACTTTGCATCCATCCATCTTTAAATCACCAGCATCTCAGCCCCATCCGCTGCCTCAGAAGTTCACTAATAGAGAAAATTGACACCAAGCTGAACTGAAGGATCTAACAAGAAGATCCTGACAGCTGAAATGGGTCTTAGAGATTCCATCTACAAATGTTATTGCCTGAACTTACTCATTTCAGTGAAGGAATATATCTTGCCCCATCTATTTCAGAGCCTTCATTTCTCTTGTAATGAGTCTTCCACTTTAAAAAGTTTTGATTCAATCATTTGCGTTTTATAAACCAAATACAAAATCTTAAGTGACTACCCATTAAAAATACACTAAAGCTACATATTAAAAAAACCTTGAAAATTCATCTTCTGTCAACTGGATATCACTCTGAATCCCACATCTTTAAATGTCAGAAAAAAAACCCTTTTTTAAAATCATGCTATGAAATATCAAGTTGAATACTACTTTTGAACACTATACTTGAATATTACTTTTTAAGTTCAGCTGCAGAATACACAAGGGAAACTTTCCTAAACCAGACAAGCCTCTGGGGAAATCCAGGCTACATTTGGAACTGTATTCTCAGGAAGGTTCAAAAAGGAACTTGACATCATCTTCATTACACATTCAAGGTCACATATAGTTTCAAACGTGAAAAATAACTCATCATAAAAAAATCTCACTGAAACAAATATAATCAAATCAAAATGGCTCCAGATGCTCAGTTCTTCAGTGAAGGGATCTATAAAACAGCTAAAATGACAAGATTCCTTTAAAAATTAATTCCACTGTATTCTACCATGTGCATAACAGAAAAGAAGCTCCACTAGCCACAGCCACCTGCTCGCTGAAGAGGAAAACTACCTCTGGAATTAACGTTTTTTTATTATCTGTGCTAACAGATTCTACTGTGAGATTGATCTTGGCTTACCATCATTCAGTAATGTTGCTAATAAGAACAATTTTTACCATAATTACTATATTTTAGAAATCAAAGAAGTTGAATAGTTCTTAAATGATTTTTGGTGATTTTCACCATAAAGAAAATATATTAGTTTACCAGATGCCAGATCATGCAATGAATCATTAACAAGAAGGTGTTTTCTGAATAGTTCCCAAATAAATACCAGCTGGTTTGTTCTCAGGAAGCAGACAGTCACAAGCATCTCTTATCTGAGATACTAAACCAAAGTCAAACACATCATGTACTAAAATCTATAATGTTCATTTATAACTTCTTTGTCTCAAAAGCAGTACACTACGTACATGGTCCTGCAAAGATCCAAAATTATACAATCACTATTTTCAGATTTTAAAAAAATATTAGTAGTTTAGTAAAATGTATGAGTTGTGCTTGCATCACCTTCCAGCCCCCTTCCATGAGAGAAGTGGAATGGGGGCAAAAAAAAAACCAATCCCACAACAAAACAAACTGGAGAGGAGAAACCGCCCCCCCCACACACTATTCTCAGCACTCTATTGTCTCTTTTTCTCTCCTTTGAGGAACAAGCTAATCTCTAACAGACTCAGCCTCTTTTTTTCTGCCTCCTTCTGACTCTAATTGTAAAGCTGGGATAGGGGAAGACACATCTATTTGTTCCTCCCTGTCACTAGAATGAAAATGTCTCCTGCTATTTGGTCAGCTTCGAGTAACCCCCTGCTGGACAAGACCTCACGTCACTGGAAAAAAAGCAGAGGTTGTGGCAGGAAAGCAAGAAATAGATTTATGTTAAAAGTGTAAAACTTTAAATTTTATTTCCCTATTGCAAGTGATATGTTTACAAAAGAAAAAAATTCTCTGACATAGATAAGGAAGTAGAAATTCCTCAAATAAAGCACAAAATTCAAGAGCAAATTCTTCACCCTATGATCAAAAAGCAATAGTTACTTCCACAGAGAGTTAATAATGACCATCCACAGCTTTATACAAGAGAAGGGGATGAACATTACATATGTGATAGCTGCTGGTTAACAGTGAGTAATTCAAAACTAATTTACTAGGTTTGTGTCTGCCAATACATCAATTGCTAGAGTTGTTCATTCCAAAGCTAAACTACTGCATAAGTAGCAATTTCAAAACATACAGCATGCAAATTAACAATTAATCACAATGTAGCCAGTGCTTTTCAAGTAACAGTTTTTCCTTTCACGGCAGAGATGTAATAATGGGTTTTTTTCTTAAACTGACTGATGATAATTCTTTGTCTTCATAAAAATACAAATGCACTTTTCCTGCAGCATGTACATTTTCTGCCACTCAGTGAGTCAAAGTGCAAGCAAACATCCCTGCATGTGATCTAATTCATATTTTTATTTCTGGCAGGATAAACCCAGGTCATGTCTGTATTAGCCATTTTACTCTGCAAAGGTGATCAAAGAACCTAGGAGCTGCAAGGTAGCTTGACACGAGATTTTTCTTAACCTATTCATATTGAGAAGATGATTGAGTTTCTGATCCATTTGCATGCTCAACTAGCCTTGTATTTCTTTTCTAACCTCAAAGTTTGTTCAAATTTCAGTTCTGTTTCAGCTGTTCTGTTTATGCCGAAGGGGGAAAAAATATTATAGTTTGCAACAATCATTTGTGTGTTAAACAACTTCAGTTCTTGGGAACTTGGAGGCTGAGAAGTACTCAAGAAATGACAAACCAAGTGGGACTCCTCTTCAACCAGACCACCCCTATGCTAGCCAAGAAGTTTCTTTAGAGAGTGGGAATGGATCACACTTCCCCCACCTCCAGAGCTGAGACCACAGATGATTAATTTATGGTAAACTCAGGACTTTGATACTTCGATATATTATATGCCACCCACATACTCTGTCTCATGCTTTCTTGGATCATTTCCATTGCACTCCACTGCAATTTACCAAAACAAACCCAGAACCCTGTCAAAGAGGGGCACCATAACAAGACAATGAAGCCTAAATGTACAAACCTTCAGCGTACAAATGTTCAAGCATCTACTTCTCAAATCAGAAGTATTGTGGTAACTCGTTATAAGAAGTGGAGATTTATAGTAAGATTTATCCTTTAGCTTTAAAACCAGCGAGGTTTCCTCCCTGCAAAACAAACAATTCAGTATTGAAAGGTTTTGATTTCATTACATAATTTCCCTGGGGCGTTCCTATTAGAGTTACCGGCTCACTTGGACAATCACTTGGGGTTCCATTATTGCCACATGCATTTGAATGGAAAAGACCAAAGGATTCAATGTCTGGAGATATCCTGGCTTGATGAAACTTTAATTTCAGAATTCTCACAGGCACACCAGCTGCACAATTCAGCTCCACATTAAATAATATTAGCTTAGTGAAGAATTAGAAGATGCAGAAGGCTACAAGCAGGAAAGCAGAGGAGAGCAGGAGTACAACATATTTCAGCAGAAAGTCAATCCCTCTCCAGGGGTTAGGGTGTACAGCTGGGCACTCTGTTTACCAATGCCAAGCCTCTTGGCTTCATAAAATTGGCTCTTGTGATCGGATTTAAAAATTTTTGCAAGAACTATAGACGAATAAACTCAATCAGAGATCATGAAATAACAATCACCCCAGCTCTGTCTGCTGGGCGTTGGACTATGCAGCCTCATTTCACATTCAAACAAAAAGCCTTATATGCAGGCTGTGTCCTGAGTACCTAAAGTTGTTCTGCATTACTGCATCTATAACAATCCTGATTTTCTTTACAAAACGTTCTATTGAACAATATTGTGTTCCCAGTTCAAAGACAAGGCATGTAGATTAAGAGACTCACAGAGGTCACTGTTACATGATTTACATGATTTGAGGTGGGGATATTTTTCCCAAAGGTGTTTGCAATCACCGTTAAAATAAGGACTCAGTGAGTATCTGTCATATGGATTTTGGTATTCACTTCTTCGCTCATTGCTGCACAAACCAGTAAAGAAATCACAGATGGGTCTTACTCGTGTTTCAGCAACCAGAGCAGAACGTTCACATGAGAAATACACACTTACATTAGGAAGTTGCAGGAGGCCTCTTCTACCTACTACTTAATCACCTGAAAGAAAACACAACTTGGAGGACTTCAATGCGAGAACTCAATTGCTATTTGACTTTTTTTGCCACAAAACCATCAAATTAAAATTAATTCAATAATCACTAATATTTAGAGTATCAATCATCTGCAATCTGTTGAAGAACCAGTCACCAAATCGTCAGTTTAGTAAAAAGTATCATGATCGGAAATCATTACCAACAGTATAATGTTTTTTATGATAAGCACCAAACACAAATTCTGTCACAAAGCAAAACCTTGAAAAAACTAATGTTTCTTTGGTGAGAAGCTTCAACATTATCTCTTTTCATTCAGGTTTTCTTTTAAGCCTCAGTCCAAATATTATGAATTCCAGGTTTTCATTTGATCTGTTTTAGAACAAGACCCGACTCTGTCCTTACGGATCACACAGATGGAGCTAATCAGAATTCTGACACGGTTACATTAATTGACATGAACTTCCCACATCTATACAGTAAAGCAATGCATGGTCTAAGAGAAGGAAAAGCAAAGATATTTTTCATTCTTGCACACTGTTAGGAGCTCCTTGTTAGGACCTATTTTAGCCACCTGAGTATTGTAGCTCCCAGCCCGAGGAAAAAGTCCATACCATATAGCTCAGTGCAAAGCAAGATTAGAGTGATTTTGCAGTGTGTAAGGAAGGGACAATATGCCCCTATGCATTTCACCATCAATTACACTGGTGTGTTATAGGAGAATGTAGATTAACATTCCTGTCATGCACAAGATCTATGCAGCTGCCTCCTATTATTTGGTGAAGGTCATGAGTAAGGCCAAACCTATGACTGCATTCTAGCTAAGTAATTCAGCAATCCCTTCTCCAAATGTGATTTGATAATGAGTTATTAGGAAATATGAGCCTGGGGTAAGAAATATGCCAGTGTTTAGGAGACAAGATTCTGCAACAATCCATTGTTATTGTAAATTAGTGACATGAAGATTTCTCTCAGTGTAAGTAAAAAGCCACCATGAACAGAACTAACCTAACATGGCATTTTGTTTAAAAATACTCTGTAGTGCAAAGTACTCTAAGAGTAGTTCTATTAGATTAACACTGTTTAATGATTCTATTAAATCACTCTGTCCAGGTGCCCACTCTGTGCTTGCCAGTAACTTCTCTATTGTTTAGTTGCCAATCATATAATTATTGTCATCCAATAAAACCCTTTCAGTTTCATAGAAGTAGCATAAGCCTTTATAAAGAGGAAATATTTTGTTCCAGAAATTTAATTCTGTAAATTGGGATCAATTGAATCAGAAGAATAGAGAAATTCATACTTTGTCTTCTTCCAAAGCATCATTCTCAAAGGTAAACAAAAAGTTAACAAAAAAAAGCACAGCATTAGGTATCACAAGAAGTTAACATGGGAAAGAAAGGCTTGAAGGAGGGGAAAATTCTGATTGGTAGGGCCATGGGATTTTAAAATAACTGTCTTAAGGACCCCTTATAGGTAAATTTGACTGTTAATGACCACATTAGGATGGTCACTCTCGGACTAGTCCTAAAACCTTCTACTCTAGCCTGCAAAAGAACCATACCCCTATTTTTTGAGCCAAGCAATTTGACAGTACAAAGGTAACTCTGGAGGCCAATTTAGATAATTTTATTTATACATATATGTGTATAAATATGAATTTTCAAACCAACACTTTGTCAGTCTCTTTGATGTTGACAAAAAGCTCAGACATCTACTAATTAAGAAGCTTTATACTTGAACATATTGCATGTATGTTTTAGAACTATACCTATATTTCAGTAATTTTGCCTCCCTTGACATCACCCACATTCTCTCGGTGTCTCTCTTAGAACCATTATTTAAGACTAAAGCAGACAGACACATGAAAGATACTCAAAAAAATAACCATCAAAGGTTACAGGCAGGATTTTAGCTCATTATGTTAAAACTCCACCAGTTCTCAGTCCCAGGAAGTTTTATCCTGTGGTTTGACTATGAGTACCACCATTCTGAGTCCTTGGGATAAAGCACACAGAATCTAAATCTCAAAACTATAGGCTCAGTTTTACAGGGCAGGACCTAGGACAGCCTTTTAAACAAGGAGCAGCGAGAAACTTGGTTATTTTGGTGGGCTTTTCATTATAACTAAAAGCAGTAAATTAGTAACTATGATAAATTACCACATAACTCTGAGGATGATGAGAGCTCAAAGAGAAATACAGGAAAATTAGGGCAGAAAGTACAAATTTTATGCATCAGGAAGTTTTTAAAGGGATTTGGCATTTACAGTGCTGAAGAGGGAAGGAGGCATTCCTTCATGAGGGTGTATAGGGGGAGGGTCCTGAATATGTCCTCTCAGCAAGTTCCACACTCACATCTATTTTCCATAGTGGCTGTTTCCAGGCTTCCACTTACAGGCCTTAAGCTCCCTGGATCAGAGAACTTGCTCCCTGTGGGTCTGTAAGGCAGCTCTCAGAGGGGCTCCTGATTTGCAGCTTGTTCACTCCTTACTAAAGTAATTCAGTTTATAGGAATGTGGCTTGTCAAACCTATAAAATGTGAAAAATGAAAATACATTGAGAAATTCAAACACTTGTAAAATTCTACCATTGTGTGGGAGTATGAGGAGCTCGGACCAATTTGAAAACACAGAACAGTCATTTGAAAACACAGAAGTTGTTTGAAAATTGAAATCCTTAATTTTCTAAAGCCCATATGCATCAGCCTTCAAGTGAGGGTTGCTAAAAAAAAAAAAAATCATTGAAGAGCAACTTCCCTTCCTATTCAGAGCACTGAGGTGTGAGGATGATGTAAAGCTTGGCCTGTGAAAACAACCAGCTTTCCTCTTTCTTAGAGAAAGGCAGGACTTAGCTTGTACTTCCCAGATCATTATTTTCCAAACAGGTAGGATATCAAACTGCATTTTACAAGGAGACTGTACTTGGAGAAGAATATTTTCTCCAAAAAGTAGACAGATAACTAAAGGAGATAGTCATACTCATTTCCTCAGACCTGCTGCAAGCCTCATTGCCAGGAAAGAGAGTATACCCAAGGAAAAGAAAAAACATGAAGTATTTATCATATCCATGCCCCATTTTCTCCTGCTCCCTCAGTTTTGGGTGAATGCCTTGGTTCTCATGTGAAAGGCCTGGAACTTCATTTTATCCTCTTTAAAATAGTTCCTCTATCTACTCTCTCACCATCTTTATATACATTTTCAGAAAAAGAAAAAAAGCACCACCACAAAAACAAACAAACTCACACAACACATCCCTGAGCGTATGCAGAGGACAAAGTTTCTCAACCACAACTTTGTAAGCTGAACTTTGAACCTGTAGCTCCCAGGAGTCCTGCTGAGTCTACCTCAGTAAGATAAATACCTGCTATACCTCAGCTAGCAGAGAGAAATGGGAATTTTCCAGAAAGATGAATGCTCATAATTCTGGCTGAATAAGGCAAAAACTTCAATGATTCACTTTCTCCTGTACCTAGGGTGGCTTTCAGTAAGTCCAGAGTCATGTTTTAACAATACCTGAAAGTCTAATAGCTTGTAAATCACCAGAAGAGAAACAAAGATCAGACTAATAAAAAAGGAACGAGGCCAAGGCCAAGAAACCTTTAAGTTTCAACAAATACTTGCCCAAAGGCTACAAATGAAGTATACAGTGAATATTTGATAACCTGACAGCACAGTTCATATTAGCACGTCATGCCACACCCACTACTGTAACTCTCTTCCTGACACTGCCTAATGGATTTTGACTTTCATGCATCTTTTTTTTTTTCTCTAAGACCATGTCTATGTCCAGGTTAACCAGAGATTGCAGACCATGTTTTACTACACATGATAAAGCAGCAAACATATTTTTGTCCTGATGTGAAATCTAAGGCTGTACAGAAATCCCAAGGTCTCAAACACTCTGATCAGCCAGGTCCCTGCCAGGGCAGGCAGCTGCTGACCTGATAGTTTTCAATTTCACTTGGGAATAAGCCATAAAATGCTCAGGAAAGAAGCACCTAGAAAGATCCACTGTATTTTTCATGCTTATCTGGGGAGGTTTCTTCCCTGGTTAGAATAATTTCAAGCAAAGGTTTGTTATGCATGAGCTTTCTATGAACATACAAAAGGATTTACAACAGATGGTTGGAAAAGCTCTGATCACCTTCCTGCATGTCCACAAAAACCTTCAGATTGACAGCTGCCTTCAGTAGATTAATTTTAACCTTTTCCTTATTGCCTTATAAGAAAATAAAAAAATAAAAAAACCAAAAAAAACCCAAAAACCAGGCAGAAAACTTAGTGTTCTGCAATACAAATTCATTAGCTAAATGAGAATACATAGGTGGGAACTGCAGATCTATAATCAGTGAACTTCCAGTAACTTCAAAGCAGCCCAGATTTCCCCAAAAGGAATGCACCAGAAAAATGACATTGGAGGCTCTCAAGATTAGACAGCAAATATGAGCGCAGTGGCAAGTTCTTTTACCAGCAGCTCTCTCCAGCTTCCCTTCCAAAGCGTTGTTGCAGCTTCAGTTCATGCCTCTGGCAGCCCAGGGCAGTGACCTGCAGTCAGCCAGGCACAGAATTCTCTTCAGTCCTGGAAGCAACTTCACCCAACTCAACGAGTCTGTACCAGTTATTGATGGGTGGACACAGCCCAGATGCCATTTTCAAGTTGGTGAATTTTCAGTATTTCAGAACAAATATTAATAAAGGTCATCAGAGTCCTGCTTTGCTATTGGAAAGAGATTAAAATTTTTCAAGGGATAAATTAATGTGGTTTATAAATATTCACAGCAACAAAAGATGATTAAAAAGTTGCTGACAAACTGAATACACCACAGGTGTCTTCCAGGCATCATATTCACCATGTATATATTTTTAAATGCCATACATGCACAGTTATGCTACAAATTATAATGGTGCTACACAGACAGGTAGGTACAAATCCTAAATAAGGTCATGACTCAAAAATGCACCAAAACAAGAACTGCTCCAGCAGAGACCACAGTAATTTGTGCAAAAGAGAAGAATAGGCAGATTAAAATCTGTATGTGCATTAAAAGCCTGTAACATGAGATAAGCATTTACGAGTTTGGGTTTGAGCATGGATTAACAGTAAAGCAAACCCCATGAAACACAATGTAACAAAAGAACGCAGTCACTGTAAAATTCACAGTTTTGTCTTTCTGCCAGATGACAAAAAAATATTCCCTGCATGGAAATTAGATTCTTCAAAGTTACCATACTGAATCATCTAATTTGTCTGAGACCTTCTAATGCCATTACACACTGCAATAAGAATTTGAATTTTAGATTGAACTAATGAAGGGCAACGTACTTCTTTACACATACAGTTAGAAAGTCAACTTAATAGCCAGATGCAGCACAGCTTCTAAAAACAAACCCACTGCAATTTCATGCAGCCAGGAGAAGGATGGGTGCATCTTTTACAAATATTGTCTGTACCTAAGTATTTCAATTACATCCCTTTTACATGCCCTCTATGTGCAACAGTGCCTCAAAAGCTAAAAGTCTGTTTTGTTAATTTGTTTTTTTCATTATGCTTTGGGCCTTCCAACTGTAAAGCCTAAAGTTTGAATGAAAAATGGTTATATGGAGTGATCTCAAAAGCTCTTACTGGTCTTAATTGATCTTATTATTCCTAAATTATTTATTGTGTATTTAGCAACCCTAAGCAGCTCAGGCATGGCTCAAATAATTCTACCCGGGCCTTGTGTTCCATTAAAAAAATTACCAATAATAGATGTGCAGAGGAAAGTCTAGGGAGATACTTCTATGTCATATAATAAAGAATTTATTAATAGTTTAGCTCATGTTACCCTTTGTTACCAACTATAATAGCCCATTAATGACATTAATCATAGACCATGCAAGCACTCCTCACAAAACATAATGCCATAATGCCACCTTCAGTATTTCTTCTAATTGAGAATTAATGCAGAGATTAATTTCCTGAGAACTACTGCACCTCTTTCTGGAGAAAGATCACCTGTTAGATTTAAGTGGTCAGAGATATTTTGTCAGCAGAAGGAAATCTGTTGATAAAAAGCGGGTATTCAGAGGTTGTGTTCAGCAGAATATATTTAAAACCTGACTGGCATCTTCTTTCCCCTACCACATCCCTACTATTGATTGCTGTTTCATGTGGTTTTCATGTACGTTGATCATTCATGTTGCCATAAGCATGACCTTATTAATTTTAAGCAAAGAACTCAGTCCTTGGTTAATTACCTACAGCCTGGCAGGTCCCTAAGCACCCTGTGAGCCTTGCAATGCCATGCCAACCATCAGGGAGAGGGGCAAGGCCATCAGCAGTTCTCCACAGGCATCAGAAACCTCATGATGTCATTATAGCCCTAGAGCCCTGCAGAGCAGCCTAGAACTGCTCTAATACATGAAAAGGACAAAAGCATCTATACAGATGTTAAATATCTGCACACCATGCAAGTGCATTTAGTCCCAGGTACTGGGACACACCATGGAAATAACTCAGTGGACAGGCTGGGCCAGAAGTAAATATTTCAGTGCTAAAATCTTCAGAAGTGTTCCGACTGTCTGAAGGATGTCTCTTTCTCATCCTCCTGCACTATTTAAGAAGTGCTTTGGCTAAGTTAGCTAATCACCTGATTTTCCCAGCAACTAAACACAAAACAGTTTACTGGCACTACGTGGTGGGAAAAGATGCTTAAGACCCAGCAAGGCACTTGAAGAGTCCAAATCCTCTAATACAGGCTTTCAAATCTACTACCATTAAAGCTTCAGTCGGAGAAAACTGAAGTTATATTTGCTCGCACTATAAAGAAGTTGTCACTTTGTCAAACAAGTTCTCACTAAAGATGACTGCAAGCATAAATCATTAACATAATTTATTAGAACAATTAAAATGCATCCTTGTTGTCTTCTAGATCGGTTATCCCTTCTACTGGTAATTACAAAAGACAAGAATAATAATTTCGGATCTCTAAAATCATCTGGAGAGTACAAGAGAAAAGAATGATCAATAATGCTAATCTACTGGAACCTAAATTCCCAGAAAGAGATAGTTTCTCATAAGTGATTCTTTAAATCATTAGTGTTGTTTCTCAAACTCTCTCATTCATAGTTTAAAAAGCACAAGCACAAGAATAGAGAATAGACACTGAAATAATCAAAAAATGCTGAATTACAGCTGTACTTTGAGAGCTTCTAGGTGAAGTGTACATCACCATCTTCTCTCACTGACCACAAACCCAAAAGTGAGAGTGTCATTCTCTACAAAGAGAAGAGGGAACTTGCAAAAGTGCTCTCCTCCCCCATACTTCTAGCACCAGAGATGCTCCAAAACACCTAATTACTTCTAATATCTAAAAAGAGTTAACAGAGTATCTTCAAAATTATTTTCTCAGTGGGAATGCCATCAACCATAATAGAAAAGTGTCCACTCACCACATTTTCTTTATTATTGCTTGAACTTTGTTAGCACTTTACATTGATTTTGCCAATCAAAGTTATCCTGAACTTTAAGAATCTTTAAGTATGTTACAGCTAGGAAAAACCAGAAAGAAATCAGAGGAAGATTTAAAAAAAAAAAATTAAAACCAGGAAAAAAAAATCAGAGCAAACATGAAAAAAAGGTCCAAGAGGTAAAAGGACCAACAGCAGAGCACAAAAAATATACCAAAATATACCAAAATTATACATCTCATGGAGCAAAAAGGCAACTTTTATAATATCCCCATTCCTTTCTCTTTCTACCAACATAAACAAGTACCCAAATTGTGATGTCAGTGTTGGTTGGTTACTTTAAGATTACAAGCTGCCAAACAGGTTAAGCACATCACTGCTAGGATCATATTTGAGAAACAGATAACACAAGAAATGTTACGTCTGCCACATTCCATCCTTCAAGCCATCCTATTCACCCCAAAAGATTCAGGTTAGGGGAATACTCCAAGTCTTTCACAGTTTTGCACTATAAAAATCCTGCCTTTTCCTGGAACTCTGTGAAATCCTTGGGAACAGTGCTGTTGCACACAGACCCACTTTCAGATTTCACCCACTGCACTAGTCCCTTTGGATCAGAGGATGGGAAAAGCAAAATAATTCGGAGCACTTCCACTTCAAGGAAGTTTCTGGACATTACTAAAATCTAGAGCCTTTAAAAAGCCATCAGCCAAGTAAATAATACAATAGCCAGGGAGAAATCACTCATGAGAAGAATCTGCTTATTGGTGCCTTTTATACATAGGAATGAAAAATATCACATGCAAGCAATAAATCATAGAATCATAGAAACATTTAGGTTGGAAAAGACCTTTAGAATCATCAAGTCCTACTGTCAAGTGCACAGTGCAGCACAAAACTCCCAAGCTTTCCTGTGTCACTCTACAACATCCAGTCTGGGTAATGGGTCCTCCAGTGGGAAGGAGGAAGAATATCCAACTCTCATGGTTTAACCCTGGTCCCACACAGCCCCTTGCTCACTCCTTCCCCGGTGGCATGGCAGAGGGAATTAGAAGAGTAAAAGTGTGAAAACCCGTGTACTGAGGTAAAGTCAGTTTAATGGTTAAGGTCTTGATGGCACAGCAATAACTAAAACACCCCTGAGTTATCAACAGTGTTTCCAGCACAAATCCAAACCAACTCCTGAGCAGCTACTGTGAAGAAAATTAACTGAACCCCAGTCCAAACCAGCACAGTAAGACCCAGGCTACCTGAGCACACACCCATACAAACATTGCACTCCCTGCTGGGGGGTTAACCCCAAGATCCACAGAACTTGTACACCAGGAGTTGGAGATGCTCCCTTCCCTGCAGGGCCGCAGGGAAACAGGACTTGATTACGAACCATAAAAGTAGAAAGGCAAGATCTAAACTACCTTCAGCCTCAAAAGCTGAAAATACTATTATTTTTGTGGCAGAGTAACTACAGAAGCCTCAGATCTCAAAGTGGTCTCTAAACCAAGATGTTACTTAAAAAGCAAAAAAAACTTTATATTATCAAAAATAAATGCTCTCAGAAGCCTTTATTACAATTTCAGCAAAGAAGAGCCGCATAAAAATATTCAGTGGGGTTTTTTTCAGTGCTCACTCTGGAACAACTGCCACTGTAAAATTCAAGTAGAAAATTCAGGCTTTTAAGGATACCTCAAAAAACTGACTTATCTATTGATAGCTCAGCCAGCTTCCTTAAATGGACTGCAAATAATTTACTGAAAGCTTTGTAAAACTCTAGATATTTTTCAGTGAAGTAAAAAGATAACAATCTTGAATTTCTTTTCCATGAGACGTTTCCACATCAGTGGAACTGTGCAGTAGTAGGCAAATGGGAGATGATACAGTACAGGTGATTGCACATAACTTCAGAAAAGATACTGAGCATAAGTTTTTCTAAAAGTCATCCCAAAACCCAAGGTCCTTTTACCTTCTTGGGAGTTTGGAGTTTCTTTGGGATGTTTTTATGGGTTTTTTTAAAGGGCCTAGGGGGCCAGGGCTGGAAAGGAGAGAGGGGAATTACATGCCTTTCATAATGCAACAGCAACAACGACAATCACAGCTAATTGCATTCGTTGCATGTAACAAATATGCAATCAGAGATATAAATAAGGCACAAAGGGTTACTTCCATTTTAGAAAATAGACCTAAAGCTTATCCTAAATAGACTCTTCCCAGGCTACTAACAGGAAGTACCCCACAGGTCCAACATGGTTAACTGCTGATGAAGAGTTCAAGTTTTATGAATCCAACAGATTTGTAATTGAAGCAAAACCTATTATTACAGCCAAGAATTTGCACCTAAACAAGGATTTCCAATGGTTCAGTCCACTGTAGGAAAGACCTAAGCCTTACACCAGGCAATTTGTTGTAAATTAACCAATCCACGAAGAATATGAGTGAACTGAATGTGTAGAAATAGACAAATAGGCGAGAAAACAACAAAAAAAAAAACATGTATAAACAGCAGAAAGAAATATATTAAACCAAACAAAAACTAATCCAGTAGTCCACATAAAGACAGCAATGCAGCCAGAGTCAGGTAGCATCATGATTATTTTGAGGTCATATGTTGTTCTTGTCTCCACCATCTTACCAAAAAGTACAGGAATTCCTAGTTAAGTACAAGTCAAAATAAAATTATATTCACTTGATCAAGAATATTTCTTTTATTACCCAATTAATTTGGAGATTCTTGCCACATCACCTGTTTGCCATTATTTTCATGCAAAGCTTCCCATTGGAAAGTTACTCATAGGTGTATAGAGGCTTCATTCGGGGACAAAAGCATAAAAGAAATTTGTGGCACATATTGTCATTAAGGACTGACTTTAGATATTGCAAGTTCAAAAAGTTGGTATATTCCTGTAAGTCTGTTTGCTAACGAAGCAGATACGGATATGCTTCCATTTTGTTTATTCATATATTATTTATTAACAGCTTCCAAACTTTTACAATAAAAGCCACAACCAATAATCTCAATGAAGCAGCTGTCATCAGCAGACAGCAGGAAGCCTGAGAAAACAAGCAGTAACATCAAATCTTTTAAAACTCTCTTTTACCACCTTCCACAATTACCTTAAATATAAATGATAGTGTCCCCAGTGACTGCTCTAGGGCAGGCTTTTATATTTTTCCTTTTGCCTTGCATCTTTTTCTAATTCCCTTATTAAATGCCACAAAAAATTCAAAGAGTTTTTCCAAAAACAGAGGGGGGAAAAAAACCACCAAACACTTTCTGTTTTCCTTTAAAGCATCTCTGGAGGGGTTTGCTTCCTGAACCACCCATTTTCCTGAAGTTCAAATTAGACTACAGATAACGCTGAGGTTTGAAATTGTTTAAATTACTTATTAATTGTTAATAAAAAGTAGAACCTTTGTTTTGTTTAACTTACACTTCACATACAATTCCTTCCCAAATTTTATTCAGCAAGCCAATTTATGTAATGTAGTTGGCAGACTGAGACTTGTGATAACCTGAGTTCAGTATTTTGCTCTGTCACAGAACAGTTTTTCACACTTGAACTTCTGTGGCTTTAATGAGGGCTAGTTCATTGATGTCTGTGGAGCATTCAGATGTCAATATGAGAATGAAGGAAAAAAGATAAACCCAGAGGTGTCTCCAGTTCACTAAACACCTGTGAACATTCCTAGAGCTTGAAAACTGAGAAAATTACTACAGTCCAAGTCAGCAATGGTTATTTCTCATAAAACATACAAAATACAAACTTGCATCGATGTCTGCAAGTGTAGGTTTTCAAAAAAAGTTTGAATGCCCACTTGAGAACTTCCAGGGCATTGCCCACAAAAAAGCCTAAAATAACCTCCTCCCTCCACAAATACCAATGCAAAAGTAAACCAACTAAGTATGTATCTGTGCTATTAATTGTAATATCAAAGATTAGTGAAAACTCATATATTCAAATCATTATCTACTGAATTGGCATCAGTTTGATTCCAATGCATCCAAAGCTGAATTTTTGTACTTCATTACAATAATCTAAAATAAATTTCAAAGATGAAAAAGAAAGTAATTCCTCAGTTGCATAGATTATCCAAAAATATTTGCTGGTGTTTGTTGTGTAGGTCATGGATGAAGTGGAAACAAATTTAAACTGAATGCAGCTTCTGAGTGCATGTTTAAGATGGTCATTGCTGTGAATCAGTGTTTTATAATTGTAAGCTCCTTGTATGTAAAGTACATTAAATGAATACTCTCAGATTACAGCCCTTATACCATGCACTTTTTCAAAGGGAGTTATAACTCATATTATAATCACTGTAACTACAATAGCTGTTACACCCAGCAAAAAGGACCCATGAACAAAACACAGCATTATCACCTACTGAGCAAGACAACATCTGCACATGCAAAAGGCTCCTACTCCTCTGCTTTAACCACACCAGCATCACCTACGTGTGTCACTCACTTTGGAAACAGGTTCAGAATTGGCCAGTGGGAAGACAGCATCCAATTGGCATTCTGAGCATCTGGAGCAGAAGCTGATACCTGGTTATATTTTTGCCATTTGAAAACATGCAGACAAAGAGGAGAGCGGGTCCATTTACTGTGCTGTACAAGATCAGCTTGAGAACAAGCTTTCCTCTTAAGAAATACCTCACACAGAGACAAATTTGCCACAACTAATAAAAAATCTGAAACAAAACCCCCCAAAACAACCATCCAAACAAAAGCACATAAAGAAGCAGATATTCTCCAAATCTATCTTAAGGGTCAAGGCAACAGGTCTGATCTTGACAGTCTTTATAGATATAAATGATGTACATGGGCAGCCACTGAAAAAAGATTTAGCTTTCAGGATCCTTCACAAATATATTCCCCTCCTCAACTCAGACGTGCCTTAGTTTCCCACTGGTTACCATATCCTCTCTTTTCACAGACCAGAGGTTCCTGGCTAGTTTCTCAACAGATGGAAGGGGCTGTAACCCCACACACCTTTCCCTCCACATCAGGTAAAGCCAACTCTTCCTCACAACAGGCTGCTGCAGTGGCATTCACCCTTGCACGCTACCTGTGGGTAACAAGGCAGTAAAATCAGGTATTACACAATTTCAAACTATTTGATGAACTTTTCTATTGATGTAATCTGTAGTTTGAAAATTATTTACAAAGAAAAGCAAAGATGCAATGAGAGAACGTGTCCATCCTGAGGGGGAGAAGGGAAGGGCAACTGAATTAAACTACTCCATTTTTTTCATATTAATTGTTCAAGTGCTGCAGGTTAAAGCAAAAGCTGCTCCCTAGTAACTGCACTCCACACAAGTCACTGCAAGTTCAAATTTCTTGATTTTTTTAATATAAAAACTTAACTATTACCATAAATAACTCTAAGATTGCTAAAGCACCACCTTACTCTTCTGCTAAAGGTATTTTGTACAAACATTGAACAAAGGGGTTAAGCAGATCTTACAGTTCACATAACCAACAGAACAAACTAAGAAAACGTGGAGATGAGAAGTGGTAGCTATTTTAAGTCTTTGACTTGACCTAGCTCCTTGAAGCCAAGAGGAGATCAGGAAATGCACTCAAAACCTCTCCTGAAAGAGGTCTGAAGGACATTCCCGAAGGGCTTGAAGAGCCTGTCACTAAGGGGACAAGATCCAGTCCATTCCAAAACAGAACAAAACCAAAGCCACTCTCAGAATAGCTAAAGCTCTCCAGACACAAGTGCAGAAGCAGAAAGTCCAAAACTGGAACCTGGAGGATTTGCTGTCTGCAAAATCACCAAGTGATTTAGGGTTTTTTTATATATGTTTATATATTTTTCGACCATTCTTCTTGTTCAACACACTTATTGTATCTTCTGTGGGAATAGCACAGCAGGTAAAAGTGCTTGTAATACAATGCCAGACACTTTTAATTCTTGCCAGCCTGGTTCTCCATTAAACGTCATCTAGATCTTATGCATCAGCAACTGCAAACAAACAGTTTTCACAGAAATCTGATAATCATTTATTTGAAGAGTTTTCATGTCATGTAAGCTTAAACCAATGTTTAATTGAGTTTTCTGAGAAGGAAAAATCTGAACCTGTGCAACACTTATTGTGATTTGACTGGAAAGAAGAATGTTAAGGTCAACGAAATAACTAAGATGAATTCATCAAAGTAATTGCCATTTTGCATCAAGATCTGCAAAAATGACAATTGGACAGTGAAAAGAACCAATCATGACATCTTTAGGCAAGATTACTCTTACCTGAATCTTAGAACGTTTCATGCGTGAATTCATAGCATGGACTTCTGAAGCCTGTATGTACCAGTTCTCCCAGATCATTCTGACACCTAGACCATTCTATCCTATACAACATCCCTAAATACACAAATGCCCAAGCCACTCTAAAGGGCAACATGCTCAAATCACTTAAAAAAAAAATACATGCCTGATAATCCTTTAAAGCTAGCCCATTTGCCATGCACCCCTAAAACAAGCACACAACCTTCAAAAAAAGGAAGGCCAGCTTTCAAAATTCCAGTTGGTAAGAAGGAAATGTGCTATTATTAAGATGAGACAAACTGGTTTTACCCATTTGGCAGGGAGATTTCTGGTCCCCCAGCACAGTGACAGATGCTCAGTGCAGTGTTACACCATCCCTGCCTTGTCCTGCACTCTGAGGTCAACACTCCCAGCCACCCCTGATGGTTCTGCCACTGCACCGAAATCTCACCTGACCAGCCCATCACACCTTGTCCTGCAGCATGGCCAGCTGCTGCAAGGCCAACACTGCTGCCTTCATCTTCTGTTTCCCTGCTTTTACTAGCATCTCTCTTAGTCCAAATGTTTCCAAGATAATTATTACATCACGCTTTTTAAGCGGATATTTAAACACCCACACAAACAGGATTTGCACAAATGATTTTACAGGTTGTGGCTGGGCTGTTCCAACCACCCCAACAGTCACAGCTCAAGTGTCCTTGGAGCTTTTAGTTGTTCTCCCTTTTCCCTGGAACATAATGGCAAAGGGTTTTAGTAATCCTCCAGCTCTTGAAGATTCTGTCAAAAAAAAGAACTTGAGCTCCAGAAATTTGAAGCAAATGCAAAATTACCCTAAGATATTTTCATAACTGCCCATAAATTCCAATGCCTTTTCACATAACCCACAATCTACATTAGGCATCTGTGTATTAGTACAGGAATGAGACATACAGGTTTGGTACAGCCAAGCTGAGTAAGAAAATAGCAGGTATTTGACACCAGTGAGAATAATTGCAAATTTCAAAAAACCTTTTTCCACCTTTTCAGAAAACACTGTGAGAAAGCTTTTACATATCTTCTCAAAATTAACCAAATTAGACCAATGTTGAGTATTTATAATATTTATTAACCTTTATGTCCAAAGGCTTTTCTTTCAACTACCCTCTTTTATCTTTTTCACGAGTTGATAAAGCTGTGACACTTTCTAAGCATTACTAGGCTTAGAAGCCTTGCTTAAAAAAGAACACAGATAATTGATGTTTAAAAGCTTGGTTTTGACCACAATTAAAAATCATATAATCTGATATATATAAAGATAAGGTCTGCACTGGCCCAGCTCAATCAGTCATGAGAAATAAAGTGCAATCGCTGATCAAACCTCTCAGCAGAGACAATTTTTTATGTGCAAATTTCTCTTTTCACTAACAACACACTCTATATGGGATAGATAAACTGTAGCAGTAACAGTGGAGTCCTTGGTTGCATTTATCCTAAGGATGATACTACAGCAAACTTTCCATAATCCAGACCCACCACTTGAACAATTTAGAGATTCCTAAGCTGAAATACCTTAACTAGTGCTGTAGTATTCACTTGATCTACCAATAAAAGCCATAGAACAGATACATTTTACTGATATAAATCAGTGTCACAGGATGGTAATTTCTAAGGAAGAATAATTATGCCAACGTGAGAAATTTAAGTAGTGCATCTGCATTCAGAGGAATCAAAGCAAGCTTTTCCCTAATATAAATATGCTGCCATAAGAAAAGCAGAAGTAGTAAAAATGTGCATTTCAATCCAGCGGAAGTAATGTCTCCATTTAACAAGATGCTTCAAGTTTCTCAAGGGAGTTGTTTATTTGTAACACAAAGCACTACACTTGGTGTTTCTATTATGTCATGTGTCATTCGTCTTTCTCTAAGAAATCTGTGTTGTCAATATCTATTTTATTGTTCAGTAAATTTTCATTACACATGCCATGATGTCTATATTCTGTTATCTCCCTAGTATACTTGCTACTTTTCATATTTTTCTAACAGTGAAATGCATTTAAATTCACAAGAAAAAAAAAAAATCTTGTAAGTGGTCACTGTGCCTAGGTAGTCTCTTCACCTAAAATTAACATTTCTCTTATTCAAGAATAAATAAATTATATCTACATCAGACCTATCATTTTGTTTCTTTGGGAGAGGACTCATAGGTTCATTTGCTTTATTTTAAAGGATACAAGTTCTTAGCCCAGGGTTTGGAAATGGAAATCAGCCAAAACTCTTGACTTGGAATCACTTACAGACCTTCACCCAAAGCATTGAAATTGATTTACCATATAGGATTTTAACATATCAGCAGCCATAGGCAGAGCCAAGAAGTTATTTCCATTGATTATTAAAAAAAAAAAAAAAAAAAAAAAAAAAAAAANACGCTACTAATTATTAAAAAAAAAAAAAAAAAAAAATCAAACCTCCAAGCCAGCAGTCTTTTGTGGCATATAAAGCCATCAAAATTCACAGATGCATTTCTTCTAGGCCTTTAGAACCACCGAGCTCTGAGGTTTGGAGAGCTGCTCCTGCACACATCTCACATTGTTTCAGATGGCAAAACCAGCTTGGATTCCTTTAAACATTGGTCTGCTTTTCGAAACCCTATGGTGACCTTGTCCAAGCCAATGCTGGAAAGTTACAATTGAAAGCCAGCTCTGAACCACCACATCAGTGCTCCACAGCTCCTTTGGTCCAGGGAAATCTGCCTTTGAGAAGAAGAGCAGCAGTGGTGCAGATCCATCTCTCATACATGGGAATGACATATGAAACACCATAAATGAGAGCTTCACAGAAACATTAACCTTAAAAGCATTCTCCGTGTTCCTTTGTGACATTAAAGAGAATCACCAAAAAAAAAAAAGGCAAGTTCCTGATTCTGCTCATTCTACTGCTCTCTGTATGATAGAGCTATATGGGACATCTGACACTGCTCTATCTAAAACAAAACAGCACAAAAATCCACTTCAGACTAATATATTTTTCAGTAGTATTCAAAAGGTACCTGCCCCACAAAAGCTGAAGAGAACCATGGTTTGTTAGTGGTTTGTTAGCATAAAATTCTAAGCTAATTACTACTGTTTAGTGTCCTCTGAATCACCCCTTCACCATTCTTTTTTCAAACTCCACCACCCCAAATGATAAAATTCATCAAATCCTTACTGATAGTCTCTTGAGAAGAGTCTGTTTTTAAAATAAATATATATGGAATATATATATACACACACACACATCTTTAAAACACTGGAGGTCCATCATTTCTGCCAGTGACATCCTTGATTTCCATGTTATTATTATGTCAAAGTGAAGAGAATTCCATTCAGAGATATTCTGATGAAGACATAGGCATTACAAAAGACAAGAATAAATAATTTCTACTGTTTTGAAGAATGTTTCAGGTCAGTACACATTTATGAATTATCAGATTTCAGGATATCATTTATATTAATAAAAATATGGCTTTTGTCTTGCTTGATAAAACACTTACTGTCTATAAACCAGATGCCTGTAAGAGCATTCTCTCATCCTGCCTGCAAGTCTGCTTATATACAGTACTTCAAAAAACACCTATTTTGTTCCTGTTGAAAAAAGTAGTAGCATTAACCTCCCCCCATCTTTGTAATGCTGTACAAAACAAGCCATGCAGAGCCATAGAGAGGAAAGGAACTGTTCCTCCAGGAAGTGCTTTAATGAAGTAGAAAAAGGCATAAAAATCTCTGTATGCCTTGTGTGGAACATGGAAAGTCACACAAGGAAAAAATACAAGGAACTTGTTATGTGTCCTGTCAGAAAAATGGCTGCTACATAAAAGCAAAACTTATTGCCCTAAGGGAATCCTGCATTTTCTTTGCTGTTTTTTGTTTTCCATCTTGCTTTCCTGCTAGAGTTACACTTCCCAGCAAGGCAGAGTGTCAAGAAGCTTCAGTGTACAGAGGAAGATCCTCTGACAACAAAAAACATATCCAGACTGTCAGATGGAGTGTGTACATAGGAGAGAATTAACTGGGAGAATGTGTCTGTCCACAGATTGTAGAACTCTGCTTAGAGGCAAATAAATCCTTCTCTCCAATTTAAAGCATTTATTCCATTTTAACTACTCCTTGCTCTTCAGGTGCCTGCTTCAGATGAAGAAAGACACTAAGAATCACTGAAACACACTCTCACTTGAATAGAAGACAGACGTGTGTTTGTTTTAAATGATTCACAAGCACTTGCTGTTCAACAGTGCTGCCTCTCCTGCCAGTTATCACTGGAAATTTATTTTAGCAGATTTTTCAAGTTAGCCAATATAAGGAATGCAACGTTAGTAATGGGATAACAGGAACCACGGGTAAGGCAGCGGCGCTGGTATCAGGGCAACAGCAAAGGACAGTAAAGCTTTTATCACAGTGCAAGATCAGGAAGGTCTAAAGTACTTTGGTGTGGTCACAAGAGAGACACAGCAGAGTTACTTTCAGTTCATCTTCCCCTGAATAACACCAGTGCAACAGGACTAAGTCTAGCTGAAAGAAAAAGAAGTCAATGAAAGGAATATGCTTGAAACTATTTGACTGTAATGACCAAAGTATAATAGAAACAAGAGAATGACAGGTTTTTTATAGGAAAAAAAAATCTGTATTTGCTACAGTTCAGGCTTCCTTTTGTGTCAGCACTTTAAACAACATAGCAAAGGTTGAGACAATTCTGTTAACATAACTGGGAAAGCTACTAAAACTGCATGAGGTTTTAAATACAGCTTATTTTAACCAAGAGCCTGAACTGCAAACCTACAAACAAGATGCTTTGCACTATATCCCAATTTTCAGTGTATTTGGCCAAGCCAGAAATGAAGCAAACTAATGGAAAAGTCATTCTTCATGTGAGAGAAAAAAAACACACCAGCAATTCCCAATCTTGCCAAGTTTCTAACTCCGGAATCAGAATATTCCTCATTTACTATCAATGCAATTAAATTGCAGCTATTAAGATCTCATTAACTTTATTATTTTCATAAATACTAAAGGTTTTTTGTATGTTATAGGATAATCTATATTATCACAATTGTTACCAACGCAGGTAGCTGCTGAAAATGTTCTTCAAGACAAAATTATTGTTCAAGTGTTCACAGAATAGTCATCAAAACAATGATGTATTCTCACAACCAGAGAGAAAATAGCAATAGTAACTAGAGTACCCAGCAGACCAAAATTACTGAATTGTGTTATCAGATATGTGCGACTAACTCCTGCAGCCTTCTGGACAGACCATCTTTTCTACTTCACTTTATCTACACTCACTGTAGTGGAAATTCCGACTGCCACTCCGGCTGAATTAGGAAGTGCTCCAGGTAGCCTGAGCACAGTTCCATAAGGCTGGATCCCAGCTGAAAGCCAGAGAAACACCTGGCACAAGCAGTGGGCGTGCAGCGAGCTCAGTGCAACATCTCTGCCCCAGCACCAAGAGCCAGAGCAGCTGGCCTGGGAACAAGGCCAGCAATGCCAGCCTTTCCCTCGGGACCCACCAGGAATTCTCCACACATGGTACATTTTCTCCAGCACAGCGGGCAGTGGAGGACTTCAGCATGCTCTTCTTTGTCCTGAACATTTCATCTGACATTTTATGCTTTCTGTTGATATAATAGAGCGCCTAAGAAACACTTCTATTTCTATTCAGTATAATTAATCAAAATTTAGGGGGGCATATAAAAATTAAATAGAAAAGCAGTGTTAGAAAATACAGCAAAAATACTGCATGTAAAATCCCTGACTAATAATTGGGTAAAACTGACACAACAATCAAATGGAGATGCTTCCCACAAACCAAAAGACAGATATGCTAAATTTCAAAATGCTAAGACATCACAGTATCTCAATAAAATGCAAGCAGCTAAAACATCATAAAATAAAGTCCCAATGTCTTTCAATACTAAAAAACAGAAGTCAGAGTAACAGTCAAACCCCCGTAACAAATGAACCTTTAATCAAGAAATAAAGGACATTTTTAGTGGCTTTTCTTCTTTGAGGAAATTTCTGAGCAGTATCTGCTTACTAGCTCAAAGTAAAACCTGGAAGGTAAGAAAATCCGCCCTAGTAGTCACATGAATGGGATACTGCAGCCACCAAAACATTTTCTCTTAACCACGAACAGATTATAATTTACAGTGTAAGAAATTAAAGATTATTTTATTACTTCTCAGTACCATTCTGCCCTTACAGTCCTGTAATTATGGCTGGTCAAGTAGATCTTTAATTTGCACACTTCAAATGCTGATTATCTGTATTCTGCAGACATCTACAAACACATACATCAAAGCTGCTGGCTTCCACAGAATGTTAACCAGGGCCCGTTGCTCTGACTTTTTTTTTTTAGAGTTGAATCCTGGTGCATTAGGTCTATAAACAGGTCCCCTTAGTCATTTTCTTACGAGCTATTCATGTAGAAACTATAATGTTCTGTTCTCTCCAGAAGCTTATAATACATCACATGGATAATTGCATTTGAAAAGATTAAGCATGAAACACAAGAAACACCAATAAAATTCAAAGTACACCTGAGTCATCACAGAAGAAATACCATTATTTCTTCAAGAGCAGGTAGCATGGGGGGGGAGATGGGGGGGAACCAGAAAAAAAACCCCAAAACAATACAAAAAACCAATTCAAGTTTCAAAGAGTAGATTTCTGTAAACACTGAGCAAGCATATTAGCCTTCAAATTATACCCACTGACCTGAGCCACAGAGCATGCTATGAAGTATTAAACACAAACTGCAGTAGAATTAGCCTCATATACACTCAACAGGGCATAAATCTTCACTAAAGTCTCCTAGAACAGGCCAAACATCACACAAATAATGTATTGAGAGAAGACTTTCTCCAGCTTCTGCTCTCCTGAAGGCAGAAAGTCTTTCCTAAAAATTAGAATAAGTCCAAGTCTGTATCTCTAAATAGTGACAAACATTAAATCTGTTCTATCAAATGCAGCATAACAGGAGACAGTTTTCCAAAACTGTTACTGAGTTTTGTGTATGCAATTGTTTCATATGAGCCACTGTATTAGGAAGAAATTACCTCTTTTCCAATCATGTTAACCTAATTTATCTGTTTTGACACCCATTTAACTGGCAAGGACTCAACCACTCGCTAATTCCCTTTGCCATATATTAATAGTTTAAATAGCTTTTGCTATCTCCTATCTGAGCACCTTCAGGATAAGTTCCACTGTTTTTTCCATTTACACTTGATTTAGAAAGAGTCATGACAAAACACAATGCCACTTCTTAAACTAATAACAAAGTGTCATTTGAAACGGTTCATTAAACTTGCAAAACATCATTGCATCCTCCCTATTGAGCCAGTATCTACATTGAAGTAAATCCAATTTAAAACAACTTTTAATCAAATTCAAGTGTTGAAGCTTTTAATATTGCAAGTGCCAGTATTCATGAAATACAGACGGCAAGGTGTACATTTGACGGTCAGACTAGTTCAAATAATTAAGACATTTAAAATTAATTTTGGTATAGCATCATGAAATTTTTCCAACTATTACAGTGACTCATTCAGTGGAAAATATTGCAGGCAAACATTTCCCAAGTCCAGTTCAGTAGTCACTGTTATCAGCAGAAACACTCGGACTCAATCATGGCTCCTTTGGAAGTACCCAGAAACCCAACTTGTCTGTGTTATTAACAACCAGCAGGAGCCAGCCCCTACAGGAGGCAGAAACAACCTGATTGATGTGTGAGAGACCAGGGTTCCACCTGTTTGGAAGGGGACAAGAAGCCATTTGTTTCAAGCATACCCAACCTCCCCAAAGCAGAGGGGTTTGCATCCTGTCTGACCCATCCTTGGTGATCTCCCCGAGCCCCGGGGCAGACACAGCTCTGTATTAACCCCCTGTGTTCCACAAACACCTTTCTTCAGAACACAGCTACTGCTAAGTGGGATTGTGGTACCTGGCTGTACCCCAGCACTGCCCTCGGTCTTTTTCAGGGTCCCACCCTGCAAGGAGCCCCAGGTTCTCACTTTCAGCAAAGCTGAGGGCCAGGACTTGAGGATGAGGAGAAGACATTGTCAACTCAGGTCATAGGGCTCTTCAAAGGTCAGGGCTCTGCTGCCTATTTAAGCCTTCCTTGTAAGGCTTATCTCCCAGGAAACACAAATGCATCAGCATTCTACACTGAAACAGTAACAGTGCAACAATCGTCTGTTTATTGCATTTGTTTCCCTGTTATTCACCATATAAGACCAGTAAGAATGCAGCAACTAAACTAAGCAATGAGATCATGTTCAGGACTTCAGACTCTTTAAAAAAGTAAAAAAATTTGTGTTTCTTCTCGAGATAGCTTAATTCCTGTTCAAAAAAAAAAAAAAAAAAGCCCATTCCTTATCACACAGCACAGTTCAATTCTTTTCAGCTCCGTAAGAGTTATTCCTGTTTGGTTTTGTTATTCTCCAAATTATTACAAAAGCATCACTTCATGATCTAGCAATTGGCACTACAGTGTTTCAGCTTCCACTTCTGCTTTGTAGCTGAGCACATTCTGTACTTAATTCAACAGCAGTAGTCAAGCAACTAATGCAAAAAAGCAATTTCTGTTTTTCCTGTTAAAGAAATGAACCCCTACTTCTGCAACATCTGTACTGGTCATTCTTATCCTTTTTATGGAGCTTTTAAACATTGACTGCATTAACTAATTAATTTGCCATTAACTAATTTATCTACTGACCAAAGAGAGAGAAACTGACACTGGGAAATTATTCGTTTGGAGGTTAAATTAATTAAAAACAGTACAGTAGTGACAGAATTTAATCTCGTACTTCTCATGAGAGCAAGGAATCACTCACAGCTGCAGCAATTTGTGATAAATCCATTGAGAGATTCTATGATGGGAGTGGAATTAATTTGTGTCACCCCTAAGAGTGTATGTGCTCACTCAACACTACCTGCATTAAACAATATTAAAAACACACAAACTGAGCAAATCAAATGAACTTGTTGTTTGAGCTAGCGCATGATACATGCCCTTCAATATCAAGATACAATAATCTGCATCAATAAAATTCAGAGGAACAGAAGGGTGGTCAGAATGACCAGAACATCCTTTGCAGTTTTGTCTTCATTTGTGGGAACTCACTTCAGTAAAGAACCCAGCAACGCACAAGGGCAGTGAAAATACACTGAAAATACAGCAGTGAAAATAAAGCCACTGAAAACACAGCACCAATCTCAACCCTCCCACCCAAATTCAATCACTACATCACACTGGAAACTACCTCCAACTCACAAGTGCAGCAGAAGAGGGACCTCTGGGCCCAAATGAAGAGAGCAGCGGCAAGATTCTCAAATCCTGTGGCAAAGAAAACAACAGAGAGAAGCATGAGAAAGTGGAAGGATGAGCTGCTCCAACCACAGGGACTCAGGCTTCTGCAGCAACTTGATTTCTCCACTCAACTCTTTTCTGGACCTGAATAAATGAGCCTCCCACCAAAGCAAGGCTCTAACTGGGCTGTTTTGAATGGAGGATGAAATAAACACAGCTTGGGAAGACTCTTTTGTTATTAGCTGTTAATAACAGTACTGAAGACATAACTTTTCACCCCACTGAGGTGCATGGTACACAACACCTACTGCTCAAAGCAAGAGCTGCTTTTGCAGCTTCTACACAGAGAATCCAAATGGCTTCAATCTGAATCCTGAAAGAAGCAATGACAAGGCGGTTGTGGCAGCAAAGTTTCCAGCATGCATTGTACAATTCTGCCCAGAAGCCAAGGTAAATATTCACATGAAGCAGACCATCTGTAAAAGGGAGATAATATTTTGTCCTGCTTTTGGTATTACTGGCAAGGTATCTCTATGTGGGAGCAGGAAGTTGCACTGCAGCTTACGACAAGAGCCACATTCGCTAGGTGGTAGTGTCAAACAAATAATAGTCATGCTAATAACCAGAAGAAACTATCAAGACAAATCAATATAAAAAGAAATTACAATGCTTATGTAAAACATTATTGTCTATTCATTGAAAAATTACAAACCACAGAACACAACTGATCTAGCAACATGGCCAAATTGTTATTGATTTGCATTAAGAATTTCTCCCTACTTGACATTTCTGGAATTTTTATATAATTGTATATTAAGGTTCATAGTGAAGACGAGATCTATTATAAATTCCACACATCTGCTGAGATACGCCATTCTGAAATTAACTGTCTTGAAACTTATATTTAGAGCACATGAAAGTAATTCAATTTCCCAATATTAACTCTTCTTACATCAATACCTGAATTTAAGATGGGTTGCATTCTTGCTCATTTTGTAAGAACAAAACCAAGTCTGTTTTCTGTGGGGCCACAAGAAACAAGTATTTTTGTAAAAGTTTTTAGAGGAACAGATTCAGCTGAGAAGGCTAATGCTTAAGTGACTGAATAAGTGTGACTTACATTCTTAATAAATGTAGGATGTCATCAAAACTTTTGAAGTTCAAGTCATGAAAATGTGATTATTAAATCTAAGTTTTTACTGCCATTAATGTAATTCTCTTTTTTTTATATAAGCAATTTTAGTCCACTTTAATAAGGATTTTGGCACACAATACAGATTTCTCAACATTCCAAACAGACTGTTGACCTCATGGATAGCTACTCAGCCCCACAGGCACAGCAATGATCAATTCAAGATGCAGGCCAGCATCTCAGAAAATGATACCTCTTTGTACAGACTCTGGGTATGCAAACATGTCAATTAGCCTGTAGAGAAAGTTACAGTAATAGCAGGATTCTGGAGAGAGTTAGACTCCATTATGATGGAGGTATCAAACACAGAGGTTTGTTTCAAACAAAATTCATTACCATTACAAAAAAAAATTACTGTTATTTTCTCCCATGTTACTATAATTTCCTTTCGAAATTAAAATTCCTCTGTGTCACCAAGTATCTGACTTTTTGACAGAATTTGAGAGATGTATTATACATGCTATTTGCCTCACTGAGCTTCACATGAGCCATCCTCTAAACACAACAGCGACCTAGTGATACTGAAATGAACACCACAACTATTATTTTTTTGTGAGGGAATTTCACATTTAAGCTTCACAAACCAGCAAGCTACTTCCTGATTAGTCTAAGTCCTTATCACTAAATGAATTTATCATGTCTTTCGTCCTCCACTGTTAATCTCATACTTCCACACAAGGAATTAATCAGAGAGCAACAACCCAGTACCTCTGATATCTGATTAATGACATTTCTTTATTAACAAGAAAAGAGACTATTTATCAAAGCTCCAGCTTCAAGTTTTAAAAGCAGCTGACAGAACTGTGGGTCCAGCTTCAGAAACAGAATCTCACTGAAAGGGCTCAGGAAAACATTTCTTTTGACCATTACCTGATAATCTTCATGCTCATCTGGACTGTTTTGGACTCGCACTACCTTCTAGCTTGGGCATCTCTTTGCCCTGGAATATTTTACTTGCTGTAAAATATTCAGGTTGTTGAAGCTGCAGCCCCCTGACCAGGAAAACTCTCAGTAGAAGAGGACCCAACACACCCCAACCAGCAGAGTACAAGACCTGGTGAAGACAGGCCACAGCTTGGCAAGGGAGGAAAATTAAATTATCACCAGAGAACAGAACAGACAACAAACTGGATAAAAGCAAACAATGAGGCATCCCAGGGATGGCAAAGCACAGAATTTTCTACAGGAAAAAACTGTAGTCGGCTTTGCTAACAATGTTGAGGCTTGTTTTATTAAAGTCATCAGTATCTTTGGTTACAGGCCTTCTCTCCAAATTGCTTTTAACATAAAAAGTAAATTGTAAAAGACCACAAAATGATTATTTCTTATAGGCCCCTCTGTAAACTACCTGAAGTTAAAACACAGAAAGAATTAAATATCATATGCTGTAAAGTTCTTTTTACTTTTATCTGATACTTCACTTGATACTCAAGGAGAAAATTGTGTGCTACTTTAAAGATGCTCCTAAACTAAATTTCCTTGTTCAAATTAGAAACTGACATTTAAAATGAATTTTAATAGGGTAATAAACTCAAGATATGTCATAACTCCATCCAAGATATGAGGCATCTCTGACCTACTGACAGTTTAGACTGAATGAAAGTCATCATTAAACACTCATGAGGCAGCACACCAACAGACACTTTGGAGTGAGTTATTTGAGTGGTAATGACAAATATGAAAAGGAAGAAAAAAAAAGGCAGTTCAGCCTCTTATTAGAAGTATATTGTGATATTGTAATTCCTAAACTCAGTACAGTTACATGAGACGTGTTATAAATTGGCCCAAAGCAATCAGTAATTCTGATTTCTGCGTGCAAACTGGTGATTAGGAACATTTACAAAATCTTCCTAGAAAACAGGCCAATGTATGAAAGAGAAACAGACTTATAAATTGTGCAGAGAAAGGAAAGAGAAAATACTAAAAGTTCTTATTACAAGAAATTAAGAAGTCATGGAACAGCTGTAAGTCAAGTATGAGGGAGGTGTCCATGCAAACCATACACCAGTGCAGCCTGGTTTTATTAGCACTGCAATAACAAAAAGTCTTATAACCAATTGTTCCACAGACAACTGCCAGCCCTGTCACTGAGCATGGCAAAGTCTGTCTCTTTATCCCCATTCCAACATAAATACTAAGCCGCTTCAGCAAAGCTGGCAGCTTTGCTATCACTGATCTGTACCAGTAACAGAGGAAGATTCCTGAAACTACAAAATCTCACAAGTTCTCACTGATAAAATGAGACAGGTTGGTAGGTCTAGAAACGGAATTAATTTGCTGCTTTATAAAAACTGGATTTAAGCAAACAATCACTAGTCAATAGTTTCAATGGAACACTATAGCTTTATAACAAATTCGGAGTTTATTGTGCAGTAAGATGGCACAAGAGTGCCGTAAAAAAAAGGAAAAAAAAAAAAAGAGAAAATAACAGGCAAAAAAAAAAAAAAAACCAGAAAAAAAAGAGGATTAAGGGGGTCAAAATGGTCCAAGAGAAAAGATCTCCATTAGTGCCACAAGTCTCCACTGTAAAAGTGCTCAAAGCAGCTGTACATCAAGTAAATCAATCTGATCTGTACCTTGCCCAGAATATCTATCAGTCTGCCATTCCTATTGCCATGCTTGGAGGGGAGACATGCACGCAGTGCACAAAACACATCACATTTGATGAGACCTTTTAAAGGTCAGGATTTATTTAAGAAAGTGATTCAGTGCTGGTTACTGAGTTGCTGGTCAAATGCAGAACTGATTAGCTCCTGTATGCCATAACCCCTATGATGAAAGCAAATGTGGGAACTACTTGCACCAGACTTTCTGTGGAAGGAATATAACAGTGAATTAACTAGTCAGAAAAAGCCTGGGATAACATGAGAAATAGAATACGTATTTCTGCAGGTGTTAATAATGCAGTCATCACAAGAACTGCATTAGAAACTTAGTTCTTAAAAACTGAGATCCAAAATATAACTTGATAAAGGATTAAGCACATCAATTGTCTGCAAAGCATTTCTAAATGTTTGCTCTGTAGGTGACCACGAAAGGGAACGTGTTCCCTAAATGCAGCCTTTCGACTGATGTTCAAGCGTGTTTTCCAACAAATTTCATTTCATAGAGGTTTAAGATGAAAGTCAGACTCTTAAATAACTAAATTCCAGGCTAAGTATCACGAGAGGAATTTACAGCCCTTACTGAGGCTTGAGAACCAGGTATCCCCAGTGGGCCATGACCTGACCTGTGCTTTGACTGTCTGTTAGCAGGAACTTTCCTCACTGCCACCTCAAACAGAGAATGGGACAAGACTGGAACAGTAAAACTTACAAACAACAAGATAATAAAACCACCATGAGGAAATGAATGGCTGCAATCCCCTGGCCAGCTGCAGATAAACAATGACCTCACAATTCTTCCCCTCAACACACAAACAAGAAAGCATCCTCCAGGTGTCAAGGTAGGAATACTTTGGTCAAAAGTTCTACCTAAAATACCTGCATTAGCACCAATCATGCACCAGAAAGCTTCTTTCTCTCCCATAATACTCCTTCCAACTCCCTCAATTAAATCTGCTTATGCATTTTACAACAAAGCAACAGATTCTGACAAAGTAGCAGCAGTCAAGCTTCTTGAATTATTAAAAACTGTTTGGTACATATTGATAACTGCATGTTCCCAAATTAATTTTCAAGATAGAAGAGAGCGAGTCAGGTACATAAGGAAATACTCACAAGTGAAAAAATACAAACATGTGCATACAACATGCGTGTGAGCAAGGGAGAAGCCACACCAGTAACAGTGAGGAATTCAGACTGCATCACACAAAAATTTAACAGACAACCCTGAAAGTAAATATAAAGTATCTAAACATTTTTAAATCACTAAAATAGGCATATTACAATTTATATAAGTAAAAATATCACAAAGGATTAGATCCAAAAATCAAAATAACATTTTTCAGTTTGAATCAAATACTTGCATAAGCTTAGTTTGTAATTAAACACCTTCTGGCAAACCAGAAAATATCCAGCAGAAAAATACAAGGAGACATGATACTCATTTTGAAGGCAATATCAGAAAGAAATCTGGAATACAGCTTAGATGCTGGTACATTAACATGAATGCTAGTTCAGAGATTCAAAACCTTTATCAAACTTCACATCAGCTAAATAAAATGAGTTTTTAATGAAAACTTAGTTCTCAATTTTGCATCTTTTAATTGAGTATAAACACTCCTAAGGTGTCAATAGGGATAACACAGCAGTGTAGCTGTTTCCTCATCAATTCACCAAAAAAGTAGAATATTAAAATCAACACATTGAAATGAAGAATATCTAAAAATAACGTTAAGAAGTTTTTCGACAGATGCCCTCATTGCGTGTTCACCATCAAAGTTAATTTTTAAGCAAATGACATGAATTTTAAGAGCCAAGGAGCAGCAAGAATGCTGCCCCATTTCCACTGCCCTGAACATCCCTAATGCCACAAGGGCCAGAACATCAGGACTACACTTGGGGAAGGTGTTTCCAAATAACCAGGATGATTTGATTTACAAATTAGGACTATAACATGCTTAGAAAACCAAAACAAATGGGGATGCATTCTTGAAATGAAGAAAGAGGGAGAGCTTCAAAACAAAAAATCTGTATATTTTGTTAAGAAAAGAAATTTGTATTCATAAATGTTAGAGTGGGAAAACAACCATTAAAGACATGACTCCTGATACTTGTTCCTGCCCAGGTACACTACCTTTTTTAGTGGATATTTAACTGAAAACTGAACCATGAACAAGACAAAAAAATAGCATTACATACATATGCAGCATAATTCTACAATATCTGTTTCTTGTTTTGACTTATCTAACCAGATCAGTGATTTCAAGCTTAGTATTTCAATTTGTCACTGTCAAAAAATATCTGAATTTGAAGAACTGAGAAATAAGCTAAACTAAATGCTATTTTATAAACCACGCTTATGGATAAAATAGAATTTCAGATTTTCAAAATTCACAACTTTTTTTCTAGCACTGCTTTTTTTGTTTCTTGAAAACACTATTAAAAGTTCTGTCAATTTAGGAAATTCTCATTTTGGCTAAAAACATGCTTTTGTGGTGCCATATTATTATTATTATTATTTATTAGCAGCAGCCTCATCATGTTAGTGATTCTAAACTTTTATAAACGCTACAATTATTTGAATTTTTTTTCAGTAAGCACTAAATATCAAAAATTGCACCTTTACTCAGCTAAGCTGAATGACCTGTTTACCACCCATAAGGGCAAAGCCATTTCATAAAGTATTAGGCAAACTTCACTGAAAAAGCCAACACAAAAGAATAAGGATCTAGAGACCTTTTACAGTCTCAGATCATTAATTTCACATGCACAAGGTTGAAAAAATTGGTTAGAAAAAGACATTGTTTTATAAATTAGGAAATGAAGTTTGTGTTAAATTTTTATTGAAGGAATTAGACTTTAATGACCAACCTATGCAATATTCTGTAAATCAGCAGTAGACCCTGGCAACAAGAACATAATGGCAGGGATTTCACAGCCTCATCCTCCTAATTGAAAGGACCCGACCTCAGCAGGGTCTTGCACTGCAAGTCAGAACAGCCACAATGCAAATTATCACTGCTTTGCAGCCACCACTGACTGCTGCCTGGAAAAGGAATGTAGCTAAGCATGCTACAACTCTGGTGATTAAAAATTAACTTTTCCCAGTCTACGTGGATTTTAGAAGCTTTAGAAACAGATAAACTTAAGGTAAGTGGGGTTTTGTCTACAATTCAAAATTATTTAGCAAATTAATACACTGCTCCACATATCGTGGATATTGATACTGAGGTTAGACCTGGAGCTTTCTGGGAGGTGACATATGAGAAGTTTGCAGGCAGGCATGTATTTACACAGCACCCACCCAATGTTCCAAACTTTTTGTGCAATTCATTTTTACTTATAGAAACAGTAATAGAGCAGCCAAAAAAACAACTTGAGCTAAAAACCTGACCCATACAACAAGGGGTAAGAAAAGAATCCTATTACACATGTACTTCAACCTGTAATTTTAGGACACTCAACACCCAAGACTTCTTCCTCACTCTCAAAAAAACCCCATCATTCCAAATGGATATAAGCAATATATGTGACTGCTCCCTGTAGCTACTTTTCCTCTGATAGAGATACATTCAGCATATGTATATACTGAAAATTCTACATTGCTGTTCTTGGCATGTAATTAGGGGCAAAGGAAAATGTGCAGGACTAGAATCTTAAGTGTTGGTTTAATAACCTTTATACAGCTCATTTCTGAATGATTTTCTTCCTCTCTGGAGAGGCTTCTAATGTCAAATACTGGTACTAAGGTGAGTCATGGTTACTGAAGAAGCACAGAGAAGGCACATGACAAAATTATTAATTATGGGCAGGGAAGAAGGCAGAGTATTCTTTTTACTCCATAAACGTCCTTGTAAAACAGAACATTTAATACTGAACTCAAATACAGTTTCAGTGGTCAATTGCCAGTAAAGCCTTACTGTTGTCGATAACAGTTGGGAATTAAGAATGCCATTTAAAAACTGTTGCAAATGTGATTTTTAGAAGACATTGGTGATTTTTGAGAAGCAAAAAGACTTACATTTTTTCAACTACAGTAACAGAAATTGGGCAATTATTCGATATCTAAGATAGCTAAGCTATCACTATCTAAGATAGTGAGCTAAATAGCTTTAATACAGTAATTTAAAATATACTCTTTCATACTGCTGGCAGTTATTATTCATTTTTCAGATTCCTTCCTTTCAAACCAAATGGCAAAAATTGTTCCAAGGTCAGCAGGAGAGGTGGTCAGCACTATTTTCTGCTAAACTGAAACATAACACTTCATATTCTAACCAAAAGGTTTATCTATAAATAATACCTTAAAGCAACAGGATAGGTGCATATTGGGTTGGTTGTTTGGGGGGTTTTTTTTTGTTTGTTTGTTTGTTTTTTGTTTTGTTTTGTTTTTTGGGGGGGGTTTTGTTGGGTTTTTTTTTGAGGGAAAGGGAAAAGAAAATGAAAGAATTTTGGTTTTACTCTAATTTATTTTATCTTTAGTAAATTACAGGATTACAGAAACTTAAACTATTTGTTTATGCTTTATTTCGTATTTCACTTGCAATCAGCTTCCCACATTACAAAATAAGCCCAAAATAACTCATCTATGAATGTAGTCTTGCAGGTGATGTTAAATTATTATACAGTACCTTATAGTGATGACAATATGCAAAGTAATCAAAAGCTAAAATCACTAGTGATAGCTAAAGAACATTAAGCTCATGAGCACCATCCAGGCTAAAGCCATTGAAATAATTTTCTTCCTCTGAAAACACTTAAACACTGAGCAGTCTGTTTTTATAATCTCAGTGGAACCTTAGTACAAAAAGAAGAGTATTTGAAATAAAGAGCACTGCAAAAATTCTAACACTTCTTTCATTCCAGAACAACTGCTACAAGCATGCTCAGCTGCTTTAAGCCAATTCAAACAAAAGAGTTTCTAAGTTGAAAGATTCTGAAGGTGTTGAAAACTCTTCCTCCTGCTCCCTTCTCCATCCCTTCTCCCCAAGGTTAGGATACCATGACACATTTCAGTGGGATCTCATCTATGGACCAATCTAAGTAAATGTAACCTGTTCAAAGTAAACTTCTGTGGAACAAGACAATTCCACAGGAGAAGCAGAACCTGAAAAATAAATTAAATAGCTTTGACTTTTTTCTCTGGAATTCTTGGTGGGTTTGCACATTTGGAGCTATAGAATTTCTAGATACAACTTAAAGTAAGATGAACAAGCAATTACTGTGAACATCAAGTGCAAGAGTACTTTTTTATAAATACAAGTACAAACTAGACACAACAGAGGGAAAGCCTTTTACAAAACACTAATATAGCCACAATTCTTCATTACATTTTTGCTTTATAACTGCAAAATTTATTCCCCAAAATTTGGGGATTATTTTCTTCTCACAATCTATCACTTGTCTAGAAGAAAACACAGCATATCATATTAGAAAAAATTATTAAATGCATTAGAGATATAATTGAAATTATATTAGTTTACAGCAGCTGAGAATCTTTAACATTTTATTGCAATATATGCCACAGAAACATGTATTTGGAAAACAGCATGGCTCCTTATAAAACAGCATTCTGCTGCACAAACTCCATCCCACTTTGCCTCCCATTTTTTCCTCTTAAGCCGTTATGAATCATTACATAGAGACTGGCACAGCAGGGCTAGAGGCAGAAACATTAATTGCCTCCAGGCACCAAGTCATGCTCTCCTGCCTGCTGTTCTTCAGCACACCTTCACAGCCTCAGACACATTCCTGCTCTTCCTGGCAAAATGGTCACTGCACTCACTCCCCTGGCTTTAGCAGCCCTCCCAGCTCCTGCACAACCCTCCCCTGAGGAAGCCTCACCCCGAGAAAGTCCCACACTGCTCCAAGCAGGTTAGGCAGGGGTGTTTGGCTTCACAAACCTTGGGTGCTCCAAAGACCAAAGGAACAATGCCAATATTAGCAACCCGAGTCCTTCCACAGTGACTTCAGATTGTTTCACAACCTGTCTCAAGTAGAGAAAACAAATTCTGAGTAGCAAAAGAAGGATCTTCAAAAGTAATGAAAACACAGCAGCACATTTTGGGTTTGTTTTTCATAAAGCTACAATGATTCTAGTAACTGGAAAAACACAAAGCTCTGGTTCCTGTAAAGCTTTCAAAGACATTAAAGCTTTCTTTAGAAAACTACGTATCTCACCCCACTGCAAAATCCAACAAGTCCATTTTTTAAGCAAATTTACACTTCAAATTAAATCCTTTTAACCAAATGTAAAACCAGATAAATTCTGAAATAATGCAGTACTGATCACACCCTACACTTCCCAAAATCCCACCTTTGAACAGAAGTTCCAGATTCAATTACAGGGAAGCTATCACCAGGAAGACGGTTTCCTTTTCTACAGGACCATGGAAACTATGACATTGCTTTAACAAACCAAAGGAAAAATGGATAAAAAGACAGTAAGATCCCTAAAACTTAAAGCAACAAACAAGCACAAACCTTAGCCAGGGGCTTACAGGTCAACATTGATGCCTTGCTTTGTATTTCCCCTTCCCCATTCTGTTGAACATCCATTTTTTCATTGTTTTACAATTCCTTTCTTAGATCTCACTGTGCTTTCACTTCTGTAATTCTTGGGGGTATCAAATACAAACTCTTTAACATCATCCCGGTTACCATACAAAGTGTTTGATTCTTGTCACCTGTCAAAACACATGCACAGAACACTGATTTTTTTTTTTTTTTTTTTTTTTTTTTAATTTAATTAATCCTGAAGACAAAACCAATGTTCTCTGCCCTACTGGAAGTCCATCCCAAAAGATTTCATAGTCCCTTAATTTATTCAGCCAGATCCTATTACTTGCAAGGCAACATTTAATATCTCTTCTAGACTATTTAACCAAATTCAAAAAAATGCACTCAATCAAATAAGAAGCATATCCATTCTTAATTAAAAATAAACTCCCTGGAATATCCCAGTGGATATCTCCAGTTGCCCTCACCAATGGATCCTAGGGGAGAATAAAAACCTCAACACCCAGCAAGGAATTTACCACTGCCCTTGCGGCATTACTCCAAAAGTATAAAATGTTCCTTTCAATATGAACATCTCATGTTTACAATGACCAGTATCTAACACTTCATGGGGAAGCTTATTTCACTGATACTCACATTAAGGACAGAATTTTCTTGCAGATCCCCAATCCCACAGATTCTTAGGCATGACAGATACACAATCCTTGATTTGAGGTTGTACAGACCTAAACCTTAACAGTGAAAAACAGACACAATAGGAGTTGCTACTGCTTGGATAATTAAGCAGAACAAACCACAAGATTATAATAGATTCCCCTGGAATTATCTAAGACAATATCATATATTAATTTAATCATTTTCCAGAAAGCCATAATAAGATATTTATAATTAGTATTTAAGTATCTCTATCAGTGGAATAGTTTGTTACAAACACAAGTTACTGTGGTTTAAAAGCAAAGAATCTCGGTTGGGCTAAACCAGAGCCCAGGAGCTGGATTTCAGCCTCCCAACAATTATGTGAGCAAGCTTCATTAGGAATTGTATCTTGAACTAACACTCTAATCATAATTTAAGGAGGAATGTAGCAGAAAACACAAAATAATTTTTAACGGATCAAATATAATTTAAGCTTCTAAAACCAAATATTTTCATTAAAACTTTAAAACAATCTGATGATGTTTTTGTCTAGGAAACACTTTTTTCGCATTATGAAAAGCCTATAGTATCCTGCATTCAACTACTTAAAGTTTCTTGCCTGATAAAATCCTACTTCTTACAAACATCAGAATAGTTCACTCTGCCAAGGAATTGCGTTTATGAAAAATGCATGTTGTGAATGCCAAAGGCCATGTTTTTAGAATGAAAAAAAATAAAAAATTCAATACATCCTTTAAAAGATGACAAATAGTCTTTATGAAAGCCATTCCTGCTCTTTCCATTATGGAAAAGAAATCACAGTGGGAATACTAAGCTCAGCATATATTTGGCAGCTCACTGACCAGACAGGCTATTAACTATATAAAGGGCCATTTCTGAACTTTTTTTCCCTTAAATAAAGTTTTGATTTTTCAATGATTGAAATGCAGTGATGAATGTAAGTCTGCTGAATGCAAGCTGCTTAATAGAAATAGTATCTCATCATCCCTGCACTCCATATTTTACCATATCTCCTAAATCAAATGCATTTCTTCTGTAGATTCCAATACATCCCCTCAGTCTAGAACTTCCTTCACATCTCTTTGTCCCAGGTATCCCTCTTTTATTTTCTAAAGCTTCCCATCACCTGGCTGTCTACTCTTCCACCATGTCTATGCTTAAAAATCTTTTCTTAGATGCTAAAGCCTCAGCAAGTCTCCTTCACTGCCTCTTTAGAGGCATAATCTGTCCTTCCATTGAGCTTCTCCTGTGTCTCCCTGCAGCAGTATCCAAGCTCTTCCTTTGTCTGACAGCAATCACCCCTGACCTTATCACCAGGAGACAGTTTGCTGTGCTTGTTGGTTTGTTGAGGTTTCTTTCAACATAAATATAAAATAAGAGAGTGAGAAAATGTTGATTTTTTGGTTTGTTTTTTTTTTTAATAATGGAGCAGAAAAAGGGCTTGGTATTTATGATGAACCCTCTGCAACTGGCTGACAGCCAGCAGCCTTCAGATGGACTGGGCTTAAGGTGTTCCACTAATTATGCATATGAGAGGGATGTGTCCTATCAATAAATTAAACTTGAAAATGAAACAAAGCACCTCAAATTTAATATTCTGATAGTGTTTCCCAACACTGAGTCACGTTTGATAACACTGGAAAAGGCTCACTGAACTGGACATGCAAACAGAAACTCAAAGTGACAGAACAAAGTACTGTGTGTGATCACTTATAAAAGTTTAACATCTAAAAAAAGTCAGCCCAGTTTGCCCAGGAGCAAACAACATGACCAATGTAAAAACTCAGTTAAGATATTAATTTTTAGGATTTTGTTGTTATTTAGCATTCAGTAATTTGGTTTTGAAGGAGTGGGGAATATGGGGAGTTTTTCTGTCTTTCACTGGATAAAATTTCGTATTGCTTTTTTTTTTCAAGAAAAATTTTTTTTCTTGCACTATCGCTTTCTGTTTTCTGCATCCGTGTTCGGGCAGCCAAGGGACCCAATGAGCACTTTCACTGAAAACAGAAAGAACAGATAAAATACTACATTCTTTATATTCTTTTCAGCCATCTGTCTCCACAGATGCAACAGAGTAAAAGCTTAAATCGACTCTCCTCTAATAAATACTGTTACAACAAAACAATCCACAAGAACATTATTTTAACCTTTTAACAGAAAATAAAATCCAATTCTTTCAAAGTTCATTTTTCTTTCCTTCCCATCACACAATAAACCCACACTGAATGAAGGTTTTAAAAGCAACTTTTTTTTAAATAAAAACAGTGTAAAAGTTTTTTATCCTAAAGTATTTTTTGCTGATCATTTAAATAATTCCTTTTACATAGTAGAACAGACAAATTAAGAATGCAGTATTTTCATTTGCTTTAAAGATAACCTAACTCATTCAGAAAGGACAGGGTGCGTGGAGCAGCAAAGGCTTAGGATTTGTGAAGATTTTACAAACAGCCAGTAAACATATTATAAATATTGTAAATTCAGGGCAAATCTTTTCTACTCTGAGCAGTCATTTGAAGCTAGAGTTCTCCTTTGTGGTTTTGAGCAAGAATGCCCCTGACTCCTCAAGGAGACACTGAAACAACTAAGAGGACAAGCACCTCTTGTCCAAGCAGCAGGTAAGGGGGTACTAAGAGTTACCCCACACAGCCAAATGGCTCAGCTCGTCCAGGGGACGCGGCCTTGTCTCCAAAGGCCCGGTGCATTCCCGGCTTCAGGAGAGCCAGGAATCAGGCAGAGCACATGCACACACGGCCCCCCTCAAGGCTTCCTTCTGTTGTGAGGACCTAAAGCAGTGCAACTCATCTCCCTGCACCCTGCTAACCTCTAATTGAGATTTCCTAGCAGAGCTATAATTTAGATGAATGAGATCAAAGATTCGTAATTTATTTTCAACGTCAAGGGAACTCAGAGGGTTTTACTACCCATGTACATAGTGACCCATTATTTTAAAAGGATAAAAACTTTTTCTTCCTAAAAAAGTAATTATACCACCAAGTGTTGCAATTATTAGATAAGCAGTACCTCAGCATAAATGCAATACAGAAACAATACTAAAGAAATCATCACCATTCGTAAATGTAACCTTTTGTAATGGATACCATCAGAGAGCAGCCTCCTTTGGTTTTCTTGATTTGCAGAAGCAAAAAGGATGCAACCAGATGCTCCCTTCAACAAAGAGTTTCCACTGAGTATGATTACTCTCCAAATCAATTCTGTTCAGAAGTGGATCTTTTAATTACTAATGAAAGTTAATTACAGCCTCAAACACCACCCACAAGAAAAAAAAGTGGAATTCAAAGTTTCTTCCATCTCAGATTTCCATAATACTGGGTTTTAGAAACAAAACACATGACAACATCCATATTAAGTCTTTAAGCTATTAGAAGAAAACCTTTTTCCACATGACTTCCTTTTCAAGGATCACCTGTCATACTCTATGTGATTCTTTGTATGAAATGATACTACACAAGTGATAACATATTTGAATTATGACAAAACCAATGGAAGGTTGTTGGTCTATATTTTATTGCTTTCAATATTTCTTTAGCAATCATCACTGCAGTCTGTCTAAACAATTCTCTGTGCACTGACATTCACAAAAATGTGTTTTCATCAGGAAGTTAGACACTGTCATTAGGTTTCATGAAAAGCTATACTTTTCAGTTCCTAGCCAGTTTTTTACACCTCACTGCATCACTGGGATGTGAATGCAACAGTTTTTACATCTGTCAGGTTTAGTTTTATTTACTTGAATACAAGCATTAATAACAGATTACTGGCAAACTGTAGAGAGATGATGAATTAGTTATGTTTTTATTATCCAACACTGGAACAGGACCAAGAGAGGAGGGTTCACCACATTCTCTGCTAAGAGCAAACCTATTGATCAGCCACAACACAGCTTGATAAATGCAGCTCAGGAAAGGCAATGATTCAGGTCATTGTTTCAGAGCTGGTATTTTACATATCAGATCTTGCAATACTGTTTGATATCCTAGAACTGTTTGGTAAGAAACTTACTTGATTGTCAACAGCTGCAATAACTTGAGATACAAGTAGAAGACCTACCTGACCTGCTCTAAAGCCTACTACTTTTCATATTCTTCTACTAGTTTCCATAAGTTCCAAATGCAATTTTTCATGTCCTTTTACATTCTTGTAGAAAAATTATCTATGCCAGAACCTTTCAAACAAAGGAAAGTGTTGAGGAATTTGTTGTACACCTTGAGGTGAATTAAACACACATTTGTGCACACAAAACACACAAAATGTCCTGTCCCCAATGAGGGTCTTCACTTCATAAGGTTCTGTCAGGAAATGGAATCACCTGAGGATACCTGAACAAAACAAATCTGGCTCCAACACAGGTGGAAAAAAAGACATGTTTTAGCCCAATGACATCACCCTAGCTATTTATATATATATATACACACACACACTTTAAAAGACTGGCAGTCATGACTATGATAAATAATAGCATCTGAATTTTAGAGTTAGTTATACTCAAGTCCCAATCTGTAGTTCTCTCACAGACGCTTACATATAGAAAATATATATGTGTTATGCTCTTCATTAAGTAGAGCTATTTATATTTCAAAATCCATGTATTAATGGAAGGAAGCTCCCAAGTAAGAAATACAAAAAACTGTGGGAAAACGTTATAAATAAATGTTGTCTTAAGGTTTTTGAAGTCTCAGTCAATTAAGCATCAATTGACAGAGAGTGCAAGCAGCTTTTTAAGTTTCTCACAGACAAGTGTCCTCATTTATTCATGTCATTGGTGAGCTGTACTCCAGGGACAGCTGCAGTTAGGAACCCCCATGTTCAACATCAAGTGTCATTGCTATATAGCCCAATTCCTAAAATGTTCAGAACAAAAAAGGAAGATTTTGACCCAATGAGAAAAAAAGGCATGACAAACTGAACATCAAAAACCTGACAGCTGTGGCTTTTTCCTCTGCAGTTGCACTGCTCATTCTAATAGTAAAAGTAATGGTCATTGGTTAAGCCTACACAGACAGTAATAAGGCAGATGAAATCCAACAATGAATATCTGACACAAGGTTTTAAAAGCCTAAGACTAAATCATGGGAAAGATCAAAACGTTACTAATTGCATTCTACACATAGACGGAATAGGATCATGAGACAAGACAGCTTCCTTCTTTAAACTTTACCTTTTAGCTCAGCCCGCTGGTCCAACCATCCCCTACAGGAGTGCTGGGACCTGCAGGATCACATTTATTCCCAGAGAAGTCCTGCTGGGATTGCAGCACAGGTCTCTCTCCCTGACCTGCTCACTGCCTACTCAGCAGCAGAGCACAGCAATCTGGGAGAAGGAAGGGCACGACCAGCCTAAAGCCCCTGCTACCACTCTCCCCATGTCAGAGCTGAGCTTTGCTCACTTCAGCCACTCACCAAAAACCCACCCCGATCCAGAGCTCTGCCTCTCTTGCCCAAGGAGCAAGGAATGCCAGAAAAGTTTCCTCAAAGAAATTTATCTGTGAGGCACAGTCTGCCGCTCATTCTCAGGTCATCTGTGCATGCTGGAACTGGGCAGCTCCGTACAGGAATGAGAACTTTGCTCAAATCCAGATCAGTGCAAAGGAGCCAAGGAGACACCCTTAGTAATTAGCTCAGGTTCTCTAGAGCTGAGATCCTAATCCAGAGATGGGAAGTTTATTCAGAGCCTTTAATCTGAAAGCTTCTCTTTATATAAAGATGAGACAGCTTTGAAAACAGACTCAAGAAAATAGATGTTGTATCTGCTTTGGTACATATGATGTCTGTTAGACAGCAACAGACCCCACAAGGAAGATGTAAATTCAGGCCTAGGCTCTAACTCTGTTGCTGACGTTCTAGCAAAGAAATCTTCAAGAAAAATAATTCTGTATACAATTGTTGCTAAAACAATTTTTCTTTCAGGGACAAAGCATTTGGGAGAAAACTCAGGACATTTATCAGATATATAAATAGCATCATTAAACTTACAAAGGAAGACGTTATCAGGACAAATTTCTTCACTAAATAAATTGTGCACTACACAATTAAATTCTTAGTCACGTTTACTAAACCTATTGCTATCAGTGAAACTGAAAACACCCCAGCTTTTTTCAGCATAGCAGAGATATGTGGTATCTAACAAGCTGAATCAGTCCTGCAACAACAGTTAAGAATTCTTTTTCTTAACAGTTCCCTAGAATGGCTCAAGAAATACTTTCCCAAGTGCTCACATTTACTCATCAACCTTACACACAAAATCACCTGATATGAAAGTGATAATAACTGCAACTCACAGACTAAATACAGTTGCATCTTCTTAAACAGATCAAACATAACACGTTTTTCTTGCAAGTATTTTCACATACCCACTGTCACTTAATAACAGGCATTCCTAGAGTAAAACACAGAAAGGGGAAACTACAACTTGAAGCATCTTTTAGAAACTCAAGACAATTAGACTATGCACACTGTCTTCATTATTTTACCTCATGACATGCATGTTATTCTGAATGCAAACAGGGCATATAACTGGGTTTGCTGCCTAATCTAAAGCAAACCAGCACGGTTTTGAACCAGTGGAGTCTGTTTTTTAAAAGGCATTCTAAATGCAAAAAGTTACAGACAACAATTCAGAATCAGGAGTGCATAAACAGAGGCTCAACTGTTGCTACACTAAATCAAGTTTCTGTTATATCACATTGTCTTCACAGATCCAATATGCCTTATGTCTGTAAAATACCTCAGGAACAACTTCAGTTTTAAAGCTAGGAATAAGACTAATTCCCCTTGCTATGCTCAAGCATCTTTTTGCCTGGCAGGTAGATACCTTTTTATTCCTCTGTATATTGGAGGGAAGAGGAGGAAGGTGATGGGAAGAAGTAAAAAAATAAAAAAAAGAATAAGAAAAGAAAAATAATCTTCAGGGACATGCTGCCAAGATGCTGAGAATCTCAAAGGCTACATTAATCAAGGAAAATCTATGCTTTCAACACTTCACAACTTTTGCACTGAAAAAAATTCAAGAGAATGAAAAAAACCACAATTCCTAGCAATCTTGAAGCCTGTTAAAACATCTCTGCAAGAACAAAAAAATCTACAAGGAACAATATTCACAGATAAACCATTCTCCTTATGTCACATTGACTCCAAGAAGAAAATAGTCTCTGGAAGAGTGACACAGTGGTCAACAGTCAAAATGAAATGTAATTTAGCACTAGCAGTAGGTAAGGATTGTTAGTCTAAGTGCTCAATATAAACCATGAAGACCTCCTTGAATGAAATGCTTTTAGCATAAGTTGTATCTAATAAAATTGTAGCTCTTCCTCTCTGCAAAGAAATAAGTTCTACAGAATATCTTATTATAAATTTTAAAATATGTAAGTAATGAAAATTGCCATTTGGATTTTCTTCTGAAAATTACCATTTTCCTCTATTTTTCTATACATCTTTGTAAAAGTTACTGGTGTTTTTTCCAAAAGTAGACCAATTGTCCAAACATTCACTTCTCTGCAGACAGTAGCTGCTTTGTTTCAATTATGCAGAAATTTAGCACACAAAGTTACCAACTGGACTCTGAAAGTAGCTTGTGAAATTTGCAGTCATTATTTTTATTTTAAAATCCTAAATTACCTCTCTTTTTTCTAAATTATATAAGCATTTAAGCTTTTTAAAACATTCATGGAGCTAAAACAGCAGAAGCTGTTTACCAAGTCACTGGATCTCTCCTAAAGGCCTCTGTTAGAAGCTACTTTTGGGAAATAATCAACCTTGAAGTGGTAGAAATGTTTTTGCAAAGCCTGGGGCATTCTGCTGATTTAACCCCCACGACCTCACCCCAGCTTGGTAGAGGCGCCAGAAGAAAAAAAAATACTTTAAAAGGCCAAGAAGCAATTATTGAGTTTAATCCTGAGAAAGCAGAAAACAAGAGTGTGACCTAGGGAGCCAGGGCTGGAAGGAGTGAGCAAGGTTTCCTTAGCAAAGCTATTTACACTCAGAGCTGGAGAAGGAAGCAGGAGTATTTTCCTGGAACCATGGAACCTGTGCCTTATATCAGGATTTTCTCCTGTCAGAACACACAGGGCAGCCCATGGCCAACCCCCTGAGCCAGGAGATGCAGCGATTCAGAGACAGACCATGCTGTATGCAAGCAAAGCCACTTTATTACACTAATCACCAGAATTCACAGTTCTCAAACTTCTGCACAAAATTTTCCACTCAGACCCCCTTGCCCCTGTTCCCTTAGCAACAAAATATTTTCAGTTATCAAGTCCCTGTTAACATCCTCTTTGCCAGAGCAGTCAGACATGATGTCTTCACTTCTTGTTCTGGCCTTGAGTTTGTTGAGCTAACCAGCAGTTAGTTAAACCAGTTTGTTTAACCATCCCAGTGCCTTTCCAGCCACTACTCCTGGGGTAAAAAAGGTGGCAGCCCAACGCTCCTGCAGCGGCCAAAAGTCAAGCTCACAGTCGCAGTCAGGGGCAAAGGCACGAACGCTGCGCTTCCTCTCCATGGACATCTGTGCTGTGAAATCATGGACGTGTGAAATCATGGATGTGCTGGCTGTCAACAGCAAGAGTCGCCCTAGACTGCAGGGGCCTCCCTTAATATGTGATGGAAGAGCAGCCCAAGCTCTGTCTCCACAAATGAAAAATACTCCTGCTGGTGACGATAACGGAGCATTGGTAGAGCGAGAGATGGTGGTGGAAGCGTAATTACACCAGGCACTTTCATTTCTGAACATGGGTTGGCTCAGAGAAACCTACCATGCTTTAGATTGGTTGGTCCCAGAATAATGAAATTTAACACAAAGGTCCATTTTTACAGATCCTAAAAGTTCTAACTCCTGGGGCTCAAGGACTGCAAGAGGGAGATATGGGACCCATTGGTCCCAAGCATCGGTAGGATTCTCAAAATGAACATGAGCCAAAGGAGGACGTGGCCACGTAGCTAAAGCTAAACCAACGAGACAAGCAGAAAATGGGTTTTCAGGAGAGGCCGTAGCCAAGCATAAAGTATCTTGTCCTGTTAAATTGGCTAAAGTTATCTATACATTTGTTTTTGGCTGATTAACAGGCCAAGTAAAAGTAACAGGAGGAAGCACTAATGCCAGAAAAGCCTCTGGTGGCATAAGGCAAATTCTACCTTGAGGCAATGGTGATAGAGGACTCCACATTGCTGCTGTGGGAGGAGTCAGAATTAATACAAAACTTGTTAACAACAGCAAGCCACTGCTCACTTGATAACTCCTGATCTTCAGGTAAACCATATCGGTGCCCACACACCAGCTGTTTAACTTGCACGTTATCCCGACTGCTCCTTAAAGGGTCACAACGGCAACAGTCAGCTCTTCTTTTATGAGATGCACAATACCAGAGGCACCCACACCTTTGACACTCGCACAGAGTCCATGCTTCATGATGCCCCGTGTGACAGGCTAAGCAGGGAAAGGAAATTAACAGGCCTGCAGAAAGCTCACGTTCAAAAGAGGTTACAAACTGCCCAGGGTCGGGGTGTTGCCAGTCTAAAGCAAGAAAACAGTCATCAAAAGGAAAGGGAGCACAGTACCGACCACCTCTGGACATATGATCAACCGGTTCCCCGAGGACAGAAGATCTATCTTTTATTACTTTGACATCTCTAGGAAACCCAAACCACCTCTTCAATGACATTAATCCTCTTCTGTATTTTGATCAGCTGGTTGTTCGAAGAAGGGCGTGGTGCTCTTGGCTGGAATCCAACGAGGACCGGTATCTGTGGAAACACAAGCACAACTCCTTCCCTGTGTAATGAGGGGAAATGGGCCCATAATTTTTCCACTTTCTGGATCTTTTACAAGGACTCAGGCTTTCTGCCCTGTGTCTAGTAACATTTCTTTAGAAGTAGAAAAATTTCCCTTTTAAAGTTTTTATTCTAATTAAAATCATCTTTAGCAGTAATGACACTAAACTACAATGACCATGTTTTGTTCCTGACAGAACATCTAGATTTTGCATACAAAACATCACATAAAAGAACGTAACTAGAGTTTTGGTTTCTAATAAATTAAAACTAGAAAACAATGATTTCTTGCCACTCCATCTTATGTTGATTATTTGATGGACCTAAATTACTTGAGTTTTTCTCAACCTTGGAAAATACTCAATTGCCACAGCGGTAAGCTTAATAAGACCTTAAGAGAATATCTTTTCCACAAATTACACACCAAATATTATTGTTCAAATAACACTTTCCTTAGATTGCCTTATTAATATCAGCATTTTCCTGAAAAGAAATCCAATGCAATCTTGTACCAATGTAAATTATACCAAAACCATGGTTCACGCTACCTGCTGTCACTTTCAGCGTTCAGCCTCAAAACACAGCCTGATGGTGCTGCATTACTTCTGTCAAAAGGAGACAGACACCTCAGCTTTAAGTTAGGAGCCTCCTTCCCTTCACCTCACCATACGTAATTTGTACTTTCTGATGCATCTGTGCAAATTTCGAAATTGAATTTACCCCTTGTTCACAGATTCAAGAATAATGCTGTTTTATGGCAGACATTTCAAGAACCAGACAAACAATTGATTTATGGTAATTAACCATTGACTACTTCTATAACATCATCTGCAGAAAAGAACTTATTAAATGATTCAACTGATGAAATCAACAAATGTAAGAGGAAGCATTTTGAAGCACAGATTTGGCTTCACTGACTATGTTCAAGCAAAACTGTTCAAGTAGTATTTACCAATATCATGCATATGAATGACCACAAACTCTATGTCATTTCTTCTTTTATATAAATATCTACTTTCAGTGCAAGAACTTGAAAAATTTGTATTTGAAAATCATAGAAGCTGAGTTTTAGTAGAAAGGGACATTTGAAAGTCATCTACTCCAACTGGCCTGCAGTGAGTAGAACTATCCTCGACTAAATCAGGTTGCTCAGAGCACCATCTAACCTGATGCGGAATGTTTCCAGGGATGGAACATGTACACCTCTGGGAAATCTGTACCAGTGTTTTGCCACCCTCATCATAAAAAAAAATGTCTTCCTTAATTCCAGTCTGAACCCACCTTCCCTTAGTCTAAATCCATCATCCTTTGTCCTATCACAACAGGTCTTGTGAAATAGTTCGTCCCTGTTCTCTCTTAAAAGCCCCTTTTAAGTAGTGAAAGGCCACAAGAACATCTCCCTGGAGCCTTTTCATCTCCAGGCTGAACCATCCCAGCTCTCTCAGCCTTTCATCACAGGACAGACATTCCACCCCTCTGACAATTTTTGTGCCCCTCTGGTCCTACTCAGCAGATGTGTTTTAACACTGGCAGACAATTTACTTGGAAGTCTTATACATAAGCGCAGGACAGCAAACTGGGAGAAGAGTTGTTGGTTGTTTTAAGTTACACAGGACTCACTATTTTATTATTATTACAGTACTGCCCTCCAGAACATACACCCTCAGAGACAGCCATACATGTTCCTGGCTTTGGCAATTGATGCAAGATCCCCTTTCAATCCACAGGTGTCTTCACATTACACTTAAACACACACATTACACATAAACAGCCAGATAAGACAGATGAGATCCAATCCAAACCACTCAACTTCCAACAGCCAAATTGCTTACTGTCCTAAGTAACCTTATGGGATTTTTGGTTTTGCATCAGAGAAGAAAATCCAAAAACTGGGAAATGGTTTTGCTTGAGAAATTTCTGTAACACCGAAGTCACTGCTGTTCTGAAAAGCTGCTATGACTGTTTGAAAGAACTACCATGAGGAGTGCCATTCTGCAGAGGTGTGTAGCTCCACACTTGATATCTTTTACTTCTGTGCCTTAGGGTCACTTCCATTCAGGTGGAATGACAGTCACTTCTATTTCAGGTGGACTTCAAAAAGATTAAACCCTATTGACAACCATCCTGCTTTTCATCTGAATTTGCACTATAATCCTTATTCTTCATAGGAAACCAAAAGAATCAGTTATTCTCTATACACTGAGGCACACATCATGAATAGTCATCAAAATCAGATAATGTTCTATTCACTGCTCCTTTAAATGTAACTACATATTTAAGTTAAATAGAGGTAGAAACCAGATTAACAAAAGTGAGTTCACCTAGATGGAGTCTACACTAATGAAGAGCTAACACCACACATCTGGTGTACATGGAAGTGTGAACACACTGTCAAGCTCAAGAGAACAGCTTCTCTTTCCTACAGGTGGATTGCACAGGTGCAAACATACACACCAGCTTTCTAAAATCCACGGCATTTTCAAAAACCTTTATGCAGTAAGCTACTGTGCTCCTTGGGTACATTTTACAAGACAAACTGAAATATCACAGCTAGAAAAACACACAGAATTCTCTACAAGTTCAAAGACAAGACTGCACTTTTGCACAAACCAGAAAAGCTACATTACAAATAATTCTGTAAGCAAAAACAGGTCCCCAAGCTTCAGATAATATCAACATCTACTAACGCAGGGGTCTTAATATTATTTCATGCACACAAATTTGTTTTTATTTAGGGGCAAAATAAACAGCTGAGGCCATTATGAGCAGAAAAGCACAATCTTCTCTAAAGCAACTTCATTTTGTCTGGGTTTTGATAGCACCAGATGTTTTCTAATGCTGTACAAACAGAAGTTGTTGAAATTTATTACTGTGAAAATCAGATATCTTTCTAGAATACCTATTAATATGCAAAGACAAGATTCAACCTGTGTCTAAACATCAAATTAGAGTCAAACTTCTATTGGAAAACTGAAATATGTCAATTAGATTGAACTCCAGCATTAAATTGGAGCTGAACACAGAAAAAAATTACTGCTACTTTAAGACATTTTATTAAGAAACAAAGAGGAAGAGTAAAATTCTCTATTTCACAGTAAATGCCTAGATTTACTCTTGGAATTTAATACTGACGAAAAGTAACTCAAGAGTTTTACTGATTAAGACTTTGCTACAAAACTAACTTAAGACCTGTGACTTCCAGGAAGGACAAAGAAAATCTAGAGCTCGACAGGAGATTATCTATCCCAGTGAAAGGCTCATCAGGGATTCATCTGTTTTCTTACAGCCTTAAGTAAGAGAGTTTGGTAAAAGACCAGAGTGAAGCCTTGCCCTCCTTGTCAAAGCAATTATTTCATTTCCATCCCTTGGGAAAGCTTCTGCAGGGATCAATTCCCAGGTCTTCTGAAAGATACCTGATTGGCAAAACACAACTACAACCACATACAACTACCGTGCCACTCCAAAAAAAGCTCTTGGAGCCAACAAGGAGGAGCCCTCTTACAAGTCATAATTTGACTATTTCTTTTGAGATAATAGGTATCACATCATATCCTTAAAGGTATCAGAATGTGTTTGTGTGTGTATAATAAAGCAATTCCTCTCTAGATCAGAGGCCCAAACACTCAGCAGTTAAGAGTCCAAAATGTTTCCTGCACTGTGCAGAAGCAGCTGCTACTTGGAGTAGTTTGCACAGAATGGGTAAGGACATAGCTAAGATACATTTTTAGCCAACCCCCCTAAAAGTGAGCAACTCTGATGAGGAAATTTGTATTGTGTCAAGTCCAGGTCACATAATAGCATGTGGGTACAATTTTCCTATCCTTTCTACCATGGGAAGTTCCAAGGTAAGCCTGGGTAACCAGAGCCAGCAAAGTTTGTGTCCGTGTACTGAAATAATACAAAAAGGTCACCTTTAGTGAATTACATTAAATGCACAATGAATCAGGCAGCAAAACTACACAGCCATTACAAATTGTTTAACTGTCCATTGTATACAACAGTTAAGGGGAGAGGGAATCTACACACTCAGTAGCTCAGCGGAGTCTTGTTCTAGTCACCTTCCTAATGCAAACCTTTGTAACCTTCAGTTTCTTGTGACATCTATGGTATTTTAGACTTTTGAATTAGATTAACTGAAGGTGTATTTTCTAATAATTTGACCAATATACAATTCGTGGAAGTACTACAATAATTCTATTACCTGACACCATTAGACACGTTCCCATGTTGAAATAGTCTAAAAGGTTTTCAGACTTTTCACCAAAAGGCTTGGGCATTATCCAGCAGCATTTCTAATTTTTGCACAAATATGATCTAAACGTCAGCTACATCCTCAATGACAGCTTTCCCAAGAAACAGGCAACATAGGACAAAACAAAACTCTTCTGCATCACCATAAATAAGACTGCTACCATTCTGTTGCTAAAAGCCTTCATGTTTAAAATCTCTCCACCAACTATTAAAACCTTTATATCTCTAACTTTAATGACTTGTACATTAAAAATAAGTAAGTGATTCCATAGTGTCAACAAGCAAAGTACATCTTTATTTTATTTGAAAAAGAAAGTGGCTGGGAAGGCATCTTTTGAAACAGAGCAGCACAGGCTGCTGGGCAGGGACATGACTGAAATTGTAACCTTCCAGTCAGCAGAAACAACTGCCTATTTCAGTCCTCAGTTTTTATGCATCATCCAGGTTAATTTTGATTGGAACCTATTCGTCATCTGAAGACACTGAATACATTCCCACACAACTGCAGGAGTCACTCTGTCTCAGGGAAACAGTACTTCCTGGAATTCTTGACATGCCAAGAAATCAGAGTTACTCCTATTGCTCCTTGCTGACAGCTCCTATTATCAGTTCTGCCATTAACTTGGACTGAAATCCAATTCTGGCCAGCTCCTTGACAAGACATTTAAGACAACCGAATACTTAGAAAAACTCTTCTCACACTTCTTGTATCTGGGAAGTTGAATTCTTGTGGCTGCTTTCTATTTTGTTGTTTTAATTTTTCTACTGGAGAGCTAAAACAAAATACTCCTTGGAATTTTAATGCAGAGACTACAGTGCCAGGGACATTTTGCATAAAGAGTCTAGATCCACCAAAACTATACTGCATTGCTTTTTTTAGAGGTATGCTGAACATCAGCCTAGCTAAGAAATCTGCTGACACAATAAAAACTTTTACTATATTTATGTACAAATGCACTAAGGAAAGTGCCTTTTGCTTGCAGTTTTCAAGACCTTGAAGACTCTTCAACATAACATAGTGCACTTTCATGAATGAATCTCCTACAGCCATCTATGAGTTCCGGAACTCTCAGAATGTCCCAGTCCTACTGGGACAGGGGTTGTTCATTTGCAGGAGACCAGTTGCTCTGTTTGGTGCAGATAACATAAGCTGAGATAAAGGAATGGAGTTATCATCATCTATCTCTCAGATGGAAGCAAAAAATGAAAGGTAAAGTTTTGCTAAATAATTTACATCCACATCTAATTCCTTCCACATTGTAAGTCAGTAGGAATAATGAAGACAATCCTCGAAATACTGGTCAAAACCAAAATTATTTTAGCACTGTCAGGAATGAAGTCAGGAAGGAGCAAGAGTCAGGAAGTGAACTCATATTTGAACTTAAAGCAACTGCTTTCACCCCAAGCTTTCCTTTATTCTTCAGCACTACTGTGATATCGGCAGCTCCAGGACTAATTTAAAGACTAGAAATAATCTTCACTTTCAAATAAGTACCTGTCACATTCAATTAGAGAAATGTATTCCAAAATCCAGGTTAGAGTTAACAAAGAAGAAATTTCCCTGCATTCAATTTAAAAGCTTTCAGGAAAAATTTTATCAGAATTATAATGAAGGGGAGGGAAATGAACCACCACCCCAAAAACCTTCCATTAACAGTATTGCTAATATGCAAGACATCCTTATATTTTTATAACAAAACATATACATATATATATATGTGTGTATATATGTAATAAGACTACTTTCTCCTCCCTAACTATTGGCAAATAACAGAATTAAAGGAGAATCAAAACAGAAAACTCCAATCTGCAATGAAAGAAAACTGAAGGACTGGAGGATAAGTAGTTTTTTAATTTTGGGAGCCGCGGGCACTGTGATGTGAAAATAAGCAAAAAACGTAACTGAAATTTCCTCCAGGGAGAAGAGCTGCATAAATCTGTCCAAAAGAGTGAGGGACTGCTTGACTATAGAGAGAAAGTGGTACACAAGAGGATTCAGAGGTAAAGTGACATACAGAATGCTTCTACTTGGCAGAGATATTGACTGATATCCACAATATAACGACACAGACTAACATGCAGAAAAAAAAAAAAATCAGCAACTAGCAACAGACAAGTAGTTTTAAAATGCTTTAAGTATCAAAGATAAAATTTGGCAAGACAAAGACTAGGACTGATCAAGTACACAGTCCCTAAAACTACAGGGAGATTGTCACAATATGGCAAAGGACTGTACAGCCTGAATTTGTATAATGGAGTCAGAACTCTCAAATGCTGCTTGAAAGAAACAATTAGGGACTGGCATATGTCCCAAATCAATAAATGTAGGTAACTCTAAAACAGAGTATAACGGTCACATAAGAGAATCTAAAATGCCAATAATTGAGTCCTGAACATAGCTGGTTTAGACGGGATACAGCTTTAGAAATTCTACACACCCAATGCCCTAGCACACATTTTAATCTATTATCACTTCTTCAATAAACTTCACACACAAGGATGCTCTTCCACCTTTGAGGAAAAAAATCCAATCTACTTCATCTTGGTATAGACTAAGCTGTCTAAGGCTCCTCAGGGACAGGCTGGGCATCAGTGGGTGCTCAGCAATTGTACTGAGCATCACTTGTTTCTCTGCAGTGTTAGTCCTCACTCTCTCCTTTTCATCACAATTATTACTACTGCTATTATTGTCACTGTTATTATCATCATCACTATTATTATATATTATTTTGTTTCCATTATTAAATCACTCTCAACCCAGGAGTTTTATATTTTGTCTCCAATTAATTCTTCCACGCACTGTGGGGAGGGAAGGGGGGGAGTCAGCAAGGGGCTATGTGGTACTGAGTCACCAGCTGGGGTTAAACCATGACACGTATTAAGAAACAAAAATGTTATTTTCAACCCTCATTTTAAACAGCTTAACCTAAATTGTACTATAAAAAAGTCAGCATTTAAGTACAAGTTTGTTGAAGGCTAAGAACACTCCTGTGGGGGAAAAAAAGCTTTATTATAAACTGATTCCCATTACATTAAAAGTATACTGTTCCCTGATGCAAAGCACATAATCTCTTAAGTGGAAAGTAAAATGTTTGTAAATCATGAAAACATTTCTAAAATTGACAGAAAAACTCTAAAACAAAAAATATTGTGAAATTTCTCTCTATATCTCCTTCTCTCCCAAGTTAATGTATTTTTGAAGTCCCTGGAGAATACCCAACACTTGTCATAGGATCCTTTCTGGGGCAGCCTGTCTGAGTACCTCACCACTGTGAGGGTGCTGAGGTGCTGGCACAGGCTGCTCAGGGAAGCTGTGGATGCCCTATCCCTGGAAGGTTGGATGGGGCACTGAATGACCAGGTGCAGTGAAAGATGTCCCTGCCCATGGCAGGGGGGTTTAAACAGGATGTTCTTTCAGGTCCTCTGCAACCCAAACCATTCTGAGATGGTATTTTCAATACTTCATCCCATACAGAGACACTCTCCAGGCAGTGAGCACAGCCACAGAGGAGGCCATGTGTCACCTTGTTCCAGGGGGAACAAAGTCCCCCAGTGCATTGTCACACTGGCTGAGATTTCTAACCGTGAAAAGTTCTCAAGTAACACTGAATAATTCATTAATTCATTCAACTTATTTTTCCTCCACCAGTGCTTTTAAGTTGTCCAAGGGCTACTTGGAGGTTTAAAGACTATTGTTTTAATTTAAACCACTCGAGCACCGAGGTTGCTAAGGCAGCACTGATTTATCAATATGCCACCTCAATATATTCACACCAACTCCTTCTGCCCAATTTTGTGAGATTACAGGCAAGTCCCCTTGAAGAGAGCTGGAAGCAATCAAACAACCAGAAGCAATCAAGACCCAGAGTGATAAGCACAAAATGGAGCTAAAAAGCTTGTTCCCTCTAACTGGTCACCCTGCCCACATGGGAAGGGCTGCAAGACTTTGCACTGTGAAGCTGCAAAAGAGGGCAGATAAGGATGGTTCAGTCATCACTGTCAGCAGCAGCACATTTCTATTGCAAATAAGGAAATAAAAGGGTTTAAGCCAAAGGGAAATACTCAAACATTTATGTGAATATTTCATCTTATAAAGCACTTTCATTCCCTGCACTTCACTCTAGCCGTACTTAATAAAAAAAAGAAAAGCCTCTGTACTTTTCATTTAATTCATACTTCTGTAAATTACTGCTCTAAAACACCTATTACTACATATTAAAAGACACTGAAACAACTGAATTTGGCCTCCATATCAAGGTTACAAGGAACATGAACCACAACCAGGAACTGAATTCCATTTTCAATGGCCTAGTTTTGATTCCAATGCTTTTTTAAATCAAATTGCCTTTAAGGAGTCAATTGTATTTCACAGAATCAAGCAAAAGAAGTGGTAAGGTCAGGATGACAGAACAACTTCCAGGAACCAGCACTGTCTCATTCTTACGAGATTGTGAACGTGAGATCACATCCCATTTGCAATAATCAAAATACTGTGTACTCTAAAGCAAGCCTAACTGACTTTTTTTCCCTAAAAAGAAGAGCATTTCAAACCATTTCAGATTGTATCCCTTCCCAAAATTATATTTGGCACAAAGGTTTTTTTCTTTTTTCCTTACATACCTTAGAAAAGAAAACAAGGATCCAGACAGACTCTATTTCTTTGTGTCATATTTGCTGTGCTTCTAGTGTAACTTTAATAAACAATTTAAAGAAAGGAGACTTGAGGAGAAATTTCAAGGACACAAGATAGAAATTCTTACAATTTATGAATATCATTGGCAACTTGTTCTTCAAAATTTCTTTAAGCAGGGTTAAAGAAATTAAATTTATTGGGTCAAGATGAAGTAAAACAAAACAGCAGCTTATTCTTGATTTGACAAAGGATATTTGTAACAAATGAGAAACATTTACTATCCATGGATCATTAAACACACAAAAATAATTTACATTAACCAAATTGTACACTCCAAGGAACATTTTTAACATCTGCCAGTATAATTTCTTAAACCACAAGCTATATAATCCATTTGATCTTCGCTTTTTTTCTGCTCATTAAGAATCCTGCATCTGGTACCTCGGGTATGCCAGAGAGGTCAAGATCTCTGGCAAAATGAAACACATTACAGTATATACTTCAACTGTTGTTTTCTTTCCAAATAAATTAGTTAATAATAGGTTTTCAGTTGGATTTATTTTGCTTTGGTTTTCGGGGAGGAATGGGTGGTTGGAGGGGTGTGGAGTTATTTTTCACAAAGCAACCCCAGAACATCCAACACTTTCTAGTAATTTCATTCAACTGGCAAGACTGATTAATTTTCAAAGTTAGGGCACATTTAGTAAACTAAAATTTCAGGTAAATATACAGTCTTATGAGTTCTCTAAAACCAAAATACCTATTATAACTGTAAATAACAATACTAGATATATAATCTATTATTACATAAACAAATGTAACAGATAAAAGGCCTTCCTACTCACAGACTTAGGTCATTTACAGTGACCTCAAATGTTTAATTATTTTCATAGTTGTTTGGGGTTTTTTCTGATGTTGGATTAGAATCACTTCATAAAGCTTTGTTTGAGGACTTGTTTCTGTTGGGTTTGGTTGCCATTGTTTTTTAAAGCGATCCCTGTAGCTAAGTGCTAAAGAAGAAAGTCTCAGAATGGCAAACTCAATTCAAGCAAGGTCTGCCAACAAAAAAGCTCAGTGCAGATCAGCCTCAAGCCTCTCCCAACTCCCCTCAAGGAGATTCTAAGCAGAAACCAGCAAACGTTTTGGTGAGCTCTGATTACATCCATCAGATTATCTCACAAACACATTCAGAGGAGGAGAGACAGTACACTAAACAATTACAAACAAAAACCTGAAAAGCACAGTCGTGTTTATATCCACATAAACACTTGAACCCTTAAACGCTGCCTTTGTTAAAGACACTCATCTGTAACTGAAGATCCACTCCAGATCTTTAACAAATATAGTACAAATCCAATGCCCTGCAGGGCAAGAGCAGGATCCAAAAGCTGCTGTGAAACAATTCATTTATGCAGGACATTTGCACAAAGTTTGGCTTTTTAAACCACTCAGATACTTCTGAGTATCACGAAAGGAAATAAAGAAAAAAAAAACCAAACCCAAAACCCAGAAAAAAACTCCAACCAAATTCTACAGCAGAGAAATAGTACAATCAAATTTTTCAACTTTTACACAACTATTTCTGTAAAATCAGATCAGAAAAAGAATTAGCACAAGTGTAGGAAATGCACTTCAGATGTTACATGCTAAATGCAAATTTCCGAGTACATTGAGATTTTTTTTTTTAGCAGCGACAAAATCTAAAATGACTGTAGAAAGCAAAGATATATTTTGAGCACATTTATCACAATATTTGAAGCACCACATAAAATATTCTATTTGCACTCAGCTGCCAATTCTGCAAGCACTTTCATACTTGCTTTGGATAGCAAGCAGTTCCCCTGGGATAAGCCCCTAAATGCTGTCCTACAGCATCCCAGGGGCACCCTTCCACCCTTGTCCCTTTGCCTGTCACCACAGATTGCTCTGCTCTCTCCACTGGCCTAACTGCAAGATTAACTGTGAAGTCTGTTTGAACACCAATTTGAAAATACAAAGGAGGGGAAGGAAAACATCTCCTTTATGTTGGGTGCCATATATACATACATACATATATATCCATACATATTTAAGATGGACTGAAGAAATATAAATAATATCACATTTAAAGAAATAGAGAAAAGAAAATTCAGAATCAGTAACAGCATGTTGTGCTTTGAAAAGAGAAATTATCCCAGGGCCAAAATAGATTTCAATATGACTGTGCACTAATGAGTTCATTTACATAGGTCTTAGAAAACTGCATGAATCACAACTTCAAGTAAAATTTAGTCCAAATAAAATTTAACAAAAAAATTTCTTTTCTCGAATAATTAGTATATTCTATAACCAGTAATTCATTCCTTGCACAATGAAACAATACAATTTCGAATAACATTTTGAGTCTTGTGTTTTTCAATCAAGTTATGACAGATCAAAGTATTTCCTGCCAGTCAAAAGAAAGGCTATTAACATCAGTTATTTGATTCAAAGTTTGGAGAATTCTCATCTTTGCTGAAGTTTGTGGTCTGAAGCAATCACTGAAAAGACATGCTTTGCTATTTATTGCTCTTCTCCAGAGGAAGAAAAAACAAACCAGAAAAAAAAACCCCTCTAGATTCAGAACAAGTCTGAGCACCACATCCTCTGAACTGCCAGAACTCAAGGTCAAGTCACAAGTTCTGACCTTCTCAGGTACGTAAAATCTTGTATCATGCTCATCATGTGAATACGTTAAGTTGGGACATGCTGCAAATCTGGGCAGGAGTGACCTCAAACTCCACAGCTGATGAGCAGTTACTGTAACTAGAACAAAAATATTTTACAAAACAAGTGTTGGACCATTATAAAATCTTATGAGTCTGGGCTTAAAAAAATCTCGTTTTCCTTGCTGCACAACAAAAATCAAGTCTGGAACATTAAAGTATGACAGCAACCTGTGTGTCTTCAGTCCTGCACAGCTCCCTTTCTAGTCCCTGGAGGCAGCAGAGCCTGGCGAGCTGTGCTGGAGGTGCTCAAAGTCACACTCTGCAGCAGCTTCTCCCCCTTCTGAGTGTGAAGGCAGCCAAGGACAATTAGTAACCTCTCCCCTAGAAAGAGGCAGAAATGTTAAGAGTCTTGATCAAAAGACATGACATGATAGAAGAGAGTACCAAAACAGCCATATAGCAAAGAACAGTAAGATAAATGTAATTACTGTCTTTTACCAAGACCCTAGAAGCGTACAAGATTTTTTCCTTTCTCCTTTGAGCCAGGGGAACAGGGAGGGAGAAGCAGAAAGAATAAGAGATCCTCATTAAACAAACATTCTCAAACTACAGCATGTGTGTGGATACACCCAAAAAAAAGATACTCTCTCAAAAAAAAAAAAAAAGAAAAAAAAAGAGGGGAAAAAAAAATATAGTGCTAGAAAAAGCTAAATTTTATCTCCCTCCTTCAGAAACCTTAGAAAATGCCATTGTTAGACAGCTTAGCATAAAGCTCATACAATTTCCCCTGCCATAATGAAATTCTAGATTGGTTTACACAACAGTAACTGTAGAACCACAAAAAGTTTACCATTTTGCATTTAATGAAATGCTCCAGCTCCACTCTTGAAAAGATTTATGCATATACTCAACTTGATGCAGGTGAGGCATTCCACTGTGAGGGCCGTTATTCTAAAGCAGCAACAGCAGGTATAAACCAACATTAATTTGAAGCACATAGTTGTTTTAACAGGTAGAAGAGGTTTTCATTTGTGTTTAACATCACTTTTAGGCATGAAACACAATCTTATTAGCACAAAGTAACTCCCACGTTAAGCTACATGTGCTGCCAAAGCACAGGAATAACATCTTTTGTTCCTTTTTACTTTCTAGTTTCTGTTGCTGATACACAGTTCTTATACTCCAACTATAAACATAAATAGCAGTCAGATGTTTCTCATCACTGATTTTCATTATTTAGTTCTAAATCCACACTTTTTGTCTTCAGCTCTCAGAGCACCACACTGAAGTAGTTAATGGAAATGTGCAATAGAAAAGTGGAAAAAAGAAATATGGTGAAAAAATGGTTGAACATAGAGATAGAAAAAGAGAAACCAACCTTTTCCTACAACTTAATTTTTCTCTTAAGTCAGCTAATAACATGCTCTGCCTCCTATATTACAGATTTCTGTCCAAGATTATGCTCAAAGCAAGTCAGTGAAAATAAATGTTCTAAACATTTTTGCTGTTCGTGAATTACTATCTTCAACAGCCATTTGATCAGGCACACCTTCAGCACTGTGGTCTGCCCTTAAGTTGAATTAGGTTATTTTCCTTGTTATTTTTATAAAGACAAAAGGAAGTCAGTTTCCTCCAAAATTTTCACTTGTCAGGATGCCTTTTTAGTAGATTTTTTAATGCTTTTTAAATCCTTCGCAAAAACCATTTCAGAGTCACTAGACAGAACTACAACAAATCTGAGTACTAATAAAACAAATCCATTTATTACATACAAGACCTTTGAAGGGAAGAATTCTTATGCTCTTGACATGCCACAGGCATGTGTTAGAAATAAGATTAAATGAGAAAAGATAAAAACTTTCAGAGTCAGCACTAATCCACGGTCTCTTTTGATGCTCACTCCCTTGGCAGAAGGCATTAGCTTTCCCAAGCCCAAGTGCTCAGAGGAACTACATTACTACTCTTAAGTCTTATTTACCAACTAAAAGGCTTTAACATGAGGGAAAAGAGGGAAAGGGTCAAACACCTGTGAAAACCTTGAGGGAAAAGGAAACTCCCACACCTCTGCCTGGAACTGTCAGTTCATAAATGCCTGCAAACTGGGACTGAAGGAATTTAACCAGCAAATACAAAGAAACATCACATAAGATCTACCAAACATAATAATAAAGAAAACCCTTTCATTTCCAACCTTGATGAGACATTCAGGCATACCTACACAAACTTGAAGTAAATTCTCAACAGCATCCAACTGACCTGGGACACAATGTCACATCTTTGGGGCATTGACAACACTAGCTCAATGTTCAAAATATTTGAAGACAATATTTAGAGAAAATACTGACTGTAACAAACCAGAAAATCTTATTAGACAATACAGTGAATAGACAAACCAGTGAATATTGTCCTACCCACAGAAGCACATTGCTACCTGAATATCTATTCCCTCAACAGCTGCATCTAATTTTTTTTTGAGAATATCACACAAATTTATTTCCACTGAGGAACAAATCAACAGAAGAGATTGGACTTGCACTCACAGAAAAGCTGGGTGCTACTCCCAGCTAGTTCTGTTCTCAGCATGGCCATGTACTCAGAACAATCTTCTACCTGACTGGACAATGTTTCTTTTACAGTGAAGAGTATTAGCTGGATACCATTTTGCAAGTGCAACTGAAATCATCAAGTCCCTTTGCCAAAGTATCCATATGTACAAAAACTGACAAATCTATGCATTCAACAATGCAGTTTAAGACCAAGACTACAAATACAACAAAGTTAAATACTCTGGCGAAATGTGTAACTTTTATTCTGTTTAGTAGAGTACAAATATAACTAGACAAATTCTGACATATGCCTTTGGCTGGCACTCTGTTTTCCTTTGCAACACGCTCTTGAAGTTTAGGAAAAGTTTGGCTAGGAATTGAGTTTGTATTTATGTACAGCCACTTTTCATTGAGGCTCTTTGCCTCAAGGGTGTAATCAGTTAGTGTTCAAGGAATAGTCTGACAAACACAGAAAGCTTTGACCTGCTATAAATTTAACATCCCTGCAACTGAACAATTCGGGCGGCTCTCCCAAACATCTGAGTGGCAGCAAGACTAAACACTCCCTGGTCAATCCACTTCTGGCTGAAGTCATTTTATGCACAGCACAAAGAGAAGGGAACTTGAAGGAAACAGGGAAAAGTAACCTATGAGATGCATTATTGAAAAATCCCAACTTTAACACCAGCCATATTACAGCTGTGCCTGCTTTGAGTCCCCCAAGTAATTATATGTAATGAAGGACTAATGTGTTGGAGGAACATTAATTAAATCAAACTCTTTTTCCTGGTTGGCATGTTGCATTATTTATATTATATTGCACTTACAGGCCACAGTGTCCTTATGGAAATTAGATACAAGTGAAGAGACAGATTTTTACTGTCAGCACTAAGTAGACCACTACCTTCAGAACAGTCTTAGAAGTTTTCTCATTGCTTGGACAAAAAAAGTAAAGAAAGAAACCGAGGGAAACTTCCGCTTATGAGCTACAAATATATTCTGGCCTTCAAACAAAAACAAGGAATGTGAAAGTAGGGAAAATGAGGAGGAAATACCAAAAGGTTCACTGCACATCTCATTTCTAAAAAAGAAGAAAAAAAAAAAAAATCTCTGAATGTATTAACTGTGATGTTAAAAATTTACTGCATTTGAACATGTAAAAAATTAGTTTAAATTTAACACTCACCTATACATTACTGCAGCACCTTGGAAGCAGCAATGCTCAAAGAAAAGATCCACAATAACATGCGCTACATAGGCATGAATGTGATGTTTTAAAAAAACTTCATAGTCTAAAATACTCTAAAAAGCAAAACAAAAAAACTTCAAAGAAATAATTTTAAAATCAGGCATTTTGCTGCATAAAGTCAAGTGCTGTTAATTAGGTGATGAATTCCAGTCTTGCTCATTAAACAGAATTGCATTTAGCTGGGATTTACTAGATTAAATCTAAAGTCAAAACCAAAGATCATTCCATTTTGAAAGGCTTCCTTCACTTTTACAACAAAATGAATACTTTCCCCAATCAAAACAGATTTCAGATTTTCAAAGCATTTCACAAGCATTATGCCAATTTTGTAAATCCAGAAACTATATCAAAACCAGTTGAAATGGACTGTCAGAGGATACATAAAGAATCAACAGTGGGAGTGTGAAGAAGTTGCAGGTTTCTTAAGACCCAAACATCATCACTTTTACAACCAGATTTGCATATTTGGATAAAGGAGCAGGGAAAATGAGGATATAAATCAAGAAAATTAAAGCCCTCTCTCCTAAATTACTTTCCTACCAAGCCAGCAAAACTGTGGGGAAGGATTCTCCCAGAAACAAATTTTTTAATCTTAAAACGAATAAGTTTTTCCAGCTGAATTTCTATGTTTCGTTAATGAAAGTGAAAACATTTAACAGGAAACTATTTTTCACATTTTTTTAAAATTAGAATTGGTGACTATACAACTTTAATTGGAATGAACAGGTCACATGCCTGATGGCCTTCTAAGGTTATTTAAAAGATGTCTTTTCCCCTCACTTTTCAAAATAAGCTATTTCTGTTAAACTAGATTAAGTGAAATTATAATGTTTCTATTAAAAACTCAGACCAATAAGGAACATTAGTTTTACTAGGTCCTTTGACATAAACTAGCACAAATTTGCATATTAAATAGTCTTAATGCCAAGGCTATGTCTCTATTCACCTGGTTTCAATTTCTTTTAGATTAAATCCAGCTCAAACCCAACTCCATTCAGTTGAAACGTACAAAGGTAGAGTTAAAACTGATTTGGTCACTTCAACTCAATTTTGGGCATAGACAAAGCTTATTGTAACTTGATAATAAGCCAAACATTCTTTTCAACCACAAATATTATTTTGGAAGCACAGCCTAATGGTTGAAGCACGAGACAGCAAATCCATTTTTAAATAGAAACCAATTTTCATCACAGACCACTGAGTGACTCTGGGCAAGTTAATTAACCTCCCTGCAATCTGTGAAATTGGGATAATACCTGCCTTGCAGTGAGGCTTATTTCATTAATGCTTATGAAATGCTGAAAGATCCTTAGATGGATATACTGTAGAAATAGAAACAAGCTCAGTATTTCAAACAGTACTTTGAAACATAATTCCTATTTGAAAACACACCTCACTGTCAAGTAAAACGTCAGTTCATAAGTAGTACTCAAGTGACTTTAGGTGCACTGAAAATACATTCCACACCATATCAAAAATCACAAGAAAAATATCAAAAAAGGCCACATATTAAATCTCTTCTTTCAGCTACATACAGAACTATCACTATACATTTACAGAACTCAGATTCTCATCACCAGCAACCACAAACATTGCAATCAACTCTGAAGTCTGCCAGTGCACCAGAATCCTCAGCGCAGAATCTACTTCTGACTGCAAAGCTGTAAAATTCATTTCCAGTGTAGCTCCAGTGCAAATATTGAAATATTTCACTGTACTTTTTATTATTTCACTCCCTGATTCCTATCTGCCTTCAATAAAAGATTGCAACTGGAAAGAGTTCACTGCAAAACCTACAAGGTCAGAACTGAAACCAGGGTGGATGAGATAACCCTCATCTCAAAGGGTTACCAAAGTTATTTAGAATGAAGGGGGAATTTGAGAAGACACAGCAAGGGTTCTGAGCACCAACATTCTTTCTTCCAGCTAGCACATTGCAAATGGTTGGCAAATAATCAGCTGAACACACTGCTGTCTTGAAGGGAAACAGGCTTTATGATACAAAAAGTTCTTCAAAATATAAAATTTAGAAGCAGTTCCAGGCTTCCCTGGAACCTGAACATCCGTACATCATTGCTTTCAGACAGCTTGCTCTCTTGAATTAAAACACGCTCTTTTGCCCCTGAAGTCACCAATGCCTACATTTGTTTGCAGTTTGGTTTCTTTCATATTCCCAGTAAGAACAATTATTTGTCTCTCCTTTATTGTGTGACTACAAGCTGTTGCTGCCTAACAGGTTCTATTTCAACGCTCTAGTGTTTCACTGATACATAATTTCTAACATATTTAGGCCTGGGGAAAAAAGTCTCTAAATCATGAGGTATGCCAGTTCCTCACTCACCTCTCAAACAGCTGCTAATACAGATATTGCATGTGGATTATTCAGTGCATTAGGGCTTCATTTCACATCCTTACAGATGCCAATTTAATGGAAGAGGCTTTCACATAAAGAAGAGTGCATTTAGAATGATTCATTATTGAAATTAAAAATTTATTATTTAAATGAAAATACTTTAGTTCAAGTTTTTCTTTTCAAAGGAGACTCCAAGGGAGCTTCATAGTTTAGACTCTGTTAAAAAGTTTTCATCTTCTGATTACAATTCCATCTATCAAAAGTTTCAACAGCAAGCAACAGAAAAATAACACTCAGGGCAATCTTTTGTCACTTGTATATAAGCACTTGCATTAGTTAATTACAATACCACATTACAGCTGCAGTGCTGTGCCCTAAACAATGCTACTAAATTGATCCAATTCTACAAAAAACAGGTAACAAAAGTAACTCAAACCAGATATAAGGCCCCTAAATGAAACAGGAATGTCTACATTGACAAGTATGCTAAAATAATATTGTAACACTGCTTTAAGGCTTTAGCTAGTGTGTTTCATGCAGCTACTCTAACCTACAGTGGCATCCTCTTTAATGCTTTTCAGTATGACAGAAAGCCTGAGAACAAGTAACTGAGGCCACAAAACCATTAGAAAATTCTTTTAAGGGGTCAACTGAAGAACTTTTATCCAGAAATGGCAGCTATACAAATAATTGTTTGACTGTGTGCCAACATCTTCAAACCAAATCATTAAGATCACCATAGAAAATTCAAAAATAAAATATCCAAAAAGGAGCTACTATATTACTCCAAAGTTAAGGAACATATTTTCAAAAAAGATACACTAAACAGCAGCTCAGTTTGATAGACAGGCCTAGTAGATTTTTCCCTGCTATTTAGTACAGAAAAAGCTTATCTTAATTATATTTTCTATTTTAAATGCACTTTAATAGGGTTTTTATAGGAAACAGCAGGACAAAAGTGCAGACAAATGAAATGGCTGCAAAAATGCTGGTACTTACATTTTAATTTCGCCCTTTAGCAGTACACACTTGGATTATTATTGGAATAGAAAAACAATGCTCTTCCATAAATTTGAAAAAGCTTATATGAAGCATCATTATAACATGAAGTACAGGTAATCATACACTGCACTTTCCTGCAGTCCTTCCAAATGTCACAAACATCCAACACATCTTCATAATGCCTGAGAGGTTACAACATTCAGCTGAAAGTAACAACCTATGAAGAGAAGTACAACCTATTTTGTTTGTGAAATTCTTGTACAAGTTGTTCTTCCTAGAGAATATTATGCTCCAGAAGTAATATTTCTATAGTAAGCACTTACATAACACACATTAACTACACCGATGACCACGTTTTTCCCCAAGCATGGAAGCCAAAAAAATTCCTATAACTTATATACTCAACAGAAATTATCTTTGCTGTTTTCACTCTGCAAGTAACAATTCACAGCCTTTCAGACTTCCCACACACTGAAAATAACACAATGCTGTGGCACAAGCAAAGTAATTACCACTCTCTAGGGCTTGATGACTCCTTTCTTGGTGTACTGAAACAGTTTACAGAAAACTAATTTTCTTAGTGATTAAGGAACATTAATAAGGAACATATTCTTTCATAAGTCAAGAGTTACTGAATATCTAAATACAGCAGTGATTGATTATAAATGCATAATAATGATGTCTCAGCCAAAGACAATTGAACTGCAAAAATACATCATTAAGACTTGGGATTTTCTACTTCAGCTATCTTCTTCAGCCCGAAAACAGTTTCAAGCAAATTAAATACTTGGCCTCCTCTTTTTCTTTTCCTCACTATTAAAAAACAACAAAACTTAGACAGTTTATTCAAAAGTCAAGTATTTTGGGGACGTTGACTCATAAAAAGTAAAGTTTTTCAACTCAAAGGTGTTAACATGTAGTTGAAGGTCCAGCAGATAACATGAGTAACAGAGATAAGCAATTGTTAACAGGTAAGCAAATCCTGTGAACCACAGGTAGAGAGGTATTATATACAATAAACTAAAGGGAGTAAGGAATGCCCTGACAAGATTTAAAGGTAGAAAGAATTTTCTGAAAACAGCACTGCTAAAGGAAACGATAGCTTTATCTCATTTCTTTGTATTTCAGCTTTAGAAAGTTACTTCAGGTTTCACCGACTGCGTGGCACTGAACTGTGCCACTATTTACACCCCTCCCTCAGCTCTGTTACAGCCCCAACTGTGTCAAAACCAGAAAAAAGCAAAACCCCGTGGGTTCAAACACCTTTTTCCCATGACATTTCACACGAGTTAAGATTACAATTAAATAAGATATTAGGAGCAACTAACTACTCATTTTGATAACAATTAATGGCACTTATACATTAATGGTATAAGTTAGGACAGTTGTGTTATCATGAAGCCAACTCATGGGTATCATAGTAAATCTTAAGTGAACCAAAAAGTAATCTCATTTTCCTTAAAACACTAATATGCATATTAAAAATGTTATATTAATAAACGTAATAACCTCTTTCATTTTCACTGTACTCTACAATTTTCTTGTACACTAGACCATCATGTAAACACCTCTCAATATAAAAAGTAAGATTCAAAACTCCAAAACCTGTTAACAGTAGTAAATGAAGCCTATATTTAGCTACAAAAAAATAATTCCTCTGCTAGAATTGCCTTGCTGAAATAAGTGAAGACATAACAAAAAAAGGGAATTTTGACATTTCATATTTTGTTGAATGCCATTGCTGCATAGGCAATCACTGTCTCTTACATATAAATTAACATCCTACCATCTGTCAAGTGTTCAGATAATCACAGGGTTTAATGCACAATATGGTTATTAGAATGTGACCTGACAAAAAGGAAAAGAACACAACCTAATTTGGACTACAAAATCTATGATCTCACTGGCAAATGACAGTTTGACAAGCTATTATTCTGCATTTTGGCTTCTCCAGTAAAAGCAATTTTACGCATACATAATGCTATTAGTCATACGGTCAACTGCCTGTGGAAGATTACTTCAAACCATAAAATTTGCTTGGTCATTCAGGATTTTCAACTCATGTAAACGTTTGCACCATGAATAGAAATTTAATGATTGGTACATACACATACCTAAGAAGAAAACACGAGTCACAACGCAAAATAATCCTGTGATGCTATCATTAACCACAGGCTTTCTTCAAGAAATCATGCCAAAAGTCATGAAGCCCATTACCTGTTTATCAACTGGCACTGGCTGTTCCAGAATAGAGTGTAGGGGGCAGTTCTGTATCCAAGCTGTTTCTCATGCAAATGTGGCATCTGCTAATAAGCACCATTATAATTCAAAATATTACCTACATACCCTCATTATGACTTATTCTACTCCCAGTGCCTTGTTTTTGCCAAGGTAAACATTACTGACAGTTGTCTCTATTCAAGACTAAAAAAATCCTATTACTAACATGAAACTACCAGGCAAGCCTCATGTGCCCATGGCTCCCACATTTTTCAGTGACTCAGCTGCATTGCTAATGCTCCAATAAAATATATTGCCAAAGGAATTACTCTAATGATAACCTTAAAGTGCAAAACACATGCCTGGGAAAGGTGTATTCATAAAAAACAAACAAACCATTTTAAGAAAGTGACACAAGGAAAACAAAGCACCCACAACAACAAAAGAAGTTCAACACTGTTTTACTACCTACAGAAATGAAGTTTCCATTTGATAAATTTTGTCAAGGTCTAGCTACAGTACTCAAGGACCTGCCTCAACAATAAAGCATCGTGATGTTGCTTTCTTGCCAGGGGGCAAGAAAAATCAGCTCTTGGTTTATGCAAGGCCTGTCAACATTTCAAAGTGTACCACCACTCCACCACTTCCAGCTACACAAAACAGCTCTTATCAGCCAGGGGTCTGCTACTCTGATTATCACTTTCTTCCAAAAGGGAAATAAGAAAAAAAAAGGAGAAACCAAAAGGAGGGAACATTTAGATTACTTTGTTCGGGTTCAGTTTTACAGGTAAAATATTTTCCCTATTAACTGCCAGAAAATACCAGTTGTATAAGATAAACATCAGAGAGTACCATTTTCCAAAGTACCTAAGCCAATTATGTGAGCTTGATCCTTCTTTTGAAAGATCACACAGTCTAATTACCAAAGGTCACCAAACTTTCACTGTCTAAAAAAGCAGATAGTGGAATTTCTAAGACGTGCTCAGCTGCATCATCCAAACCTGTAACTGCTTTGTGAAACCTGTTCCCCTGGACTGATAAGGCTCTAAGACTGCCTTCCTGGGGGAGTTACTACGAGAAACAAAGCGGGGAAAAAAACTATGACACAATCTACTGGTTCTCTGGATGTCTCTAAGTGTGTGGTAAGTTGAGGGAGCGCCGAGAAAAGCATCTTGTATCAGTTGTACTCTCCAAATATTTACCCAGGGAAGAACTACAGAGTAACCATCAAGCAGTCAACTCAGTACCTCTTACTGTTCATTGAATTCATGAGATAAAAAAGTGTTTACCTTACTCAAAGCCAAGTTCCTCCCCAAACTGGAACACAAACACTTCAGTCAGTTGGGTGTATCTTTTCTCACCCTTAAATTTAAGCATCTGGGACATTATTCCTTCATAACAATAACTGATAATTCTAAGCAACTTCAGGCTTAGACTGGAAAGCAATGCACCTCAAATCCCAGATTACAAAAATTAAAGACTCAGATAAAGTTATACTTGCCCAGTTAAAGTTCTTAGCGTTGGACTCTTGAGGACAGACTTACATTGAGACCAGCACTGAAACCAATCTGCTCTGCTGGCTACTAAGTGCTGGCTGCTCCTGTGACTGAAAGCAGATTTACACAACCACAGCTGCAACATCACACCTGAAATCACACCTTTAATGCTGCACCTCACACTTCCAACTGAATCTTGTTGGTCAGCCTCAAATAACCACACTGATGATAAATCTATGGAAAGGTTTGGTTTTAACGAGTCAATGCATTTTTTTTTTTTAGCCCCCCCCCAATAGAAAAGAGTATTTTCACAGGAGGTTGATCAAGTTTTTGTGGTTTTAGGTCAATTTGCAAATTCTTTGGCCTATACTATTCACCAGGGCATTTATATTATCATGATTCACTCACCTCACCTGTCTTATATTCTCTCATGAGAATGAAATTGAATACATTAATATCAGAATAATTAAATCATATGAAACACAATGCAAGTTTTCTTACTGAAATATTTAAAGTAATTTCTCACTAAGCCAAGGTCAGGAGAAGATGAAAATTGAAGTCCAATTAGCCCAATCAACCAAAATATAGGATTAGCAGCTAACTTAAAGTAGTGTATTACAACTACCAAAACAAGTGGCAATGAGAACACACTTTTGTATACTGTGTAAAGAAAATACTGAAAGTGAGAGGAAAACAAAAAAAGCTCTTGAAAAAATAACTTTGATAATCAAAGGAGCTTCATACTTCTCTCTCGCACAGAATATTCAGCAAATTACGTTTGCTTCTCTATAATAATTTCATCCCTAACAAGATCAGAGAAAATGATTTATTCCACCCCCAGTCTTCTTACATTTGTACGTCATCCTAGGGGACACTGACTTTCTGAACACTGAATTGCTTTTGGCCATCTGATATTATATTACTGCAGTCTTCTGCAGAAGGAGCCGGAAAAGAAAAAAATGGGGAGAAAAATAATTACATTAATGCTGGGAATCAAAGTTTATTGACTTTCCCTTGAGCTATAATACCAAAAAGCTGATTACAGAAGTTGTCAACTTATTTAATGATACCACGAACTTCTCTCTGAACTCATCAAAATATCTTCTGAAAAAATTCTCAAGTTTTTTGAGTAATACATTATTAACTCTACTTCATCTTCCTGAAGATAACTGTATCTTGCCTCTGCTCCTTCCACCTCTTTGGTCAACTGAAACACTAAAAACATCGTCATTGTAATAATAAAACTTCAGGATGCTCTGCTGCATTCTCAAGCAAACCAGCATCCCATTTTCACATCCCAAGTACATCCTACTTGTTCTAAAAATCCCAGGCAAAGCTTTGACTAGAATACAGCTCTAACAAAAGTGAACAGCTCGTCACCACCCACGGCACCTTGCTCTGAGAACTCCAGCTCAAAATATGGTATTCTGCACTATGGACACTCTAGTGGACAGAGATCCCATAGACCATTATGAGGTTTTAAGTTTTCACTCACACTGACCCCTCCCAAGAAAGAGGGCTGCCCATACCTGTATTTGTTCCAAAAGTTCTCTTTGGAATCTCTTTGAAATCCTCTGGAGAGCAGATTTCTCTACCAACAGTTTTTCTCCTTGACCAAGAGTGTCAAAAGGAATGTCTTCCTTCCCTCACTTTTACAAAATGACTTTATTGTACACTGTGCATAGGGAAACACTTAATTAGACAGCTGATAATGAGAAAAAGTGACCAGAGCTGTCTTTTTTAGCTTTTCCATCAGGGTCAGCAGTGCAACAGAAGGTACCTCTTTGGCAAAAAATTTGTCTTTGTATCATGTTCAATACAGCTTTTTCAAAACATATGGGGGAAAGTACGATACAACTGTTGTCAAATTTTCTGAACACTCACAAAGTCAGAAAGTACTTAATTAATTCAACAAAACTGTAGCATATCACATTCTCCTTCAATACACCTGTGAGCAAACTATGCAGTATTTACAGTAAACCTCTTCTGAACAACATGCAATTAGAAGACCCATTAAATACAGTGAAAAAAATATAGTTTAAAGATGGAACTTTAGAAGCAAATGCTCCTTCAGCAGCAAGATCTCCCTTAGTCAATCTGTTTTTTTAATTCACATGAATGAGACAAATCAAGTTGGTTGGTTTCATTACCTGGTGATTGAACAAAGGTATTTATGCTCCAACACTCCTGCCAACACACGATACACCTGCATGTCTGTAACAATTTAACATGGTTTAGTCACAGCAGGTAAAAGCCTTTCATGTTGCAGTGAATAGGCCCTTTGATACTCATCCACAGTCAAACGCTGCGTATGAGATCGCTCTGCAACAGAAAACTGCTGGGAAAGTTTGGCTTGAACACAAGACTGCTGAAGAACACTGTTCAAACAGGATATCATGACATGACAGATCAGAAGAAACAGCTTTCAATAAAAGGCAGACAGGGCATGCTGCTTACCTTGTGTAAGGTGATTTGTTCTGTAGCATTAGAAGGGACAGCATCAGACAGAGCCAAAAACCCACGCAACTGAATTTGTGTCAGTGCCTCCCATGACAAGAACAATCTCTTACATTTAGGCATCTGTCAGTCCTGTGAGGGGAAGCTGAGCTATACCCAGGGAGCAATACTCGGCAAATAGGACCAAACTTCTGTACATTTCAAATGTGCAGTCTGCTTGACTTACATTAGATTTTGCCAGGTAGGGAAAAAATGAAAAAAAAAAATTTCAGTTTCTAAGTTAGAAGAGGGCGAAAAATGCATTCTAATACTCTCTAATGAAATTAGAATTCTGTATTCATCACTAGATCTTTATTCTTATAATGAGTCTTTAAACACATAAGAAATGGGCAAGTTCTTTTTAGGACCTTTCAGCATTGTCCAGGCTTGGAAGTCAGCAAAGGAAGAAATTTCCTGGAAGAAATTCAGTTTGCAAAACTATTTCAACAGTGACAGCAGCAGTGATTAGCATTACTATAGCATTAACTAGAGGAATGTACCGAAACAAATATTTATAAAGTATTGATTTAAATAGCATAAAACATAATGGGTTCAGATTAGTGCTGTCTTACACAACATCTCATTTTTCATGATAACAAGAATAAGGTTTACCTGCCTGCTGGTTAACGGGTTTGCCTATTATTTTAAACTGTACTTGTGAATTATAGTAAGGATTTATGCCCCTCACATGGAATACAGAATGCTGAAATTGAAAAAAAGAATCAATTGTCTACTGCAGCTTCTTTATTCTAACCATTAGTAGCAACACTTGAAAGGCCAAAAAGACTCCAACATTTCATAGTAAGAACATGGCCAAAAGTCATCCTCACTTTGTGGCACTGAACCCAAGTCTGAGTTTCTGCACAGTGAAGTCACTTCTGAACACTCACTGCAAGCACTCAGCTCACCTGAGACAGATTCTCAGGGCTGAGACAGCCACCAGACACAGTACTTCAGGAGAGCAGCTGGAAAGAACAGGTTGTTTTCGACCCTCCTTGCTCACATCATTTATTTGAGAAGATTGGCAGAGATTCCAAGAAATTCTTTGAATAATTTGAAAATGAAGATGGACAACAATAAATTGAGATACAAAAATGTGGTGTGGGGTTAAAGATGCATTTCAGTAGCTTTTCTTCAGAAGTGTTTTTGATAAAACAATGAATACATGCCAGTTTGGGATCTGCTTTTGCTCACAAGAAAACTAAATGGCTTAAAATTTAGTTTTGTGTTTACCCTGAGGCTACATGAACTGGAGGGGCTTGAACGTGTCAAGTTTTCCTGCAAAGTATTCAAAGCTCTTTGCTAAATCTTCTTGGTGACTTCAGTTCTCTACAACAGCCTTTGAGTACCTTAAATAAGCAATTCCCTAAAACCATATTTCAATCTTACTGCTCTCACACAGAAGTGTGGGTTCCCTTTTCAGTAGTTAAAAGTGTACACTGAAGCCTTGGATATGTAGGTTTCATTCATGGACAATTTTAAAGCACATTAAAAAAATAAAATCCTTCCACTTTCTTCAAATGCAAACACTTCCCGTGCAATATATCTGCAGTATGCTGTACAAAGACAATGCTGTTTGCAGTGTCAAATAACACACATTTACCCAGACCAAGGTTTTCCTTACTGATATTCCTTTTAAAAAAGTTGCACCAAAAGCTTTAATTGAATTATTAAAGTTTAATCTCTTACCAACTATGATTAAGTATTCCCTATAACTGTAATCTGAGCATCTTTGTGCCATTATTGCCCAGCAGCTACAGCTTCAAGAGACACAGTACAGAGAGAATTCTGTTGCACATTACACTTTAACCAAGAGCATCAAGCAGAACATCAAGCATAATGCATTTTTCATGTTTAGCCCAGTGAACAAGCCTTTTTCCCAAGACTGAGAAGTTAGCCTTTAACAACAGCAACCCAAGGCAAAAGGATTATGAGAAACATATCAGCATTTCCAACAGGCTTTAAAGCAATCTAATTAGGTAGCCACATGCTATGTTTTGAGAGAAAACCAGCAACCTAATAACTGGATTGTCATCAGAAACAAAATGAAAAGCTCATGCCAGCAGTGAAATACTACATTTTTCCTCTGCCTTCTGTATCTTATAAAAGCCTGCCAATATCTCATTGGGCTGACAGACTGTCTACCAAATAGCTTCAGAAACATGTGTGCTATTTCAGGCTTAGAACTACAATGAGAGGCATTCAGGTTTAAGCACCACCTTGCAAAAGAAAAGGATTCAACCTGTTAGATGCAGAATTTCAACTTTGCAATGAAGTAAAATTTTGCATAACATTTATGAAGGAATAAAATAAGATTCATTGATACAACACAAGATGTTAGTCATCCTCACTTAAAACTTGAGGAACATATATTACAAAAATCGTGTTTGTTGATTTACTAAGTCAATTACAGGTAGTAGTTTATACCACCACTAAACCACTTTCAGGAAAGTGAAGTTAACACATTATCCACAATTACACCCTATGAATGTTAATTACTTTGTTTTGAACCTTATCCACTATCACTTCCCTTTCACTTCCTTTCTCAACTATTCATCTTACTGACATCCACAAAGCAAAACCACTGCAAATAGACAAATGTTCAATTAATGTAATGATTTAACTCACTGTACTGTGCTTCAGTACTTTTTTTTCCTTCTCCCAGCTTTCAAAGAACATTGTTTACAGTGTGAAAACCTACTTTCCCCTCAAGCACTCTATTTTAGGAGTGTTTTGTTCTTGTCCAAGTTATTTAAAACTATGTACTTGCTATCAATTTGGAGCAAAGCTCCCATTGATGCCCTTTCTAATATTGCTACAGTTACCATATAAAGCCCAAATGCAGCACTGCTTTGTTTCATCTGCTGAATGATGTGCCAGTGTTTCAATACTTTATCCTTAAACCTTGAGCTTCAGAGAAACAGTTGCTTAATAGTAAAAAAATAGGTAAAATAAGTTAAAAAAATAAAAATGAATACAGTATAGTATTCTAATTCAAGACTGAAAAAAGTTCCTTTACTGTCTCATTTCTGAGGAAACATATCAGAGACAACAGAAAATACAGGGTTGATACAAATTTAAAATAAGAAAGACAATCCTTGTTTATCAACATCACATCCTGTCCTTACTTTATTCCCCTGGTCTTAGTAAAAGAATAGAAAGATTTTGCTCCCCTTCCCAGGAAATAGATTAGGTAGGCATGACATTTTCCCACTTCACCGTCACATGTGGTAATAAGCTTTCCTTTTGTAGCATTTATGAATTCAAACAGTGCTGGGGTTAAGCTGGAGCAAAGCAATTTGGCATGCTTGCATCTGCTTTTATCAGGGAAAGGAAAAGCAATCCATGAGGTCTGGACTGACCTTAAAGCACAAGTATTTATTTGGCGATTCTAAGGGCTTACCAATTGTGTTTGGTAAGAGGGAACTTAAATTTGATCACACTCACACCCAATGTCACCTTAATTCAGGCAATTACCTTTCAGTTCTTCTGCAGGGCCAATAACCTAATTGGTATTCTGGTACTACAAATATTCTCTCTTTAAAAAGGACACATCAACTACACACTCCCATTCTACCACGCTGCTTTCTACAGGACATAGCAACTTTCCAAAGTCAGCTACTTCCAAATTCAGATAACCTACTTAAAAAAATTAAATCTATGCTGGTCAATGCAATTATATTTCCAAAGTACATCTATATAACTGCCTGAAGCCTCTGATATACAACAGTCCTAGAAAAATATTAAAGTCAATCATCTTATGAGTAAACAACTACTAGAGAAAAGTGTCTTAAAAATCCCAGACATATGAAATAGCTAGTTTGGAAAACAGGCCTTTGCTGCTTTTACTAAGCCATTTCTCAATAATCTGCTGAAATACAAATCCATTCAGGGAACACACTTCTTCCTCTAGGAACTCGGCACTCCTCTTTTGTTTCAAGGCAAGATTGCTCCAGCTCTTTCCTGAAATCTGAGCAAATTCCAGTGTTTCCAACTCTCATGTCCACAATAAATTAAAAGAAATGCATTAGAAACAATTAGTGGGGAAACATTTATTGCCTCTCAATGACAAAGATACTTCATCAAATTTAGATCCACTGCAGTGCAAGCAGTCAAACAATGTGAATACATAGTGTGCTGCTTTGCAAATGGAACACTTCCATCTTACCACCTAATAAACAGTACTGTTACTGTCAGGTGTTATGTGCCAGTGATTAAGGTTTTATTATTCTTTTTTTTTTTACTTTATTCACTCTTCCTCAATCTGCAAAATCCGAGACTATTTTAAAACCAACAGTACACAGAATTAATTCTCAATGATACGATAAGCAAGTCCTACATTCCATACATTCTAGGTACACCAGCATCCCTTATTCAAATATAGAATGTGCAGATGTGGTGCTTAGGGACATGGTTTAGTGGCAGTGCTTGGTTAATGGTGTGACTCAATGATCTTAAAGGTCTTTCCAACCTAAACTATTCTAAATACACATTCCACATTATAAAAATGACCCACAAGAAAGAGAACTGTTGTAATTCTTAACTCCTCTGCTGATTAATTGAACTGAGCATAGAATTACAGAAGGAAAGACCTTTTATTCCTTTCTTCTCTAAGTTCCCTCCAGAGCTCCTGTTTTCTCTGTCTGGTGCCAGACTAATATCAGCTCAAACACAAACATGCCCAGAGAATCAGGAATTCAAGCCACATGTTCTCACAAAAAGATAAATTGATTCAGTTCACCAGGGCTGCTCAGGGCTCAAAAGCAAAGAAATCGGGATCTGAACGAGACAGAGAGATCACCACGTGCAATTCCATTACAGCCAAGGACAAGGTTCTGCAGTCGAGATGCTTCACTGCCATTTTCTGCTCATCCAGCCCGTGTGCTTAATATCCCACTAACACACAAAGGACAGACCTAAACTGCCTCTTCAATCCAAAGAGAAGCTGCACTATTCTCTTAATTTGACATCAAACCCAGATCAGTCGCTGATGCTAAGGGGCAAATCATAGCAGCTTAACTCAGAGCTAAAGGGGTGAGACAGCAGCTTCAGGAGGAGCTGGCTTGTATTCAGCACTTCACAACAAAGGTGTGGTGAGCTTCTATCTACATGAACTAGAGCATCTAAGAAATGTGTTCACACTAGGGCAGAATAAGTCACCATCTCCTCTCCAGAGATTTTTTCTCCTGCCAGGATCTCCCTAAGGAAAAGCAAGTCTGACAATGAATGCAGGTAACAGCACCAGACAGCAGCTGGGCAGATGTGCCACCTAAAGGAGACAGGTACTGTGAGAGATCAAATGGACATTTTCACTCTGTTCCCAAATAAAGAACAAGAGAAAGAACTGGGTGTGTGCATGTGTGAGTATGAAATGGAAGCCAAATCTATCTAAATTAAAGATAATTATAAAGAGGTTATTTGTTTCAAGGTCACCTATGGCAGGCAACATCACACCAAGATAACTTAAGATAAAAGGATTAGACAGGTACAAACAGCTGTAAACACACAGAGTGCTGCTGCCATGTACACAACTCCACTTTCTAGCTTCTCTTAAATGTTTTCCTTTGAAAATACTTTTATTCATTAGAAATATTTGCTTGCTCCAATCTCTTTTTTCTTATATATTTTTCTACCTATTAACAGCTCAACTGCCTATACATATTAAAAATTAATGTACCATATCATAAAAGGCAAACATGATCAGAAAAAAAAAGCAAACTCACACCACAGAATAGCATACATTTGCTTCCTCTGGGCCACACGAATCTGGTGTTAAACTGGTCTTTAAACAGCTGATCACAGTGATTTACTCTTTATAACAACACAAGTTCATATTAATTTGAATTTCACTGCATAATGTGACTGTCTTGAATTCCAACATCTTTCTTTTAAGTTGCAGGCTGCTTGAATTATCCCAGTTCAACTTTCTGAAAGTGACGACAGAAAAAGGTGAAGACAAAGTAAAAATGAAAAGATGAAGTTGTTGAAACAAATATAAGCTTATGGGATATCTGAATCTCAGCAGAGGAGCTCATTGATGAACACGGGTCTCTGTCAGGACGCTTGATGTAATATTCAGTCTATTTTTAGCAAAATACCATCCTATTTCTACTTTAGCTATTAATCAAAGAACAATTAAGTTACACGTTGATGAGCAAATACAGAATGCTGAACTGCCTTCAAAGACTAAAGTTATTGTGATATTATACACACAGACAACTCCACCACCTAAATTTTTAGGTATTTCTCCACTCAACACACAGTGAAAAATCCACAGTTATTCAGCTTTATCTATCTTAATTTCCTGCTTTCCACAGAAATCCTTGATGCATACTACTACATAAGCAAGCCTCATGCAAATTCAGAAGAACCATTAAAAAGTCACTTTCAATTTTCTTGTTTTTCTCACCTGGCATTATTAATCTAGGGAGCAGACACAGGACCAGTGCATTTATTTTTAAATACACTGGCATTAATCTTTGCAAACATAACTACACCAGCACAACTTAACCACTGTGAACAAAGCAGAAGTCAGCACTTATTCTCTAAGATTTGGAGACCCTCAGCATATCAACTTGCTTTACATTTTCCCTCTATCACTCAGCACTGTAGTCTGACAGGGAAGCCAGGTGGCTGAAGAAGTTGTCCTGTCAGCTTTATCCTTAATCTCTGCACGCAGATCTGTGAATGTAATACAAAGGGTGTAAGGCAATGCTTGTCACTGCAATGTAAGAAATTCACTTACCTTTAGAGTATCCTCTTTCTGTAATTCGAGACTAAAAAGGGATAATAAATACATACATCAGTGTCTGGTCTATATATTAATAATCATGTTTATTTTATACAGCTATTACTGCGTGAAAAAAAGTCTATACCAACAGATGTTGCTTCCCTCTACTGCTTTTGGTCACTAACACTGAACTTATCCAGCAGTCCTGCACATGGAGAGGGGAGCCAAGGCTGAAGCAATTTTGGCCAGTCCCAATTCCCTCTGAAGTTAGAAGGGACTGCCCTGCACGTCAAGCGAGACAATGCAACACAGACAAAAGATCAATTTGTACAAACCCAAGTTTAATCTGGAAGATGATTAACAAACAAGCAGAACTAACTACCAAAGGAAGAAGACACTTAATCCCTCTGTCTGTTCAGATGGAGACAAGCTTTCCAGCAGATCCCCTTCAGCAGAGCACGATACCTGCCTCAATTGAGGAGCCACATTCACATTCCCCAGACAGGAAATGAATGAAACACTTCAGGGATCTCTGCTGGTCCCTACTGCTATGAACCTGCACCACCCTCCTAGCCCTAGGTACAATTTTTATCTAAGTTTAGCCTTCAGTTTTCCTGGAAAAATTGATGGAGAATTACTTCTTGCCTGTACATCATTACTGCTCCCAAAAACTCCCACTTCTACCCTCTTCCCTCTTTTAACGTCAGAATTGCACCTAAATTATAATGATTCTTCAAATTATTTAAACCAGCAAGAGCTGGCTACATAAGATATTCATTCCAACAAAACCAGCTCAAGTCAATGAACAAAGCCGCATATCTTTTAGCTAGCAACTTCAGATTTAGGAAATAGGAACACAGATTTCAGGTGCTTTTGTCTTCACCACTGCTGAAAATATTTAGAGGAATTTTAAGTGTGCCTGTATACATTACATATGCATGTTTTTATCAGCATGCATTTGGGTTATTCCCTCAGAAATTCCTCACTCTTGTCCACAGAAAATCTGATTCAGGTTTCAGAATTTTTACGGGGGAAAAGGAAAACAATATATGAAATACATTTTAGCCTTTAAATGTTACAGGTTTCATGACAGAAGCAGCAGCTTTCTGCTGTTTAAAATGTTCCTGTTCACTTACATTTTACTTCTGAGCTTGTTTTGGATATTCTTCATCTGTGACATTGCCATTGATTTATTCTGGTCAGAAACCATAGTATTTCTTTCTGTTGAGCAAACCAGTGGGCTTTCTGAATGAATTATCATCAACTTTTTTCTTTTTCTCTTTCTTTTTTTTTTTTCACTTTTTTTTAAGGAGGCAAATAACTACTGCTTCTCCCAAGGAACTGCTCTCTGAGAAGTTCATTACACACTCATTCTGGTTCTGTGTCATGCTCTCAATGATTACATAGTGTGTAAGTGCTGTCTATAATGACCAGGCAAACAGAATTCAGCTGAACATCTTTCAAACTTAGAACATTATGTCCCATTTAATGAGTCTTATTCCAAACTTTCTCCAAGCAGGTCTTGGAAACCTGATGTTTTCCTTTGTTTATCCTTTCCATAGCTCTCTAAGCCACCCCCAGAGCTGATCAGATAGAGCGGCATCAGTCGTTGTTGAGCATTACAACAGTCATATTGATTGGCATCTCCCAAAGGCACATTGTCATCATTTTACCACTGATGGGGTTATGGGCAGACACACACTCTGACATTCCCCTTAGATGTGATAAATGCAATCCTCATTTTCTCAGATCTTGTGCAATTCACCACAAATCCATCCATCACCACAGAATGACCCTTTCTACTCCACTGAAGCTGTGAAACACAAAGATATAAATATCTTCCTAATTCATACATACACCATACATTCCATAGTCCTATTTTTCACTAAATTGGGGTGACTCAGCTCATCATTTCCGTGATGAAAATACCAACTAGTGTATTCCTTTTGAATAATGTTGTACAGCATCTCTGTGAATAAAACATTATTAACAGTTTTTTCCCCCACTATAATCCATCCCATTTTTGAATACCAGAGGGCATTCCTGACATGTACTCACATGTGAATCATTTTGATTTTGGACTGCCACAATCATTATTATTATTATTGTAACAAACAGAAACCAGTCGGTGGTTGTTACTAGCTGAAGTTTTACTTGGAAATTTTATTCCAGTAAAAACATTTTTAAAGTTAGACATAACAGGCTCGAAAAATTTCTGCCTATGTTTAACATAGGAAAAACCACTAAACAGCATTTACCAAGCATTATGGTTTGTGCACTTTTTGCCAATATGCTCAAAACAAGTAAAAATTGGTCATTGCAAGAATAAAGCAGCCAAGTCAGCCACATCTGAACTTCAAAGAGCAAAGGGCACAAACTCAGCACCCTAACATTGCTCCTATCACAGAACTACAAAGAGTGTAGAGATTACGGCAAAATTCAGCCTAGGGTACCAAATTCTAGGTGCACTATTTTGGGAAAATATAATAAAATCTCCATAAAGGTTTGAACACTTCAAATGCTAAGTGAGTGCTTGTGATGAAAACAGATGCTTGTCACTGTCCTACGGAATTATAAAACTGTTCTTAGTTCTAGGTCTTAAATCTACAATTAAAAGCTTTCTGCCTCTCATTTCAGATAAGGAAATTGAAATCCTTCTTTGGAAATTAACTTTCCATCTAGTTCCTGGACATGTCTTTAATTATTATTTTTAAACCACATGTCATTAAATTATTAAATGTGGCTTACATTTGCATCTCTGGAAACAGTTTTTTTTTACTCTCTCCTCTTCCACCATTTCATTTCAGTCCATTACAGGGGTGTGAGCAGGTTGCTGACTATGCTGATAGGCAGGGAGCAGGGAGAAGCCCTCGCTCCACATTTCATTCAGATAATAGAAACCTGCAAGCCTCTCAGTGTGACAGATGAGCTCTGTGAGCTAAAGCAACTTGTTCCGCCTGTCAGGCTGCAAGAGCCTGCAGCAGCAAGATCCAATTGTGATGACACCGCCATCGCCAAACTGGGTCAAACATACGGTCACTTTAAAACAGAATGTCACCCCTTCTTTCTACTTGAGGAATTTGATTCAGTGACACTAAAAGCTGTTAGATACCATTAGCTTTATAGCCAGGTTCAAAATGAAACTGTTTCTCTGACAGTATTTGAAGGATCCTCTCTGCCATTAAAGTTCGTAGGAATCGCCGACTGTCAAATCGTGTCGCTACCGCCCCGAGCCAGCGGGTGCTTTATGAGCACAGCGCTCTCCATGCTGCACCAGGGGAGCTGGGCCTCGGCAGTAATATCACCATTATGGCCTTCTGTGGGTTAAAGGCATTAAAATCATCACAGGATTTTAAAGAAAATTATACAGATATAAAAAGTTTTCTTTAATTGCAGAAATAAAAGTAGAAGATACCTGAACTCATGCCGACACCTACTACTTTGTTTAGATCATCATCTCACACAAAAAAAAAAAAAAAAAATCAGTGAAAAAAAAATATTGAATGATAAAATGTAAAAATGTAAAGATAAATGAAAATAAATATTTAATAAATTGTTCCAATTATTTTCCTCGGTCTTGGAAAATTACATCATACTGTGATGCTGAAATACTCCACGCTGTATTACAAGCATGTACTGTTCAAAGATTAATAACTGTGGTACACAGGTCACACCACATGCTGGTTCTAGATAAGATTTGGAAAAGCAGATAATGAGATGAAGATAGTTATAATCATACTCTGATATTTGATGATCAAACTCTCGCATGTATTAACTGATGTGGAAACCTATCTTTTTAACAGAATTACACTATGTGTATGATTCAGCATGAATAACTTTAGTCCAAAAGTACTCAAAATGTAGGAGGAAACAGTAAAGAGACTGAGAGACATCCAAAAGTAATTTCCTTCTCAATATTTACCAATTTGTGTTGACAGTCTGAGTCAAGCTCAAATCATGGACTCAGGTCAAGTAAAAATTCCCAGCCTGTTAGATTCCACAGTTTAATTTAGGTATTTCAATACAGCATAATGAAGACATTTAATATATTTCAGGTTTGATGTTTCTATTTTTCTGGTTTATGTTACATTTTTGCCTTTCTATTTCAACACAAAAATTTTCAGGAAAAATATTTTCAAAAAAAACTTCTCATGGAGCCATTCTGTTAAGATGATTCATATTTTTGTGCAGTTAAAAACTCATATGATTCTTAAAAATAATTGTTGTTTACTTGCTTTGATTTCTAAATGTCTTTGATCTCATTCATTAATATTCATTAGACTTCTGATGTTGGACTAATGAGAACCTTACACATTTATGAGAAGCTATTTAAACAATGCTATCAATTTTTTTTCTGACTTATGTTTTTCATCAACACTGACAATACCTAATTCTTTGTATTCTCCAGTTTTTTCTTCAAACTTCCTGAAGACATGGTACACACTCTTGAAAACAAAAGGGAACTCAACAAATGCATAACTAATTCAGCCAATCTTGAGCATGGAACCCTGAGGAGACAACAAGAGAAACACATCATATATATGGACAGAATGAATAATGCTCAAAGGAAGAATCCAGCCACAACTTTTCAGCCCCAGGAGTTTACAGGCACAAAAGCAGCAGCGCTGTCTCCAGAAGACAAGAGCAGCCACTGAGATTTCCCATCCCAGGTGCACACACGACTGCAGGAACAGCGAGGCACTGGTGTGCTTTGTGTTTCAGAAAACATCAGCTGTGCTCACACTGAGTTTCCACTGTTTGCAGTCCACATCCACAGGAAGCTGAAAGGAAGAGAGCCCCAGAATGCTGCCCAGAATCACCTGCATTGCACACACAGCACCAATGAGAAACACCCAAGGGAATCGGTGCAATCCACAACATGGCGACAAACAGATTCAATATAATATATCAAAATTAACACATATATGTGTATTCAGATAAAGCTACACCAGTCTAAAATCATCCTTCGGAGAATTCTATCTAGGAATTAACTCCTACACTGCAAATGAAATAGCCATTTTAAGCTTCCTAATGACAATAAAATAAATGCAAATGCAGCAAAGTACATGATTGTGCAGTACCCACAACAGCACAGTCACACCATACACCAAAATTCCATACACAGAAAGCCACTGCTTTAGTCTCAATATCAAATAACAACAAAAAAGTTCAAGGACAAAGTATTCCTAATTCTAGGAATTAGGATGCTACACAGGATGCTTACTACCCAATACCTCAGAATCTACTACCATCCCCAAACTTTTCAAAAGAGTTTCTTTGCATATCAAAGTTTAAAAGATCTCCACTGGTACTAATGTTTTATTACATGTAAATATATGAATATGAATGCATTCGGTTCTGGAAGGAAATAATAAAGTCATTTTAGAAGCTTTAAGTAGCATCCAAAGTATTCACATAAGCCAGAACCCTGATTAAGTGGAATACCAGCCCTTACATATCTCTCCCAAAGTTAAATGTTATTAATCTTCCTCTAAAGAACAATATTTCCACATTTCTTCCTTTCTGTTCTTCTCTATTCCCCTCATTCAGATCCTGATACTCGGTCTGTAACTCTTATTCTCAAGCTCTCCTCTCAGAGATGTGCCATCACAGCATCTGTCATACTGGGATTTTATCCCACCTCAGCAAGTTTTCCCAAAACAAGCCACGCATCAGAATTAAAGTGACATGGAAAGTGTTAATATCACAATACTAAAAGGCAGGGTTTTTTTCCCTGACAACTGGAAAAGTGAAAAACAAGATAACATATTATTTAACAGAAATTTTTCCAAATAAGTTAAGTATACGCAATGCTTGGGGTTTTTTGTTAGAAAACATATTCTAATTTCTGATACAAATATCCTAAGGTTTCCCAATTAATTTTTTTTAAAAATTTTTCTTAATTCACACTGTCAAGGCCGAACAGCTACCGCTTCAGTTGCAGCACTGGGAAGGCTACATCTCACAACAGGTATAAAACACAAGTTAATTAATGGACTAGGTTTCAAACAGCAAAACTGATGAAAAGCTGACACAGAAATCGTTCTCATTGGAAACACTTATGTAAAGAGAAATGACAGTGCCTGCTACCAAAAATAATGAATCAGTGGAGGGAAGCTTACAAATTATACTAATTAGTAAGAAGCAGGCAAGAAAAATAAGAGCTTCAAAGAAGGAGCAGCATCTTGGCAAAACTCCCACAAGCAAAGGCACCCAGCAGAGGCCCCACCATCTTCTGTGCCCTTCAAAGGAGGCACCCAGCAGCCCAAGGTTTGCCCTATGGAATTAGAGCCAACCAGCAAGTTCTGAAGCTAAAAAGAAACCAGTGTGACCAATCTGTTGCTACTAATGGCCAGACTTGGTTACATCCACACCCACTGAGGCAACTGCAGGTTAAACACACACTGAACCAACCTTTGGCAAGGCGGATGAGTGCTCTGCCTCCAATGACATCCATTACTTCTGAAAGCACCACAACTGCCCACTCGAGATTTATATTCTTCTACACACAAAAAGACCCACAACAGTTCTCTTAACCTCTCTTGTAACTGCAAGATTTGTCCATCCTTCCAGTAAAATGTGCATTAAAACACAGAGTTTTGTTAAGTTTTAGTGCTATGTTCGTTCAATCAGCATGTTCTGCCTCATTCAGATTTCACCTCCTTGAGTCAGAAAAGAAAATGTCAGAATGCTCTTGACAGGAAAATCTGATTTGGTCAAACAGCACAAGATTTTCCAAGTGAATGCAAACTTTGAAAAAGATACACATTTTTTTATTGAAAATCATTATTGTTGTTTTGAAAACTTTTTCATTCCTACAAGTACCTTTAAAAAAAAAACTTTTCGTGTCAAACAACCCCAAATATTTCAACCATTCTAGAGACATAACTGGAATGCAAGGAGGTTTATATAACAGCCTTTTTTAGGACAAAAATCAGGCTCTTGCAATGCAGTTCCTTTTGCATTTAATAGAAGCCCACTTCCTTCCTAAGTGTCATTGTTTCTGTGACCAAAAACTGCAATTAGTTACGCTTCACAACACACACACGAATCCTTCTGTGGTTATATTATTCAACCTGAACATTAATAGCAGAACTGTTTTAAATTCTACAGGAATTGCATCACCACGCCTATTTTATTAAACCATTTGTGGCAAGAGACAGTTAAATGCCATGCATCCTTTAAATATATTATTCTAGCTGGGAAAACAGCTAGTCTACCAGAAGAATTACAGAAGCCAAGAAACCAAAAACCAAGTAAGACTACTATTTAATTTGTACAAACAGTACTTAATTTTTAAGATCATGTAAAACATGAAAAAAATAAAATACATTACTAATGCTGTCTTATTTTCAAATAGACTTCATAGTTTCAAACAAGTTTCACTAGAAAAATAAAACTGACAGCAAAACAAAACCAACAAAGGAAAATCATTTCCATTAGTTCAAATGAAACTAACCAGGGCTGCCAGCAGTAAAATCCCAACTTCTTTTAAATTCCAAAATGAATCTCCTCTCCTGACCTTTACAGAGCTCAAGATGCATACGTACACAGAATAAACAAAATAATTTGAAAGCAAATTCACTGAGTGTGCCTGACCTTTGAAACAGCACAGATAATTTTAATCAGATTTGCACAATGTTAGTCTGTCTCAGGTTCCTTGTAGTAACACAAAGATGACAAAACTACTTAAGGAAAGAAAAAGACAACATTTCACCAAAATAAAACCATCTTTAAATATTTTTTTAAATATCCCTATGAGTCTCAGATTCAGAAAAGATTCCTCTGAAATTCTACTCCCTCAATACTGAGCTAAGATGCATAACTCAGCTCTAGAGAGAAAAGACCTTTCTGCCAGTTATGCACGTTTCTGTCTCAGTAAAGATGAAGAGTTGACATCTAAAAGGACAAAAAAGTAATTTACACAAACATTTTATAAATCAGGTTTTGTAGAAGTGGCCTGTAGTCGCCTCCTTGATCACCTAGCATGCAGTGGCTGCTTAAAGCTTCTCAGTTACATTGGTTCTCTTAGATTTTTCAGAGCTAATGACTGAAAAATATCAAGATCTGCAGCATAAATAATCTGACAAGCAGTGCTGACTAGTAAAAAAATCTCTAGTTACAAAGAGCAGAAGTTCTCAGAAATATACACAAAGGAGCCTTAGCTGAACTAGCTGGCAGCACCTTCCTTTGTGGAAGGACAGATGTTACACCAGGAGTTAAACAGCATTTATAGCCCCCAAAGCTGACCAGTGCTTGTCATGCTTGGATAAAACAAGGAAAGAAGCCTTATACTTGATACAAGCCCCAAAGCAGTGCCTGATGAAATGAGAATAATTAGGAAGAGGAGCTGAAAGCCTTGTTCAGGTTCACAACGTTCAACCTCCAGCAAATTAGACCTTCCATGCCAACAGCAACAAGGGGGTTCTGCCCAAGCTGGAAAAGACAGCATGAGAGTAAAATGCAACTAAACAAAGACACTGAAAAAGCTGAAGTTTGGCTTTGGTACTTTTGAGGAAAAGCAACAGTGAGTAGGACAGAGATCCCCATTAATTATTTATCCAGTTGAGGGATGCAATAGGACAACATAGCCTTGTCAAGGGATTCACTTTATCCAACAGCACCAGTCCAAAATACTCCTGGCCTAGTTGCTTTTAAAGCTTCATTTCTCAGTATTTACAGAGAGATGTTCAGTTTAATAAACCACTTAGAACAGCTGGAAAAGAAATGTAAAGTAAATACTATTAACTACATTCATGGCCAACAAATGAATTTTCTGTATTGGCTGTCTCCTTGTAGAGCCTGCATTACCCTTGTGATTCTTACGACCAGCAAGGTGAGTCAAATGTGTTTCTAAAAAATTTGGTCCCCTTACCCACACAGCATTGTGACAAAGCTGGTACTGTTTGACATGGCCTCTGAGACAATAAGCAAGAGAACAGCGTTCTGAAAACCAGCTTCGCTGGGAGCTGACACAGTTTGAGGTGGGATCATGAATATCACAGCTCTCCAGAACAGCATTCCCCCATTTCTGTGTCACTGAGTCATTCTCTGAAACTGCAGCAGGCCAGCCAACCCTTTCACATCATGGCAACAACCACATTTCTCTTCTGCCACACTGTTTTGGTCCTTTTCTCTCTCCTTTGCTCACAGAGAATTTTACAGCTTGTCTGCAACAGCTATCTGATATCCTCATCTTTTCCTATTAAAGAGTTTAATTTATTCAGCTTATCAGGAAGGCTGAGAAGGGAGCTGATCTCTGTGTACAGACACTTGCACAGTCTGTCAGTGTGAAGCATTCTGACCTTGCCACAGCCACAGAGGCCCTGGCACCTGGAAATAAATCACACCGAGCACATCGGGGGGTTCCTTACAATATTGGCAAATATTATTGATAATTGCATCATCCAGTCTCAACACAAAACAGAACCTGTTACAATGTGTTATAGTAACTATAAAACATTTAAGAAATAATGTAGAATGATTTTATCTTTTCTAACGCTGCCTTCGTATTCTTATTTTTAATATATAATGAATGCTCACGCTAATATTACACTATAAAAATAAAGGAAAAACAACTGCAAAATGGAATAGAACTTTCAGTTTCATATTTTCCTTTCAAATTTTAAAGCAATTTTCTACATCTTTAGGCAAACAAAAAACTTTAAAAAACTTGTTTTCCTGACAAGGTACTTTTTCTTTATTGACTATTCCTATCAAAATATCCACACTAAGATGCACTGTTTTGTCTAACTTTTGAGTACCTCAGATTGTATCCTGCCTAAGATTCTTTGCACTGTTTGGCTTCAATATCCAACCACCTCTTTCCTGATTTAAATCCTCTCCTAGAACTTCAAGTACCAATCCTGGCTTTGTTAGGAAGGTGCAGACAAGCAAAGCTTTTCCCACCCCACAGCTATTTACTGTAGAACAAATCACATTGCTACAGCCAGACTGCCAAGAACATCTGTACTCTCTCTTTTCCAATTCAGCCCTTAGCAGGACAACTCATGAGAATCACATTTATAAAAACTTCTTTTATTTATGAAATATAAATATTTCACTACTAATATTTCACTAGAGGTTTTAATAGGCAAATAACCAGTCTGACACCAGTCTGTACTAATAACTGACCACTTTAGCTGAGGACAGTCTGCAGCAACACACAAACAGGCACAGCAGTTTGACAATCAACACTTCCCCAAACAATAACATCACTGCAGTTTAAATCCAACTCCTATAAAGGCCTGCAGAGCAATGGAAGCTGAAGTCCAGAGTCATAAAATTTTCTAGAAAAATAGTAGGTAGACCATTAGGTCTTCATTCCAGGTCTGTTGGTCTGCATTTTGGTTTTTCCATAAATATGCAAACCTAACCATATTTTTAAACAAGACTACACATTTTCTTAAGCAAAACATCTGCCTAATCAAAAATAAGACTTAGAGACACATAAACCCCAGATTCAGGCAAGCTCCCTTCTGTCCTTCCCTCCTCTAATATCAAATGTTTCAAAAACAAATTTCACCTGAAAATTGCTCTGCAATGGTCCAAATTCTACTCTTCTAAAACAGGATCCATCACAACTGTATAATTCTTAAATATTTAATACCATAACATGCACTAAAAAGAGACTGAAAGCCTGAAAGCATGAGATGTCTCAGCACAAGAAATAAAAAGGAGACACACGTTTATCTGCAAGTGTAATTTCAAAGTTTTTTCACAGAGGGATCTAAAGACTGTCAGCTTGGTTGCTCTGCTACTGTATATTAAACAAGAAAGTAATGAAGATATTGGTTTTGATTCATGGAAATGTCAGAAAGATCGTGGATAAAGTGTACAAAATTAAGGAAAAATCCTTTTTTTTCTTTTTTTCTTTTTGAAAGGAGAGTATCAGGAAGGTACCAAAAGTCCGATAAAGCATCAAACGGGCAAAGTAGTGACAACAGAAAACAACAAAATCGAGCACCTTTTCCTTTTAGTGACCATCTAGAGAAACATTACTGCATTAATGCTATTTTAAAGCTATTTCAAAATCCAAAGGCCCTATGAAAGGCTTTACTTCCTACCAATTTAAGGAATCATTATTTTGTTTTCACTAACAGAAGACTGATGCTCATTCCTAATGCCAGCTAAATGCAAATTTGAGCCTCCTGTGTTACCTACTGCTTTCTAACAGGCCTTCATTATCTCTTAGTTCTCAGTTAAGACTAGTGCAAAAATCCAGCAAAACAGTTGAGAAAGTACTTAATTTTCAGTATTTGCATAATAACACTGAACAGGATAAATAATATGCATACTTAGTGCCAAGCATTAGCACTATGCCAATTTAAAGCCTTTTCCTTAACATTTTCAGAAATAATTTTGAAAGCAAATTAAATGGCATATACAAAGTATCCCAACAAGTCAGTATGCAGTGACTTCTGAACAACAAAACGCCTGCAAGGCCAACACCTACCAGACATGTCCGATTTTTAGTGACTTAAGACCTTGCTAAATCTCTGCAAACATTAACGCTAAAAAACCTTCACATTCAGAAGAATTGATACGGATGTTATTGACTCCTCATGCAGTAAGACAGAGCACTATTTTGATACAGTAACAGGCATCACAGCAGTGCCAATACAGAAATTCTGTACTTTGGAGTATCTACAAATGTGAAGCAGACAAATGCAGCTGTTGTTATGTGTTACAATGCAAATCTGATGAGCTACACTGGGAATATTCAGTATTGCAGTGCAAATTGATGAGAGAAGAAGTACATAGTCTGAATAAAATAAAAAGGCTTATTTAAACCTTAAAATTAGGACATTTGCTTTAGTATTGTCCAAAAGATTTAAACCGGCTTTTTTTTCCCAAAACCTCTTCACAATTTCTCAAGTTGGCTACTACAATAGCCACACCACTTCCAAGATGAACAGGCCTTTAGAAGCACTCTATAAATTTGAAAAGTTCTACCCTGTTACTGTAACAATCTGCAGGGACCCGTGCAAACACCTGCTCCCCTCTGCAGGTACCCTGAGCCCTCCCACCCTGACACATCCCCCTCAGGGATTACAGCCTTAGGAACCTCCACTCTGGGGCCTCTTACAGCTTGGGATCCCCCTCACGGTCAAAGCACTGGCGGAGGAGAGCTCTTTCAACAAATTTCCACTCTGTTCCTCCTAGGAATAGTTAGCAAACTGTCTTGACATTTAAGGGAAGGGAGGAGGAACTAGTGTTAATTAAGGGCTTCTGCAGAAACCCTTTCAACAGCTGAGTCACTGAGAGAACAAGTGAAAGCTAATTGCACAGTCCCCAACAACAGTGCATGGACACTGCGGGCCAGATCCAACCCTTTCCAACAGGAATCACATTCAAATAATGCAATCTTCCTTTTTACCAGGAAAGCTTTCTAAATGCTGATTATGAAGCTGCTTTTCCCATACAACCCATTTTTACCTGTAGTTTGCGTGCACATTATTATGTGGAGAGGTAACTCCTTCACTACAAAAACTTACACGCTAAAGAGAAAGGCTTCAAATTCTGACACTGACTTTGCCATGGCTACTCAGAATTATCCTGTAGCTTTAGGGACAATCATACTTCCCTCCCTGGTACCCAAAGGAAGCCAGCACGTAGTTCATCAGCAAACAGAACAAAGATTTGGTTCAGCCTTAAAAAGAAATAAATAAAAACCAAACAAGCAAAAAAACCACAATTACATATGCATTTGAACACTGCACTCGGAAAACATGAGTTATAAACTACAAGGATGCACAAGGAACACATTGCACCAAACATGTCCAAGAGTTTAATTTGATAAATTACTGGTGGAGTAGAGAAAGACAAGAAGAATGAATGTAATTTATTAAGACTTTCTTTAAAGCGTCCACCTCCCCCTAGAGCTTGTGGAAATAGCAAAGCAACAAAACCATGCAGCCCTGTAAGAATAACTTAAATCTAAGTGAGAAAACATCTAAGGAAGGCAAAAAAGACACTTGAGATATTACTTTAATAAGGAGAAAATATGGATGATACTGGTCAACTCAGATTGAAGCACAAAATAACACATTGCCTACACAGCACCAAAATATTTCAAAGTAATCAATTTGCATTTTATAATCATCCTCCTATTAGGATCTGAGCTACAGGAGCAAACTACATTTTTTCATGGAGACTCAATATATCAACATTTGGCCCTCTTTTGAAAGAATGGCCAAAGTGTTTGAAGCTATTTATTTACACACTAAAGACACCGTACGCACAAATCAGCTGACAAAGCTGGAAAGTGACAAGACTTTTAACCTTTGCAGAAATTGGCAAAATTATAATATAAATAAATGTAATTGACATAATTGAAGCTGCAGATACTGGAGAAGAAAGAATGACTGACATGTATAAAACTGAGTAATTCAATTTTCTGCAAATTCACAAAAGGATTCATATGACAGATGACAAAACGAATGAAAGGATTATACATTGTAACTACAAAAAGGCAAATCCTATAAACTACATACACAGTTGTAATATGCAAGACAAGGGGATAATCCCATGTTCAACGTTAAGTTATATGAGTTGACCCATTGTTTCCAACAGCATCTCTATATCCTCCAATTTTCTCAGCATGTAAAAGTATTAACCTGGTCACTAGCAAAGTCAATGGAAACTGCAAACACACTGTTCAAAGGCTGTCAAACTAAAATATTTTACTATGACTACAGGCTTTGTGTAACACATTCTTCTCACTGCACTCTAAGACTGAGACATAAACCATAACAAAGCAAACAAAATTATAAGAAGCTGAATAAACCCATCTGAAAAATGGATTCAAATAAACGTTTAATAAATAAGTGAATGAAAACAAGTAGGCTCCACAGCTTTCACATATTGCTGCCTTAATTCTCCTAAGTTTTCTCCATACTACAATACCAATTAAGTTAGTATTGTTATAATAGCATATTCTGAAGAGATTGAATTAGAACTTGCATTAGAAGTGCTATACTTGGAAAAGTAACAGCTCCCTTTGAATGCAACTAGCAGCGCCTCTGACCAAATGTCTCACATGGGAGAAAAAAAAAGAAAAACAAGCTGGAAAAAATAAACAAAAGGATTCATAGTAAGTGGTGGAATTGACAAGCAAACTAAACTCAGCTTTTGCCAGCACTCTGGAAAACACAGGAAAAGAGCAGGGTGGGTG
>VXBQ01008798.1:436661-492188 GCA_013400175.1 Phainopepla nitens | reverse complement strand
CCTCGGCCGCGGTGTCTGCCCCTCAGGTGCCGGCTGTCCCGGAGGTGAGGGACACCTGGGGAGTGCAGGAACACCGTGCTCAGGGCCCGCCGTGCCCGAGCTGAGCCCTCAGGGAAAAGCCTGGCAGACTGTGTGACAGACACTTCCCTTGGCAATACGAGCAGCTCACAGCGGTACAAGTGGGGAGAGTAATGTTACAGTGTGTGCTGTGCTTGTGCTCCTGCCCTGTGTATCTCCTACTGGAGACAAGGGTTGCTAACTATGTAGAGACTATCACTTTGTGCTTCCGTGCAGGCTGTGATGTCCCTGCTGAATTCCCTGGCACGGACACGGATGCTGGAGCTCCTTCAGTTCACTGTTAGGGTCACACGGGGTCTCTGTAGCAGCAGCTCCTTCCACAGCAGCGCATCCAGCACCATCGTCAGCTTCTGCCACTAAGTATCCTCCTTCCACCCTTTTCCTAAAGAAAAAAGCATGGTTAGTGCCTTGCTTTCTTTCAGTTGGACTAAGATTTTTTTTTTTGGTGAAGATAAGGTTTGGCAGCAGAAAAACAGGTTTCCAGTGGGTCTTTGGTTTGTAGAGAGTTCTCTTGGGTACCCAAGAAGGCTCTCTGTGTCAGCTACTTTTGTGTATATCCACTGCAGGGGAACAAAGTTGCTCAACATTATTTTTACTCCAGCACTGAGCAATCAGAGATGCTGGACTCAAGCCCAAACCATGAACTTTATTTTATATACTAAGGAACATTAGTATGAAAGACTTGTTTGATGTATTTGCTGGAGCCATACCACTGAGAATTAATGCAAGAAGCTCTTACTGCTGTATTCATGAACACTGTCACAAATAATAACCAATAGTCCAGTTATCATAGTTTATCCTGTAAACTCACATTGAAGACGTTGTCACCAACTCATGAATGCGATATCAAGTGTCATTATTACTAAATGCCAACAGAACACTAAGGTTTCCTTTTGATGCCACTGCTGTGCATTATGCCTCAGTATCTGTACTTCCCATACAGCAAAGTCCCTTGTCTAATCCCAAAAACCACTCTGTGCTGAACTGACAGCATCAATTCCCCCTGCTGTTACACATTTTGTCAGCCCTTTGTGACACTGCACACCAACAGGTCCCTTGAGACATTAGGCTGCAAAGCTACCCTAGATATGTCCCTTTTGCAGTGTGTACACCTGTCTTCTAGGATTATGCAATTGAGAATCTGGTAGTGGCTGCTCCTCCTATATGCACTTGATCCTGAGAAACATCCTGACCACTCATTTTGTTTACAAAAACAAACCCAGTGGGAGTAATTTCGTTATCTAGTACAAGTGAAGTATTTGCCATCACAGGATTACTTTCTTCCTTAATGATCACACTTTTCCCTTCCTGACATATTTTACTGTCATTAATTGTTAAGGAGAGCGTATCATTAGTAAAAGCAAAGACCATCAGACTTGTATATGGACAATTTCACTGCCATTTGCAGATGGAAATCCATCCAAATGAAGCGATTCTGTGTGAGATGATGTGCCCATCACATCCTGATGAAAATGCACTCCTTTTATGTGAGTTGTCTCTTGTTGACTCATGTTTTTAAAAAGGATTCAAAAACATTTCCTCTTTTAAGGTCGGCAAGAAAAGATATAAATTTAAGACAGTTTTGTTGTGCCGAGCACACGCTTATGATACTGTGAAAACACTGTACTGATGTATATGCTGAAAAAGCAGACACTTCAGTAAAGCAGCACATCAGAAAATCTGCTTAAATATGTCAGAAAGTTTTAAAACCAACAAAAAAACCACCACCAACGAACAATCCTGAATGTTATTCAACACTGTTGAAAACAAACTGCAAATTCTAATCTCTTTGAATAGCTCTAGCCATAATTCTCCCCTTCTGCCTCTGCAACCTCTGTCTGTAACCAGAGATTATGTATTAAGCAAATACTTGTAACTGCTAAAATATGTGAGACACACAGAGAGGTGGGCTACTGCTACATCAGAAGCCTTGGCTTACCAAAAAACAGCTTTAGTATTCTGTTATTAACAGAGAAATGTAATACGTAAGCAGAAGTGAACTGTGTTTCTAGATAATCTGCTTCTAACATTCAGCTGAGCATGAAATCTCTTGAAGGAAAGCCTGATAGGGATCCCAGGAAAACATTCCTTTAGCTCACTGCTGCTTCTCTGTTCGATGGGGCAGTTCACTTTATTCCTTTGTACTAAGCTACTTTATACTTAGCAGAAAGTATTTTTCCTCCCTCTAATCCTGAGAGGAGCACGAGCCTTTAATGTCTTGACTTTGCCAATTTCACAGTTTCAGTAAGTCCTTATAAAAGGTGTTTTACCTGCAAAATGATACGTGAGAATCTCTCTTCCTCTGATGCATGGGCATTGTATTTATTTTTCAGTGAATTCTATGATTTCCAATATAAAATTGTCTTAAATTTTATTAAATTTCAAGCCTTAGATCTGTGATGTTACATAGCATGTATTTTCAAACAAACTTTCTATTGTCTTTTGCCTCAATATTTGTGTATCCAAGAAGTAGGAAGATAGTAGTTCTGAAGAAATGAAAATAGTATAAGTAAACTAATATCCCGCATTATGTCATATAACAAGGTGATTCTTCTCGTGGTCTCTTTCTGCTGGGTTGTGCAATTTGAAGTGTGTGTTTACTTCTTCTTTTGTGTGAAATGATGCAATTCACAGTCTAAAAGCTTCTGTGAGATCTTAGTGTGTAGCCATCAGAAAATCAACAAACTATCATAGGAATTTTTTTAAGCAGTTTTCACTATTTTCTTTCTTTAGTACTCAGTTTTAAAGCTATCTTTTGTTGGTTTTATTTAGATGGGATACAGAGATTGTAAGGTGTTGGATTAGCGCTATTCTAAGGAGGCTGGGCCTTGGACATTCATGCACAGTTTCACTTTCACAAAGTTATAACTTCTTTATAACTGTGATGAAGGTTTGCTCTCACCAAGTATTTTCTTCAAGCCACAATGTATTTTCCACTGGTCAACACATCAGCTACTTAAGACCAACTGGCTGCTCTTCTAACTTGCTTTTAGTCATTTCTCTTTTCCTCAAAACCAGGAACAATATTCACATTTCTGGCAGAGTAACAATGATTCTGCATCTAACCAAAGCAGCCCTGTCTGTGAAGCCAGTCATTAATTCCTCTCTGGTAGCTTGTCACCACAGATGTCTGCTGAGTTTACACCCCAGGCATTTCCCGTAGCTGCACCCACAAGGCATCCACAAATGACTCTGAATGTTCAATAACAGCACTACATCCTTTTTTGAACTCTCTTCTTCCCTACCTCAGCAGCTGCAGCTGACCACAGAACTGCAGCCTCTCTTTGTTTAGGTGTTGTACTTCTCTCTGGAGTGAAGGACTCTACAAACAGCAAAAGAGTGTCAGATTGCTTTACTTTCAGAATAAGTTTCATCACTCAGGGTTTTGGGAAGTGAGTTTTGCACAGAAAGTAATGAGAAATATTCTACATCCAAAACAGAAAAACATTTCTGGGTTTATAACAAAAAGTAAAGTACAAAATGTTTTGGTTTCCATAAGAAGCACTGGCAGTGAAGCCTACCCCTGCCAATAAAGAAGCACATCTAAAGGAGGACTCAAAGTTCTAAGTACAAGGAGTGCAGCACATTTTCCTCCCGAAATGGGCACTCACTGAAGGTGCTCACCAGCTGTAGGTGCAATCAGCTGTGTCCAATTTACATTTGGAGCACAGGGGAGCAGCTTTCACAGCAGGCTTAAAACAGCAAACACAACAAGCTGGGGTTTGTCAACACAATGCACAGTTTCTCAGTTCAATGGGAAACTTTACAAAATGTATGTGCAAGGTATAATTACAGCATGCCACAAATAAAATTTCAAAAGGATAATTGAAACAACACTCATATCTTGGAAAAATAAGTTGGTTAATTGTTGTAGGTTCACAGATGTGTCACAGCAAACAATACATTTAATAAAATATAAACATCAATTTTCAAATCAACACAGCTTGATAATTTGAATTCAAATTTTAAGAACAGCAAAAAACTTAAAAAACACCACAAGTCTTTCTTTCATCTGTTTCATGCTCTCTGTAGCCATTCTCTGAGACTAGTAGAAACCATCCAATTTAGTCAGAAAACTTTGCAGCATAGCAGGGAGTTTCATTTGTCATCACATGCAATAGCAGCTGTCTCCATCAAAAACAAAGTTAATTAGTTCAGACTAAATAAATTAGGTAATTATTTAGATTGTTAACATTGTACTTTTGAATGAAGACCAGTCTTTGTCTTCTGATGCTGGAAAACTTCTCTTTCAAGCAAATCAATTTTGTGGTTTGAAACTAAGGAGCAGTGAAATTCCTTCATGTATTTTTTTACCCAAAAACAAAGTGTTAAAATTGTAGAAGGCAGAAAAGCAAATAGGTTTATACACAAATACTTCAGTATTTACTTTACGCTTGTGATCACTGATCATTACCTGTTTCTAAAAACAATAGTAAAGCTTTTCACTTTGCTTCACATTTTATTTTAATTCTTTCTGCAATGCTTGAAAAAAAAGATGGTATATGGTGCCTGTTTAACCGAAGGAGCAAGAAAAACCTTAAGAGCATTTTAATATAAAAAGAACTCGATCTTTATCACAGAAAAAAAAAAAATAAAGAAGGAAGCTTTCATGTACAACAGAAAACTCATTTAACCTTCAAAATCTGCTAGGCAGTTTTGTGAGGAACCAGAGCAACTAAAACACATATTACAATAATTAAACATTAAAGAAAAGGTTGAGCATCACATGTGTTATCTACAGAAGTTGTTAAAAAATAGATGGGAGTATTAATGCTAAGAATATTCATATTGTGATACTATCAAAGACATACATCAAAGTGGAGTACATTTTTACAAAATCAAGGGAAAATTGCTTTTGTTTTGGCACTTGGTTTGACATATGTCAAAGGAAATTATAAAATGTTTTTAAGATATACTGTTAAAAAAGTATTGTGCTTTACTAGGAAGGAAGAAGCAAAAGGCAGGAAAGTTGGAGGACACACACAGCTCTTAAAGCAGCAGAGGTAAGCATGCTTACAATCTTTGGTCTTTGGCCTAGTCTTACAGCCAAGCTTGGGGTGAGGAATATGGTTAATATGGATTTACAGAACTTATATAAAACTCAATTTGTTTTTACAAAGGAAGGGGTTTCATTTTGAGAAGCTTGAAATTATCTTTTCCTTCTGAAGATCTCATAAGTTAAGTTGATTTAGAGCTCTGTTTTACAGAGAAAAAGGGACCAAATTTCTCTTGTAAGCATCTCACTGGAAGTAACAAAACCAATCACAGGTTTGCTCAAATGTATTTTATACTGGTTGATGGACTAATATTGAAGGGCTCAGTACAGCTATGGAGTAATGTTCCTAAAATTGCCTTGTGTCAGTGACACAATGTCATTTAAGGACCTTTTTTCCTAAATCACATAAAACTGATTTAAATCAGTTATTGTTTTTAATCAAATTCTGCTGGCCTATCTTCGGGCTTGTCCCTTGAATCCATAGATTACCAGAAGGAAATTTATCTTCAGAAGAGTATGATAAAGTATTGACAAAAAATGTAACTTATCCTTTGACAATTCTTGTGCTTGTGAAAAACATTCAGTAGTTGAAACAGCTATGCCAGCATCTACTTAAATGCGGTTGCAGTCTTGACTGGACCACAGAAAACTCAGAAAGCTGATGAGTTTCCACTCTCCTGATAGCTTAAATATTTTGTGTTTTTCTTTTTATGCTCTGTTTTGAGTACGTGAGGGATATTCTGATATTTTTAGATTTATTTTTGTTTGGTTTCTCTGGAAAATGCTTTTTTTCAGAGGGATGAGGGGGTTTGTAGTGACTGTAGGTTTCAAAAACTGTGTCTGCACCTACCTCTGAGCACCTGTGCAGTCAGCAAAGGAGAGGAGCTAGAAAACACAGGAACAAGTTTTAAACTGTTCTAAAATACTCTCTCATAGTAATTTTTATTGCAGCATATTCTGACCTTTTAAGTCATAAGGAACTGATATTATTACAGTACTTTTGGTAAATGGGAGTCATCAAACCAGTGTTCCTCAAGATGATTGGGAACAGTTGCAAGGACAGTTCTCTCTGGAGCTGCTGGTGGGGAAGGAGTGCAGAGGAGCCCAGTCCATGCCTGGTCCTGTGCCACACTGCCCGTGTCAGATAAGGCACTGGGAACAACTGACAGCAGTGGTTGTTCCCTCCCCTTCTGGCCTGCCAAGCTGTCTCTGTAAATCTCCTGTCACTGCTAAGAGGGCAGGGTGAGCCTCCACAATGGAAATGCCACAGCACAAATACCCAGTGCAAATTCAAACTCAGTGTAAGTGACTTCTGCAGGAGGAAGCTTCACACCAGATGCCACAATTATGATTCGGACATTAGAAAAGTTGGGTTTGGTGCTATTTCTTAACCAATATAAATCAAAAATACGGCCTGGAAAATTCTTTATTTGGCAGCTGTAGCCAAACAATTTTCTCAACCCTGTTCAGAATGTGTCAAAACTATTACTTTAAGCATTAACTGGATGTCAGTATGCTTTTTGTTTGCTGGCATTGGTTTAGGTTCACTAGCAGTTTGGGTAATATGTCTTCTTGTTCATATTTGGGAGTTTTAATAATGCACATATGACCCTGCCTTACATTTCTTTCAATAAGAAACTCATGGAGTTTTGAATAGGTGTTTGTGAATAACAGAAGACCATGACCAGTTTTCTCTGGCATTAATCTGGGAATACAGTTTGCAAGTAGGAAGGCAGCACTAGAAGCAGGCACAGCCCTGTGCAAAGAATGACAAAAATTCACAGCACTCAGTCTCACTGTCTCACGGTCTCAGCACAGTCATGTCACTTTATTCTGAGCTGTATCACTCTTTTGGGTAAAGGAAAGCATTCCAAACTGGGATATCAGTAAACTGCCACTACTGCTATTTGGAGAGAGGGAGAATCTAAAGGGGTCTGGGTTTATTGATGATTCACAGTAAGTAACTGAAGGCTGCCACTCTGTTTTCTCCTTCATCAGCACTCTGGCCATGGCTGCTGTGGGCTCCCTGGCAAGTGTTTAGAAGTGAACCGCACCAGCTGAGACTAACCTTATAAAAATACAAGCTGCATGAATGAATCAAAAGCTATATTGCTAAATTCCAGGGGAAGACCAAGATATTTGAGGTTTCAAATCTGTCCTTTATATGCCTCCCAACTGGATTCATTATGAAACCGCTTGTCTTCTAGAACACAGTAATTCAATAGAGAAACACAAAGATCTTTAAATGGTTGTTTTGCTTTCATACCTTTTTTTAGAAAAAAGATTAAAGTACAAAGCAAAACTGCATACCTATCACAAGAAACTTCTAAGCAGAGCAAAATTAGCATGAGAAGCAAATAGAGCAATACAGAGAAAAATGGTGCTACTCAAGAAACAGATAGTACTATTAAGATCCCTTAGTTGGCAAGACAGCAAGCCTAGACTGATTGCCAACAGAATGGCAACAAAAACGTTCAGATAAATTCCAGTCTCGCAGACATGAGGCCACACAGGAACATTTAAATGCAATGTAGTATGCTTCCGTAAAAAAGTGGTGGGAAAAAATCCCTTTATTTTGGTAGGGGAGAATGACTATAAGCTATAGGCAGAATTTTAACCTAGATTGGCATTCCACTCAGACAGGCAAAAAGGCTTGACTTAGTTGATATATTTTATGATTCCTGTAAGATGGGGAAGGATTCTCTAGTTCTCACTCAGTCCTCACTCAGTCTCCAAAATGCACTCTCTGCTTAAAAGCAAAGCAGGATGCAGTTAGGTCTGGTAACACCATAGCACAGTATAATGGATAGATTGGGAAGAGGATATAGATAGTAGGATATCTAGAAACTCAGTAAAAGACTATTCCAACTTGCAGCTGCAGTGTTGGAAGGAGTGCAACCCTATCCTTAGGCACTGAGGTGAAATTATAACCATCTTATTGTGCTGAAAAAGAAGGTTCCCATGGTTTTTTCCTACATTCTCAATTCTACCCTTTGCTATGATCTGTCTCCACAGGGAGCAGAATCTGTCTCTGGCTTCTCTAAAATTTTTATGTGATGTTTAATAAATGGTTTTTGGTTTTAGTCTCTTTTCCATAAGATGTCATTTGAATTTTAATATATTTAGCATAAAATGTAAAGCCTATCCCTGTGCAGGTATTTTCCTTATTACAAAACTGCAGACATTCCACTCAAATGCTATGAGGGATTATACCTAAAGAATAGTAAGATATGTGAATATTTGTACACTGACATCAACTTAAGCAGTGCAGAACAAATTTTAGTAAATCAAACAGAGTCTGATGAAAATTTTCAAGATTTAGAGTAAGTTCATGTATTTCTACCCTGTTTTCAGTAAAACAATCCAATGAAAAAGGTATCACTGGAAGCCTTTTAAAGCATGCATTGCAACTCACTTTAGAAAATACCCTTTCTCTGAAATATCCAACATGGTCACCTGTGATTTAGAAAAACCTGAAGAATTTCATGCAGGAAGGAGATTTTCATAATTTTGTGCAGTAAGAAGCACATTGTGTTCGGTATCTCATGTAATGAGCTGAGCATAACACCTCACGTGCAGGGAAGGTTTTAGCTTTGAAATCTATACTCTGTTTCTGTAATCAAACATGAATAGTATTAAATATCAGAGAATGGTTATCATGGTGAAATTTTCCGCTTTCAAATCCACATACAATAAATAGGGTGCCTAGTGCAATTTTAGTGCATAGCATAAGTTGTATCTGCTTTGTATTTAGTATTCAGTAAGATACAGTATGAGTCTGCAAGAGATGGTTTGTAAGAATTCACCTGCTTCAGTTTCTCCCCTCTTTGCTTAGCAGTGAGACATCTCACTTTCCAGACATGTGGAGGGATGTGAGGTGAAGAAATCATGGTCCAGAACCAGAGTACAGTGTCTGTTTTGAGGTTTTAAACATTATACTCTGAAAAAGAACCTGTGACAGAGGAGCAGCCAGTAGTGCAGGTACTGTTCTGTTGCCATTCCTTCCCCTTGTGGGAACAGAGAACCTCTGGCAGCTGCCAGGCTTGAAATTCAACAGTAATGCATTGCCACACTGGAAACAATCACAGAGTTAAAGCTGCACAAGAGTGGAAAAGTAGTGGGGATTCTGTTCATTTTTCATATGTGTTTATTTGTTAATGGTGGCGGCCATATTGGTTGATTTACTTGTGTAATGCTGCATTTTGCAAGAAGCCTTTAGTAAATATTTAGGAATATTCATTTTATATTTAGTTGGGCCCAGTAATGTCTGTTTATTACTTTAATTATTCTTGGTATGAAAAAGCTTTTATATACTTAAGAAAGAAGACAAACAAATTGGAAAGTGTCCTGCTGGCGCACCAACATTTGGGAAAGGATAAAGACAATACATCCTTAGACATTTATATTTATTTCCATACTACAAACCAGCTAAGATATTTTATTCTGTGCAAACACTGGCAAGAGATCAATATAAACAAAATGATCCCGGATGAGCAGCTCCAGCTCATTGTTATGGCCATTTCTCCTTCAACTGCCTGTTTTAGCTATTGAACAATTGCTGGTATTTCTGACTTGAAAGTATCAGTTACTTTCCTGTGAAAAATCTCGGAAGCGTGGAGTAAATGACAGAGGAAAATTGTGTACTATGATGATATAAATGATACAAAAAATCGTGGGGTTGAGGATAAATCTTTTATTCATAACTATAATTTTCATGCTATTGCATCTCTATTTATCAGCCTTCATTTCATGTCAGTTTTCACATTCATTCTTTTGGCACTACAGCTCCGAGCAGCTCTAGCCAGTAAGACAGATACTCAAGATCTCTATCTAAACTTTCATTTTCTAGAGCATAAGTTAAAACCAGATGGAATCTGAATTATGAAAATACAGTCATCTCAATTCATATTAAAAACCTGTAAAACCAGACTTTTTAAAAAAGTAGTCGGCATATTGTCCTTTTATGTAGTGCCTGAAGATCTTGTTTTATTTGTCATTATTGATTCTAAATGAAATAATTAAGATAGCTTTTGCAATAAAAAAGCTACAGCTAGAGCCCTGATATATACAACAAACTTTGGCTTTAGTGCAGTTAACATACTGTCTTTTTTTCCATGCAAACCTTAATTTTTAAGGAATTCAAAATTCCATATCTATTGAGTTGGCAATAAGAAACCACACAAAGAAAGAGTGAGTACTTTCTTGTCATTGCTATAGAGGACTTTTAATAGCACAACATAAGAAAGCAAGTTCCTTAAAAACTCATGATGCAGCTTAAAGAACTGCTCACACCCAATAAATAAAAGTCAGATGAGAAAAAGGTGCCTGTATTTCTAGACCAGCCTGGAGTGCCAAGCCTGCAGCCATGTGCCATAGTCCCACTACAGCTTTCAGCCACACTCACAAACAGGTACCAGCATCAGCTGCATGTCCTGCAGAATTCCCTGCAGTTAGAAGACCTCCCCAGGCTTTAAATTTATGTAACACTCCAAATAGCTACACACATTTTGATTCTGTGGAGTAATCATTGTTTAAAAAACATTTATGTACATACTCACCCTTACTGTGGGAGTAGTCATAGCATAGCAGTAGTATTTTTAGGCATTTTTGTTAGACATCACCCCAAACTTCGAACATAGCAACCTGTATCAAGTCATGTCAACAACAGAAAGTCCATCCAGTTTTGAATTAGGGTTGCATAGTGTCACAATTTAAGGATGTTTTTATCACTTAATGATAATTAATAAAATATTGTTTCAATTGTTCTTTGAAGAGTGTTGTGGATGGAGCACTGCAGGACAACACGCAAATAGGATTGCAGCTATATCAGATAATATTTTTAAATAACACATTGTCCATAAATATTTTTATACTGTTTTTTGAGCAAACGCACATGAAGGATTCACTCAAGTTGTTCATTAGCTCTTATATAGGAACATATTCATTCATTCATGAATTTGTTCTTTATGTGAAAACGTTTCTTACCTGAAATATTGCCCAGTTCAGCAAGCTCTTAAGCCGAGGAATAAAGTTACTGTGTTCCAACTTCTGCTAAAGGCATCAGTCTAGTTCTAGGCTTAAAGTTAAAACTATGTACAAATATAGAATCAAAATAAAATCCTAACCCAGCTGAAGCCAATGGCAATATTCCCATAGGCTACAATGATGCCAGTATTTAATCACACAGTTTTCATATTCAAACACCTGCATCCAACAACTCTCTCTAAATTACTACTTCTAATACCACTATTTCAAATTAGCAAAAATGAACAGGCATTATTCTTATATAGCTGCATATATGAAAAATATATAAAGCACATATTTTAATATTTTTATGAGGCAGTCTGCAAGTTCTGCATAGAAAATCCCTTAGTCATAAATATGGCAACACTGTCCGTTTACAAACTGACAAAAAGAAAAGAACACAATAAATGAGAGCTAAAAATACAAGCAGCTACATCTATAATACAGAAATACAGAAATAATAATGATGGGAGAGGACAAAATAGAGTTCAAGTTAATGGTATAACCTGGGAGAAGAAATGAAGAAAATAAATACACTATGGATAAAAGAAAACAAATATCTCCTAAATCAAAAGGAAGGTCTACTGATACTGGCCAGAGAGAAAAATGATTCCTCAACGTCTACATTTTTTCCCTGTATTTAATATAAAAGAAAAGGAAAGCATGAAGCTCAGTGAGATAAATATTAATGAGGTTTGGGAATATCTAGCAGCAGAATTAATAAAAAGCAAGTAAAAGAATATTTAGATAATTTAAATATTTATTATTCAGAAGATTTAAATCATATTCAACCACAGGATCTTAAGGAATTGACTGAGATGGATCTGACAGACATCTTTGAGACCTCCCTGAAAAAAGGTTAGGTACCAAAGGATTGAAGAGGGATAAATCCTAGGAACCAAAAAAAGGTAAAAACCAGAGAATTTCAAGCAAGTTCCCACTTTTTTCTGCCATACAGAATGTGACAGTACATAATGTAACTAATAGTGTATCATTTAATGCACAGCAACCTCAGAATACCCTTTTGAGGCTCTAAATTCTGGGTCTCTGTCCATCTCTGTCTACTTCATTAATGTCATTCAGTCTTAGGCATTGCTGAATAAAATCAAAAGTTAATGGGTGTCAAAAAACTCAACCCAGATTAAGATTTAGAAGTAAACAGATTATTTGCACAATAAAACAGAATATTTAGCTACAAATTTGTAGAAACTGAAAAGCTAAATAAAGATTATAAAAAGAGGCAATCAAGAGGGGTACAAGTAAAATTAGTTATAATTACACATTTGTTTTAAAGCACAGAAGTACCAGTATGCAAAGTTCAGCCCCAGTATAACTCGGTAAGATGGAAAGCAATACCATTTCTCATGCAAAGTGATACAAGATGTGAGGTAAGTCTGTCTGAATCACATCACCACGTGCCAAGATGAGAGGGATCAGTCGCTCAGAGGTTAGTTTTAAGATTACTGTTCAAAATCTATTACTGCATAGGATCACATCTGGGATGCAAATGGATTCCCATCTTTGGAGCTGCCACCACTCTCTCCTGTTCATCCCACTGACAAACGGTTCACTCCCTGTGTTAGAGACCACTGGGTGTTTGACACTTATTGCTACTGGAAGTTGTTCCAGTATGTCACTCCCCCCATGGCCAGAATCTCCTAATCTTCAGCTACAACAACTGCATTGCCAATGTGAAATTTCCCATTATTGGCAATACTTTTAAATTTAAATAGTTACCCTCTATGTCAGGTGTTTACCTCTCTTCATTCTTGGCAGACATTAATCAGAATTTTCCCAGCCTTTGTTTTTTTGACTAGAGAAGTCAAATTCTATACATTTTCTTTAATCACATTACTAATCCTGTTCTTTCAGCCTATGATTCTCAGTCATATTCAAGACCAGGTCTTACATCACTGTCTAAATGCAATACAGTTTCCCATACCTTCTTTATGCATCCTAAGATGAAGTTTTCTCTCTTCTATTTTGCATTAGTTGTTACAGTTGTCTTGCAGTGTCCTTTTGCAGACTTTCACCAATTAAAAGCAAAAATCTTCTTTTTCACTTTTGAATTCATGACTTTGCAGTGTGCAATGCCAAATATCCTTCTATTTGTATTTCTGAGATCATCAAATCATCTAAGTTGACCCACACATTATTCTAGTCCTCTTCTGCATTGATTATCTTTCCCAGTTTTCTGTTTTGAAGAAATTTCATTACCACATTTTCTTTTCTGCATCATGCTCATTAATGAAAATATTAAATGAGTCTTTGAAAACTTCATTAGCGTGCTCTTTTCATTGCAATGCTTTCCCTTTAAATTGTTATCTCTCCTTTAAATACTTCCTTGCCTACTTTAGATTTCCTCTACTATTCCCCAACTTATCTTGCTTAACTGGTAATTTCCCAAATGGTATTATATCAAAAACCTTTATGAAGTCCAGATGAATGAGACCTGCTTCATTTCCTTTGTCAAAAAATCTGTTACTTTATCTGAGAAAAAATATCAGATGCTGCTAAAGTTACATTCTGCTGGTGGTTCATTCTGCATTCTGATGAAACTTACAGTGCTGTGTTCTCAATTTTTAAAAACAACTATATGCTTCACTCATCCACTATCTGCATATTTCTTAAATTTTCATGAGAATTTCTAGTATGCAGTGGCAATACTCGTGCTCATCAGCCACATTAACACAATGGCTCTTTTGGAGCCATTACAGTTGATCGTGCCAATGATCCATGGATTATATACTTTTATAAGGTCTGGTGCCCTTGCAAACAAAAGGGTTTTTTCTTTGTGTTTCTATTTCTTAAGAGACACTTTTTCTTCCTCCCCAAATCATCCTTTAATATTCATGCAAAGCAGCCGAACAAAGGAAACCAAACCACAAAAAGTTCTAGCTAAGATGATGTGATGAATACACTTAATCCTGGAGCAGAAAAGTGATTTCTGTCTCTGATGTGGGTTTTTTGTGGCTGCCTTTCTGTTGTGTGCTTCCATAATACAGAAAGGCCCTGACCCACTCTGGGGATTATAAACACACGTTCAAATTTGGTCCCATTTTTAACCACGCATCCAAGAGAGAAACTGTTCCCTGAAAAGGGCAGTTCCCAAACAAACTATTCTGAAGCAGGTCCATGTTTGCTTCTGACCCATACTGGTAGCACTGGCCTCTGGACCAGAGAAATCCCTGGACACTCAGATCATATCTAACAATGTAAACTACTGAAGGTGTTTGGGAATTAGTTTGTCCTGCCTAAAGGTCGTTTTCAGGCCGTGCTCTAAAGCTGGGACAAACCAGGAAGGGAATACAAGAGGAATGATGCCATTAGGCAGCTTTTCATGGTTGTCCTTTCCTAATCCTTTCTGGTGACATCTGTGAGTATCTCGAGGAAAAGGCCATTCTAGAACCAATTGAAAGTAATCCCGTGCTGAGTGGAAGGATTCAATTAGCATTAGCTGCACTGCTGTGTTGATTCATCTAATTAAAAGCCTCCCCATTGTCCCCACCATTTACACACTGGTTTCTCACCTAACCCTGTCCTGGAGAAAAACAATTCATTTGTTGGACAGGGAAACCCTAATACAGATTAAAGGGCAGTGTTCCACTGTGCAGACTCAGTGTAGGCTGGGGTAAATTTAACTCCTTCCACACAGTACAGAGCCCAGCGGGAACTCAGTCCACTCCACACTCGTGGTTCATCCCAGATTTAGAGCAGGCACAGCCAGCCTGCCCCTGCAGCATTTACTCTGCTCACTGTGTGCACAACGCAGTTACCTGCTGCACACATGGGGAACAGAGTATTAATGTGCAAATGGGGACATTGGCCAGCAACAGGGAGATGGAGAACTTTAATAAAAACAAAACAAAGAACCTGGAGGAATTCAGGTAGGGTTCATCATACATAAGACCAAAAAAAATCCCAAACTAAATGCCAGCTTGATAAAAATACAGGTACTGAATCTGCAGTAATGAGTCTGGAGATGATTAATTAGATCACAGAAGATTGCCATAAAAAGCCCTGTTGTAAGTTACTTAAAAGAGAAAATGTGATTTAACAAAAGAGCTTTAACATCCTTGTAACTCACAGTTCATAGACTCGCACCAAAGAGTGAGGGCTTTGTTTGGAACACGCCTGTGCCGAAGACCTCCTGTGTGACCACAGGAGTGTATCTTACTTTCCCTGTACCTTTGTTACTTATCTGTAAAATGGATAATATATTATTCCTTTCTCCATCCTTTATCTCATCTGTTTAGATGTTAGTTTCTTTAAAGAAAAAAGTTGCTTCTCACAGCAAGACAGAAAGAAAGAGTGCAGGCTCAGTAATAATAACTCTGAGACCTAGACATTGTCTGACAAAGTAAAATGATTTCCTCTTTGTCTCCTTGCTCATCAGCCAGGAGTATCAGGATGTGCAGCCCTTATGAGTCCGTGGGTATATAATGGAAGGCTGCATAGCTGGAGAACCACAGGGCATTCACAGGCTTTTACCAGGGGATATGAACTGTATTTGAATTAGGAGCAACTGACATTCAGGGTCTCCAACAATACAGGTAATTTGGACTTGTATGAGGAAGTAGGAAGTACTTATTAAAAAGAATTTGTGCAGAATACTGACCAGAAGAAGAATAGATAAGGGCTATTTTCGATAACTACTTGAAGTTATCATCCCAGTGAATTGGAAAAAAACACACTCTTGCTGAAATGCATCCACAGGAAGAGGAAAATGCCAACACAGAGAATACTAATGAAGAGACATAATGTATAAAATCTAGTTCCACCTGCAGTATTGCAGTCAGCTTTGATTACCTTATCAGGTATGGGAGGCTATCACTCCTGGAAGGGTGCAGTGCAGGAAGTCAGGGTAGTCCCTGCTTACGAGGGACTCTGATGCAGAGCAATTATGAGGAATTAGGTTTGTTTTCCTGGATAGATTTCAAGGACACTGTAATAGAATAGAATTCAAGGTGAGACAGAGGTATTAAAGTTACCTTTTTACTCAGCTAGAGACAAGCAGACTCCTCTGAGAAGCACATAGCTAACAATCACAGTCTAAAAGAGGGGCTGAAGGGGGAAAGACTTACTCTGGAGAGCAACTTACTCATTCCTCAGGAGCTGTCCCTCTCTTTCGGGGACCCACTTACTGCTTGGTCTTGCTTGGTGGCCACTCTACTGGTGAGGGGAGCTCTAAGGGAGCATTAAAGTCACTAAAAGCAATTCCCATTACAGAAACTGTACACTGTCAATATATAAGTTCTGAAGTTTTATATCACTTTTTTTTTCTTTTTGATTTCTATATAGGAGCAAGGCCAGGAGACAGAACTGTCACAGAGGCATTTAAAAACCAGGTTATGTGAGGAACAAATAAGAATTCTTTTCCTTTGCAGATAAATTTTTCCTATGCCTAATAAATAGGTTATAATAGGGAAGTCTGCTGGTCTAAATGTAAAAATCTCACCAGTGGCCTCTTTTTGTCTACTTCTAACAGCCCTCAGCCCAACATATTTTTTTTGTGCCATAATTTTCTATGCTAACAAATTTTTCATTTATTATTCCAATCCTCCTTGGCCAGATATGTGTCCTCTCAAATATATAACCATTACAATTTCATGTGTTTGGTGATTGACATGAAGTTGGTAACAGTATGAAAATATGTATTGCATCCTTGTAGACTTGTCGAGACTCTGGAATGAGCATATGCTGTTAGGACTGATCTGTCTGGCAGTCCAAAACCACTGATTTTTATGGCAGCCTCAGATTCAGCACCAAGTTACTTCACCATCCTTGCTCTATCAAACCAGCAGAATTAGTAATTGAAGCCTCTTTGAAGGGGAAATACATTTCTATGTTCAATTTTTAAATTACTGTGAAAGGACTATGGATACTTAAGTTTTATGCAAGGAAAAAAGGTAACACACTGGAGAACTGGATTTGCTGATCAGTACTTTAGAATCCCACTTGCACAAATAATTTAACTTGCACAGCTAAAAGAATCAGTATTGTTTTGTATAGTTTTAACGGATTTCAGACCTTCATTGCTCATTAAAATTACTGCATTTTTTAGTCATTGTTCTAATTATAATTTATTAAAAAGTTAAATAATTTATAACTCCCATTCTATAGAATTGAAATGAAGGTGTCCCTCTTTTGTCAGCTGGTACAAGTGGAATTATTGGATTTTCTCATACATGGCTTATGAAAAGCACAGAATTACACTTTTTTACAGACCTAATTTTTCACCTGAGAGCAATTCAGTAAGAACAAAGTATTCTAAAGTGCTTACACTGGCCTTAAACACCTCTTTAGAGGTGACTGAGAGATTTTAGACTCACACCATATTTAATCCTCAGATTTACTCTTCAGTTACCACTTGGAGTCTATAACTGTAAAACTGTCCACCAGTAATTGATCATGTTCATAAACAGCCAAGAAGTAATTGATCATGATCAGAAATGCCTTTTGCCAGTGCTAAAAAGTTCAGACTTTGTCTCAATTTTGCTGAAATATTTGAATGCACAAATTGGAGATGTGACAGATCCTTATTGAGTGACTCGACCCTGCAAATTCCGTCATGTTGTCCTCAAAACCCAATTATTGATTATTCTAAGAGAGAATACTCATCTCTTGAACTTGTAGCACACTGCATGGGAAAAAAAAGAAGATTATTAATTGAAAATTCAATATATTTGTATTTAGAGAGAGATTAAAATAGTCACTGCAAATAAAATCTGTCTTTTCACTTGGTAAATGAGGAGTATTGGACTCTTTCTCCAATGACTTTATATTTTTGAATTTAGTATATGAATTAAATAGAAATTATAGCAGTCAAAACTGAGATCAACTCTCAAAATCAACCAGGCTTCAGGAAAACAGAAGGATGAAGATCTGTCTTAAAATCTGCTGAAGCTAAAATGAGATTTGAGTCTGTATTTTTCATATCCTTCCTGCTCTAACCCTTGTTCACCAGATAGAGGGTAGTAGTAAGACCACTGCTGCTTCTCACTCTCTTTTGTGCAATGGGATCTGAAGCAGAGAGCCAGCCCCTGACATCTGCAATGTTCTGAGGGGGGAAGTGTCAGAAGAGAATGGAGATTAAGAAATAATTTTTTCTCTCCTTAGCATTTCCATCAGTTACATTTGGCAGTGTCTTATTCAATAATGTAGCTTTGGAAGATACCTAGTTATTCCCTGGCACTGGCATAGGGACACCGGTTATTTCCTCTGGTAGGGAACAAGAAATTCCCATGCTAAGCCAAAAAAAAATACATATTGCATGCTGAGCCTAGGTCACCTTTGTGGAAGACTTATTAATTATTTAGTGTTCAGGGGGATTCTACCAGCTTCAGTTGTTCAGATCAATTTTTAATAAGTCACTATTAACATAAATGGGAAGTATAAATTGCTTGCATTATCCTCTATGCAGTGGTAGCAATGAGAAGCTTCTGCACTAAAGTCCAAGATGTGCTGTTTACCTAACAGGAACTGACAGCTGAATGATCCCATTCTCCTGGGAATGGCTTGAAAAATAAAACCAAAATCTTTCACCATAGAGGAGCTTTATTTTACAGGAGCCAAAAGCACCTGAAGCAGTTAAGTTATCGGAAGGACTGAGAAGAAAAAGCAATATCTTCGTGATGTGCTCAGAAACTTACCTGGAGATGGACCTATGTTCGAAGAGAAAATTTATTTGAGCCAAAGCTTAACATCTGGCAAAAAACCAAACTTCTGTTAGGAGAGTGTGTCTTTTCCTGAAGCATATTACTTACTGTGTATATTTTTTGAAATACAATTTGTTGTTCTTGAAAGAATGGTTTAAACTTCAAAATTGTAATTCAAGAATTCATTATCATTGAGAATTTCCAGTACTTTCTGTTTTCCCAAGAAGTCACAAAATGTTTAATAGATGTTTGCATTAAATTAGGTTGTCTTAATGCTTTTTATATTTTGACTGTTGCCAGGACAATGAGTCAAACAAGCACTACCCTTGATGTGCCTAGACCTTCAACCCAGTGCAGACAGAATGGTTTTAAATTCAGGAAAGCCAACATTTACTTGAAGAAAAACTAGAAATGAAACTTTTTTATTAAATACTATTTAAAACAGGGGGACAGAATTGCATTACAATGTTTTGTAGCTAGCTGTCCCATGTCCCTCTGTCCTTGCAGGTTGTCAGTTGCTCCCAGTAAACTCCATGACTTCCTAAGTCATTGAGCAAATTCTGTTCTCTTGTTCCTTGGAAGGGAACATCTATTGTGAGATTTGCCTGGTTTCACCCTGCTCATCTCTGCAGTGTCTTTGCATGAGTTTCAAGCCATCATCTTCATTCTCTATAATATCTCTTTTGCTGGCCCCATGAAGCCTGTAATTGTTTCTGTCTCAACACACTCAACAGCTTCCCTGAGGAAGGAGCCTGTACAACCTCTCTGCAAGACTCCACCCAGACAGGCTTCTTGAAGGAACATAAACACAGTTGTGAAGACATAAATAAAACAAATACCATCTGTCATGCTAGCATTGCCCCATATGTGTAACCACCTTTTCTTAGTCTTTTCAACTGATTTTCCGACGTACCCAAATACACATTTGGCTTATTAGAGAATTTTAGCACCTTATGGATGATATTCCCAAACATTCTAAGTGCAGTCCATGCAACTACCAAAATAATTCTGGATTTTTCTTGTCCAACTACAGTCATTCCTACTTCTTAGTCAACTGTACAGTTAAGCTCCTTTCATCTGAATTATCTGTGATTGTTTTAGTTCTTTCTGACTTTGTCAATTTTGAGTATCCCTTATCCCTCACATAAGAGAGAAGCAAATGGGTCAAATTTACTTGGCACAATTTTCCTGAAATCAGCAGTGTTACAGCATGCATGAATTTCTGAAATCTTTTTACTTGGTGTCTACCAAATAAATTTTCGAAACTACTCCTAGTCCTTAACTTTATCAGTCTTCCTGTATATGTGAAAGTCCTGTTATAGATGAGGTTGTTTTTTTTTTTTTTTTTTCGGGAAAAGATCATTGACTCCTGTTGAGTAGTATCAGAATCACAAAAGCCAGAAGACAAAAGGCAGAATCCCATTTGCAACAATAGGTTGCAAAGCCAGGGATAATGCATGAATGGTAAATTGGTGTCTCACCACTGTGCTGCAGTCCACGTGGACAGAACTGTGAGGGAGATGAATCAGAAAATGAAACTGCTCAGTATTTCCCAGGTGTGGTAACTACTGTAAAAGGCATCAAACTTCCTCAGAGTTGAGTAGTCATGACCTTATTTCGAGGCAAAAAGATCTCAGTATGAAATACAGATCAAAAGGCAAGTTGAAAACTTGGTGGTTGTGTAGCACAGGGGTTTACAAATTACTGTGAAATACAGAAAACTGCCACTGCCACAGACTACTTGTGCAGCCTTGGACAGATCATTTAATCTCATGGAGACCCAGAAGGCCTGACCAGAATGAAGATTCTGTTTTTTCCTCTCTTTTGTCTGTGCTGCTATTTACATTGCAAGTGTCTCTTCTGAGGAGTACAGTAGAGTCTCTCAGCAGTGCTGTAATGCCAGTCCATGAATGAAGACAAAGGCTGTACTGTCCAACAGTGTGGATCTTAAGACATTAGAATTTGTCATGCTTAGATAGCATTCTTCTTACCATCATCTTATTAACATGATAAACTCCTGATTCTCATGATGGAAGTGCAAGTGCAAATGGTAACATGGCCTTTCTCTGCATTTTGGCCCTCTGGGACCATAACTGACAGTGTAGCCCTTGAAGGTGATTGACAGTTGTAACTGCAAGATGAACAGCAACAACAAATTAAATGTCCTGTCCTAGAGGGACAAGAAGCCTCCTACTTAACTGGCCAGAGGCAGAGAATGGGTAGAGTCTGTGAAGGAAAGATCAACTGGATGATATTTAGTTAGAGGAGGTTTAACTTTGCCCTCATTATTACCAATGCCAGTTGGTCTTAATTCCGCAGTGGTGTTGTATCAGTGTTAAACCAGGCAAGTGATGGAAAAATGAATTTCAGACTCAGTTGCCATAGGCAGGCACATGATCAGCAGAAGTGCCCACCTTATTCCCAGTTACCACTGAGCAGACACGAGATGCTTCCTGCCATTGCTCATGTGGTTTTTCCTGTTGTATACTGATATGTTCTACTACTGGCACTAATCTTCACATTTATTATTGCAGTATCAGAACACATTATAGCATCAGACCATAACATGAGAGAATGTTTGTGTCTCTCTCAAGCACAGCCTTGGTACTCTGTAGGGTTGTGGGGGGGGTGGAATGACAGTAAATAATAAGTAAGAGAAATAAAAACAGATTTAAAAGCATGTAAAATTTTGGTAAGAAAATTTTTTTTATAGCTATGGCTTTGGGGAAAATTTCTTTTATGACCAGCTTTTCAACAGGCCTGCACAAATATTCCTGTAGTGTTTGCAGGTGCAACCGTATGTATGTGAGGCATGACTGTCTGAAGAAAAAGCTTTCAGCAAGCTGAGAGAATTTCTTTTTTATTCCTACTTGCTTTTAAAACACAGGTCTTCTAGGAAAGAAATAACAACCTCCAGCTGAGCTCCTCAAGCTATGTGGTTGGAAGAGTGAGAAAGGATCAGCATCTGGGGTCTTAAACTTCCCTGAGAAGTCCAGTACTGAATTCGTATGAACGTTAAATTGGATGCAACTGGCTGCAGAAGACTGAAGAATCTGGCCTGAATATCTAGATCATTCCATGTAACTTAGCTTTGGTTCCTTCTTCCTACTCCCCGCTCCCCTGTTTACTTGCAGACTTGGGCACACACTTTCACGTGTGTATCCACACATGTGGAAGTTTATACTGGGACGAGGATATGCACAGACACACCTACAGAGCCACAGAGACTGTGTACTTCAAAAAATGCAAATCTTTCCTATTTAATCATAACCTGCCTGCAAGCGATGTGTTTAATCATGCTAGAAAAGATACAAGTTGATAATTTTATTCAAATGAAGGAATTGAACAGAATTTAGAGGTTAGAAATCCTGAAGGCTGATTGCTAGTGTTGAGAGCATATATTTATAAGCAATTAATGGCATGCTTGGGGTTTTTTTCTCCTACACATCTTTTGCCAATGCTAAAGTATGCCCTGTATGGTATCAACCAGCTCTATTATCAAATAGAAAGAAATAGATGAAAGGAAATCACGAAATCCTGTAATACATTTATTCTCTGCCCACACACAACTATTCTCTCCCCCTTTTCTCAGTGGGCTGTAATTTCTCCTTGCCCTTTGAAAGAAAGCAGAATTATAAGGAGAATCGTAAGCATGTTAAAGAATTTGTCACAAAATGCTAATATATTGCAGTCCTGTTGTGTCACCACCTGTATGTGGTGAATACCTACACATATGCAATTGCTCTTATTATCAGGGACTGACCAAACGTGGAGCAAAGCACTCTAATAATTCAAGACTACACATGTGTACCTTTAAGAAAGGACAGATAAGCAGGACAGGTTTTTTTGGGGACGTGGAAGGTGGTTTAAAATGTTACTCTGAAATTAAATCCACAGTTTTTCCTCTTTTCTTTTTTGACACACAGAAAACCATAAACATTCTCCCCATCTGTTGATTGGAAAAAATTTGGAAACTCTTTCTTAGAAAAGCAGGGTTTTCAAAAGCAAAAGTTTTCACAGGAATGTACTACATTTTTTGACAAGCAAAAGAAAATCTTATGTTCAAAAATTTCCGGGAAAGCGCAGAGGAGAGGAAAGAGACTGGGACTGATCTCAGAATATCCTGAAGGTAGAGTGCTTGCACAAAGATGGGAGATCATTCCAAGTCTTCATTTGAAGGAACAGTTAATTGCTTCTAGATTATTCTACCATGAGAGACCCTTCTCCTTAGAGTCAGGTGTAGAGTCCTGTCTTGTGGCATGGGAATATTGACCTACTCCTAGATCTTCCTTCTTAGGGGGTGAAGAATTATTATAACTAAGTATTGTATTAAGTCAAACTCAATGACTGAAGAAAGAAAGCTGGGGTTGAAGAGGATCTCAATAGGTCATGTATTCCACATCCCTGCACTGAGCACAGGAAGTGGACTGGATTGTAGAAGGTTGGAGCAGGGCCCTGTTTGTGTGGTAGCCCTCCTCTTTCCCTTTTTGGAAGAACAGTGTAACTTAGAGTAGCAAGAAAAAAAAAAAACAGAAAGGAAGACTCTTGTTTGCATCAAGTCTCCAGAATTAATGTTCATGAAATTGAACTCATAGGTTTTTTCCCTTAATTAACTTCTCAGCAGAACATTTGACAAAAGCATTTTATCAGAAATCATGATTGTGTCAAGAAGTGTCCATGAAATAATGACAGAAATATTGGTGTTTTCCAGTCCAAAGCATTCTCTAGTCTTACAATATGTAAAAGTCTGCTGTATTCCTGAAGTTCCCAGATCAGCACTGAGAAAGACTTGTGAAACTAAAACATCAGAAGACATTCGATCTCAAAAGGATCCTAATTTCTTCTTGTACCAAACACCTTCCTTAGACATTTGGATTTACTATCCAAGTCCATTTTTTGGCATTGAGGGTTGTTGGCCTCCACATTTTCCTACTTCTGCTTTACCTGTACAAACAGCAGGAAACCATCCAGCTGCAGAGCATTCCAGTGCTGGTGAGGCTTTTGTCCTGCTCAGCATCATAGACATCATGCAAGTTCCTTCTCATCATTCGTGTTGGATGGAGAAGTCCAAGGACACAGAATTTCCATGTCATCTCTTGCCTCCATGGGAGTAGTCCTAAAATTCCTGAAACCTGTGTCTCCAGGAATTCTTAACCCATAGCAAAATAAAGGTTCCTTCCTAGATGTGTGTTGCTGTGCTGTCATCTAGTGGCAAGGATGAATTGGATGTCATTCAGGGACAATGGATGACAAGGTGTCCCTTTGCTGGAACGAAATGCTCTGTGTTGGAGAGTTCACAACTTTGTCGGAGCAGCCCCAAGGCAAAGGCCCTTCCTGGGTTTGTGCTCTGCAGGAAATCACTGCGGAGAGCCTGTGGAATGGGCTGAGCAATGGACATCTGGTTGCAGACAACAGGCTCTGCAACACCATAGCACTTCCTGTCACGTCCTTCCTCTCCATCTCCTGTCATCCATCTTGGCTGTTAACTGTTTGCAAATACTTGAAGCTGAATTTCCAGCAGTGATTGATAGTTTCTTAACAAAAGCCATTTGGAGCAGTGTCAGCTAATGAAATGAGTCATTAAATCTATAATCATCCAAGTTCAAGAAGATACTTCTCTCAGCAAAAAAGTCCTTCCTCCTGCATTCATTTTTTAATTGACTCTTGGGGAAAAATTAGAAGTACCACAATGCAGTTTTCCAGGAGAAACCAGACAAAACCAGCTTTCAGAAAGACCCACATTTGGTTTCGTGTTTGTCAAGCTCACTGATGTCAGCAGACAGACTTACTGACATCGATTTCTGAGGGCTTTCACTGAGATCAGGAATTTCATATGCCAGGTGATCTTACGCTTGCTTGTGCTTAGTTTGGGTTGGCAACATTATTATTAACACATATAAACATTTACAGTCCTGAGTTTATTTTTAAACTTCAAGTGCAATGCTTGATTTAATGTCTTGCACAAATGTTTGTAAAATGATTGTAAAATTATATAGAAAGTAATAGAACCTTAACAATATAACAGCATCTATAACTCTTCCTTGGCATCACCTGCTGAACACTGCTGGGCTTGGCTGGATTAGGTAAAACAGTTGTAGCATATCCTTTGCTCCTTGAAATGCTGATCCCCAAACCATTTTGATAGGAACTCTGACAACTTCTTTTCAGAACTTACCACCACAAAGGTGGGCTCTTCATAGGTATCAGACTCTGGAAAGAAAAGCTCAAGAAGCAATCCTCACTGCAAAGTACCATCATCAAAGCAGTATTCTTGTATAAAATCTTCTTTCATCCCTGCTACATGAAGTCAACAAATAATCCTAAGATTCCTTTTTATGAGGAAGTTAGAATTTGTGTTTGTATTTTCCTGTCTTACAGTACAAATTGTGCTCTATCTCTGAATTTATAATGATTCCTTCAATTCAACCGAGTACGGTAAAAAGATACCTTAATCTCCAAGCAAAGAGAATAATGTGCTGATGTTCTTTAGGGACATTTAGGCACATTCTTAAATAACTTGCCTCTCTGAACACTTCAGTAGATTCTCAAAGGAGTGAAAGAATGATGTTCTATTGACGACCTTTCTTGTTTTGTCCAAGTCTCGGACCTCTATCCCTATAGTAAAGAAAAATATTAATGAAGGTAAGAAACATTCTGTTTTTCAAATTATTATAAATAGTCAGAGGCAGTAAATCAATGACCTTTCACACTGGAGTATGATAAGACATTGCTTTATAAGTTCCAGAAGAGGTTTGGTTTATTTTTGGCTCAAAATTTCATCTTCCTTGGGTGCTCTATAGAAACAAAATTGCAATTTTTTAATTAAGAAATTGAACGACAAGCTGTAACAAGGTCGATCAGGTTGAAGTAGCTGCATGCTCGTTATAATGTAAATGCTTCTTCTATTGACTTATGATATCTTGATAGTGTAAGTTTTATACATGAATAAAGTGTTAAATAAATAGAAGGTTTAGGTCAAATACAATGAGGGAAAGTGTATGTGCTTGTATAAAAAAAGAAGGACTAGGCCTTCATACAGACATAGAAAAATACCAACTCTTTGTTAGCAACAGTTAAGAATGATTTAACACATATACATCAAAAACTAAAAGTGGAAAAGATGTCCCAAGCATTCCAATGTCACCTTGAAACAGTTGGTCAGGATGTTTTGGACAATGACACTTGAAATAAGATTGGGTTAAAAGCAGTATGTGAAGAAAGGTGAGAGCTGCTCCATTCACTGCCATGGTAACTCCAATGCTATTTCACCACGGAATGTGCTTTTCATGAATGACCATTTGCAGGTGTGTTTTACCCTTTTAGCAGCCATTCTTTATATGTTCCCATTTCTTTGAGTGGAGGCTCTTTGTGTCTGTTCACAAATCTAAACCATGCTCCTGGTCTGTGTTGAGGTTGTTCACAATCCCTACACAAACAGGCACAGATGGGCAGTTCGACACTGGATGGAGGAAGGTCTTGTGAACTGTTATTTTTCTTCACTTGTAATTTCCTCATAGGAGTGACAAAGGGCAAAAAGAAGCAAGGATATCTTGAGTTTGACTCGACTGGTTCTCCATTTGGTTACCTGTGGAAATAAAAGCGTAGTCATTCCATGTAATGTCATAATAGTCTCTCAGCCTCCTCCTTACACATTTATTTCTCTTTGTCTAAGCAAGGAAGAAGGCCCATAAAATTCTGTCCGTGATGATGATACTTTTGTATTGATAATCTGTGTTTTGACTTAGTTCTTTCTGAAGATGCTCTTAAAATGCAGATCACAGATAGTGTTACTTGCTGTATGAGACAGCTTTCAAGTTTTCTTTCTGTTTTACCTCTTACTTACCATAAAGGAGATTTTTTTTTCCAATTCTTTTCAGTCCCAGAGCAGACATTAATTTTTTTTTTTTATAAACATATTCAGCTTGGACATTGCAAACTTTCAGTCTTTGTCCTACAAGAACATCACCAAAGAATTTTTCATTTTCATGCATTTTGGTACTATTGAGCTGATACAATGGATCTCTTAAAACGTACTCATTATGAGAATGGATTATTTTTAGCACTTGGAAGAAAAAAAAAATTAGATATATATATATGTGTGTGTGTGTGTGTGTGTGTGTGAAAATACTGTCTTCTCCATATAGATGAATTTGGTTAAATTCCAAGAAAATTGAATTTTCATCTATATAGTTTCCTTTATTAGGTGAGTGTGCATTCCTACACCCACAGAGAATCTGTACAAATTCATCTTACATTCTTTGGGTGTGCAAACAATACCAAAAAATAGTCTAAGTTAGCATATTCTATATAAAACACATTTGCATCTGCTAGGCACGACTTCCTACGCTCTTCATCTTTAATTTAGCAATGGCTGGATGATGAAGTCATCGAGCCTTAGGAATGTGCTCAGGTCAGGGTCTGAAGCTTTATACTTCATCCAAATACCATTTGGTTTGGCCCCTTTTACTGAGATGCAATCTATCGTGCTGCAGAAGATTTAAGTGAGCACCCTCAATAAATCAAGCTGAAATGAATTTTCCACTATGAATTATGTTGCAGACAGCTGCAAAAGCTACATGACTGGCTTTTTTTTTTTGTAAGTTTGAGGCCAAATCATGAGATTAAGGATTGAGCTAAGGTTTGTGGCTGTAGAAAGGAATCCAAGAAGATTTTGCATGCATTAATATCTCTGATGAGAACTGGATCTACACAAATACTTTGTTTCATTGCCTTTGACAATAGGTACAGGAAAGACTCTTCTGTCTCAGGCTATGATTTGTGCATACTTAATGCAAGTCTGTCTTTGTAAGTAACAAGGCTTTTTACTTCAGTGATCGATCTGGGCTGGTTCCATAGCCACAGTTAATTCTGGTCCATGCCACCATGAAGGCTGTGCTGGGGGTGACTAAGATTCTATTGCTCTGAAAGGCTGATGAAAATATGGACCAAATTTTTTTTACTCAGAGTAATTAAGTGTAGCAGTATTGACTTTTTGAAAGTTATTGTGAGCTACCACAGCCAAGGAAATGGCTCCAACTTTCCATCACATTGTTTTTATTTTGCAGTGGCCTCTATGACTTCCAGCATCCTCTTTTCAGTCACTGGAAGATGACAGCATCCAGCATTTCTTATGGAAGCATTTCAGGTTAGACAGTGACAATTTCTCCCAGTGTATCAAAGAGCCCAGCTTAAGCAAATGACCAATTTGTCCTGGAGATTGTGAGAAAAGGACACAGCTTCTGGATGGAGTTCTTTAGAATGCTAATTCCTTCTGGAGTTTTCACCAGGAAAAAGTAAAAAAAAGAATTCCAGCTCTTGGTATGAAAGTGACCCAGCACAGGTGGTGTGTTCACTGCCAAATACTCAGAGCTCTACACCATCAACGGGAAGGAACAAATCATTAATGTAGGAACCTTGTAACGTGCCAACATACTCAAGGCTATAAACAGGACAATCAGTTGTGCCACTTTTAAATTTGCAGCATAAAATCTCAAGTCAGGAAACCACTGAAGTTTGGAACTTCGAGGCCTGTGCTGAAGATAAAGAGGGCATAGCATTAGACACGTGAATAATTTGAACATTTCCCCCCTGGACATGAAAATTTATCCATTCTCCCAGTCATTATATCTGAGGGTAGGTTAGGGTTTTTTCCAAGCACATATTGAAATACAGGTCACTGTATCAGGTACCCAGGTTGTGAATGCAGCAATTGGATAAGGAAAAATAAACCCACAAACTGCTGAGAAGTGGATCAGCTATTGTTTGTCTATTGCAATGAAGTCATGTATTTCAACATCAGTCAAAATTTGCATTTTTTCTGCATTGTAACAGACAACCATTTAGAAGGTATTTGCCAGCAAGTGTGACTTGCTAATGCAAGATTCCTGTATTAATTTAATGGGAATGTAATTGTGTTGTAAAATACATAATCTCAAGTAACCTACTATGACATTTACATTTGATTACCATATCAATGCATGCAGATACCTTTGCATTACAGATATCTTTGGAGGTGTTCTTTGAAAAGTGCACAGACTTAATGCAGTGTGCTGTATTTCAAGCAAAGAAGTCTCCACTAGGAAGGATTTAGGGAGGTAAATGGCTCTCCAGTGCTTCAGCATCTTAACTGGGATGTTTCACTATTTTTTTCCCTTCTTAAAGAAAGAACACCGATAATGCTTCACAAATAATTGCATTTGCTTCCTGCTGCTAATGTCACAGACATCAGAGAGGAGTGCTGGAGCAGGTAGCCAGCTTGTTCTGTGTTCCACTTGCTTGTAAGTGCATTATGACCTTGTAGCATGTATATTTTTTTTAATATTCTTATGCTTTATGTCATGAGATTCATAGTAAGAAAAAACAGAGCAGGCAATGTGCAGCTGCCTAGGGAATGCTTTTCATTAACCTAGAACACCAGAAATAAAGGTAAATTAGACTTAAGTATTTCCTGAAGCACCTTATAATCATTATTTTGGGGAAAAATTCCATTAAGCAACATTTCACATCAAATACTTTTAGACAATCATCAGAGAAGATATAATTTTCCATGTTTCCTATAAACTATACATTTTGTCCTTCACCTTAATATTGCCCAGAGGTACCTCCAGACAACTTCAAATTAGTCAATTCACTTTAATTAAATAAGTTATTTTTCCTCAGCAGAACAATTCTCTGAATATAGTGATATTTCCTGTTCTTTTCCAAATGAATAGTTATTTTGCAAGCAGAAATGCAGTATGCAATGCTGGGATGGAACTTGTGCAAAATTTGCATAACACAGTGTTATCGAGAATGTTTTAACACTGTAGCTTTTATTTCATTGTCATATTTCATCATACTTTGAGTTCTGGACAACTGCATGTACAAAACAAACTTTCTTTAATAGAATGTGTCTGCTAATGGCAATAAAAGAGTGTGAATGCCATCTTTCATTGGCAGATGTGCCAAAGGAGAACAGCTGCCAGTGGTGAGCAGCCTCAGGTGACTCTCCCTCAGAAGAGTCGCTGGTCTTTCCCTGGCTCAGGGTTTCAGTGTGGGTTTGGGTTATTTGCTGAAATAAGAACAATTACCCTTTTCATTACAAACTTCTAGAGACCCAAAACATAACAAAAAGATTGGGATTGGCCCAGTTCTGCTGTTGAAGGGATTCTGAATGTTTCAGAAGACCTAATAACTGCTGTAAAACTTTTTTGTGGCAGATTTCTTCCTATGCAGGCTGACTCACATGAATTGAAACAAATTAAATGAGAGTATAACATCATGAAAGACACGAACCCCAAAGGTCAGCTCAAACTCTGACTTATCTGCCACCTTCTTCAGAGCAGTCTCCTTCTCTTATGAAACACAGATGACACTGCTGAATGAATGAATCCCACAGGCAGAAAAATCCCAGCTTGATCTTTCTGTGCTTCCCAACTGCTTCCTGGAAGCACACAGACCACACACACTTGTCAGGTGCCTCACTATGGCTTGGATGATTCCAGGTATTTAACGTAATTTAGCTCAATTATGGCTCCACTACAGCATAACCCAAAAGCATCTTTTAAATGTCTTGTGTCTGCAGGATTTGTCCCAAGCAGCTTGATGAAATCTACTTTCTCTCTTTCTTTTTGTTCTCTCGAAGCCATGTTACTCAAAAACACCATAGCTCCACATCTACCCAACATTTTTGCTGCATCTTTCAATCCTCAAGGAACTAGACTCTTATTTTACACTAGGAATTTATTCACAGGGACTTGTAGTTACATAGTGCTCTCAAGAATATTTTTAGAAATGTGAAATTTGGCTGAATTCATATCATATATTTATTGTCTACTTTATATGGTTTTCACAAGAAAAAAGGCTCACCTGAACAAACTAGGATCTCAGATACGCAAAAATTTTTAAAGAGTTTTCTAAATAGATGATCTTGGCATTTAAAAATCATCTGAGGCAATGAAAGTTTTTCTTCCCCATAGGGAACTGAAATTAGTTCCCAGACCAACTGATATTTTTTGCTGTGTGGCTAGATATATTTAACCTCTGGGGTTCTGAGTTGCATTTTTTTCTATAACCAAATTATCATTAAGATATAAGGTCAGTGGCATAGACTTTGCTGTAAATGCATATTAATAAAGAAGAAGGAAATCAGTTTTGCAGAGCCTGACATCAGGGCTGTCAGGAGAACCAATGCACTACGTGGTTATTACTGCAGTGCTGAAGCACTTTGACCAGCTACAGTTCTAAAACTGGAGCAATTAAATCTCTTTAGACTTCTTGCTGCACAAGTTGTGGAGCTGTTTGATTGTGTTCTGTGCTTTGGAAGGACAGTCAGGGGTGTTGCTGGCTCTGAGTGCCACCACAGTCCCCACCATGGTGTGCCCTGATGACCAGCAAGCGCCTGTCTCGTTCAGCTCCAGGAATACAGGCTCTGCCCAGCACCACATCCCTGGGCTGGGATGTCCTCTGGTTTGTGCTGCCCTCAGAGTGGCTCTATCTCATATGCCTTTCCCTCTCCATAGTGCACAGTCCATTAATGCTAAGCCTTGCCATTAATGCAGAGCATTACTGTATATCTACAGCTCCTTTCACCCAGGCATAGAAAAGTACTTATAAATGGTAATGTGTTAAGCCTGATAACACCCCTAGGAGGGAGATGAGAATTTCAGCATACATTTTACTGGTGCAGAAACAGAGAAAAAACCAACTTCAGATGGTGGTAGAAGGCTGAGACGATGAACAGAGTGCCTTTAGGAGTGAGTCTGCATCAGAGGCCCTGTGACTTGCCAGTTTCCTACACTAAGCCAATGACATGAGGTTTGGTTTTTTTCTTTCCAATTATTAGAGTACCCAGACATTGCAAGTGAAAATCAGGACCCTGTAGTTTCATGGTACATGGTGAAGCCTCAACCCTAAAGAACTTAAAGCCTAAGTAAATGAGATATAAAAAAGCCTAAAATAGAAAACAGTAGAAAGAAGTGCACAAAGTTGAGCTGGGAACGCAATGCCTGAGTCCCAGTCCAGAGACCTTGCCTCCAGACATAATTCCTTTCCTTTGTATTAGTCAGATGATAACTTGCCCCCCTCTTGAAATTAAACAGTTCCATTACTGAGGCAGACAATTCTCCTGATATCTTGTAACATTAGGAAAAGGTTATTTTTAATGTTTTCTGAACTAGAACATGACAAGGAACAACTTGAAAGAATGAAAGGCAAAGTTGAAACCAATAGTTGAAAGGCGAGAATTACATAAAATCATCTAAACCTAATTCCTAAAATTCAGGAGTGTTTCTTGCTTATTAGACACTTTCTGAAAATTATAATCTGTGAGACAAAAAGGGCAGTCAGCAACCTGTAATCTTATGATGCCTGAGCAAGGGTACTTTCCAGTCTGCACCCAAGAACTCCTGAGTGCACAAGGAGGAACAAATGCCCTCTCTCTTTAGCACCAGGGCAGTCCCCAGCAGGGCAGGGAGCCAGGCTGCAGCCCAGCTCTCACTTAGTACGACCCCTCCACATCGAATGTCCACACGCAATTCAAGATGTGTGAAACAGCTGCCTGGGGAACAGAAGAGGAAGACCCCACCACAGATGTGGTTTGGGGTTTAGGTGCAGCCCTGGAGGAAACCTTCTGCTACCCTTTTATCTCTTGGGTGTTGGCTCTTTGGTTATAAGTATGACCACAGAGGGGAAGCCCGTGCTGCCTGTACCTGTCTGAGTGCTGCTGAGTCATTCCCCAGCTTCGATCCACCTACACGGGTAACCAGACAGCTCTCGAGCCTAATGGTTTTGTTTCTTTGAGGATAGAGAAGTCCTGTGCTCAGGAAATTTATAACCAGCTAATAAAAATGTGGCTGTTGCAGTTAATCACAATAAAAATTACTCTTTATGCACCAAAGGAAAGACATATACACACACATAACCATGTTCATGTCAGCATTGTTTAATGTACGAGTTTTGTGTATATGTGGCTACATTTACTGATAAAATGTAAATGCATTAATCAGCGTTTGTACAATAATGCACTAAGTAATGGTGCACTAATCTGTTATCAAAGTTGGGCTTTTATGATATTCAAAATCACACTATAGGAAAGCTGTTGAGTTATACCCATGTCATGGATCTTTGCCAGCCCTCACCTGTCCAGCTCAGTCAGACTTGCAAGCTTCAAAAAATCCATTAGCTCCATGAAAAAAGAACCTGAACCAAACTACAAATAATGAGATGCAGTATCTTGGTCAATATTAAAGTCTTCAGACAGATGACACCGAGACAAAAGGATATGCTGTGACATGGTTTATGTTATTTCATTGTTTTTGTGCTGAAACAACTAAACTTTAGCAATCTAAAGTATATAGACTAACAGAAATCTCTTGGGAGACTCTCTAGCAGCACTTTATTGGAAACAAGAGACAGATCTTTACTTTCCATTTTATCCACAGGACCTTATTCATCTTCTTCACCTGAATCTTTATTTCTCAGGAAATAGTGGCCTTTTTTCATCTCTTCTATGACCTCACCAGCTTCTTAGCACATTAGCATCTTTTCAGATTCAGTACGATTTTCACTTGGGGTTATCTGATTTTTTTTTTCCACTGGTCAGGAAAGCAGGATTTGCTTGCATGCTCACAGTAACATCACAGAGAAAAGTATCTGGCACTACAATTAGCAGTTAATAACCTTTGGGCATAACTCTGAAAACCAAAAATTCCTTTCTGATTTGTGTCCTGTTAAGTTACAAATATAACACTTTCAGCAGATGATTTTCTGGCAGAGAAGCAATAGATTGAACAGTGAGAATGCTATGGTGCTGGAAGTTAGGATTTTTCCTTTTTTCTTCTTCCTTTTTTCAGGGAATTTTGTCCCATTTGTTGCCTGTATGACAACAACCTGTACTTAAGAGAGACAAAAGAGGTGGCCAAGGTGGGGGAAAGGGGTGCAGCTGGCTGCAGCCCTCTAGCTGGGGGATTTTCTCTTGAGACGGGCAGGTGTCTTCCTTGGCAGACACCTGTCCTTTAAACTAGGACATATGGTTAGCTTTTAGCTTAAATTAAAATGGAAAAGGAGTTAGAAAATCAGTCCAGCATAAGAAGAACTTGACATTGTCTTTTAATGGTAATGGTAAAATAGTCTGTGGAAGTGGTGTTTAGAGTACAGACAATGTGAATTTCAACATAGTTGAAATAAGTGACTTTGTGATAGCAGTTTTTGAGGAACCACCTCATCTTGCAGTTTTTTTCCGTTTCAGGAAAGACAATCTCAGATATAGAAAACTAATATTTTAATCTGATTACTCTCAGAAAGAAGATGATTCAAATCATGTCGAAGCCTAAGCAATGGGAACAGAAGGTGGCAGGGGAGAATATTAAGGGAAGTGTGGATCAGACAATGCTTCAATCTTACGGTATCAAAATAAAGCTCCTTGTTTCTCAGAAGTGCTGACAAATTTAGTTCTTGGTCTTCTGAAGGAAATTACCAGGACTGAGGAGCAAGAGGAGATTTGCAGACATTAATGGAGCACCTTCTGCTTTCACAGGAGGAGCAGGAGGATGGTGCTGCTGCCTCGCCCCACATCCTGCCTGCCCTGTCCTCTGCTGTGGCACCAGCAGGAGCTGTCAGTGTGGCTCTGGGGGAGCAAAACAGAGATGTCCCACAGCCAAGGCCTGGCAATTTTGACACCAGTGATGGTCTGCCACTTGAGATACTTGGGGTTTTTTTGCCCAAGCCCAATCTGGATGGTGCTGTGAGTGCTACTGGATACCAGAATAAAACAGAGAGAACCTGGAAGCTAGATCTGTGGGCCAAAATAGTAGTCGAAGATCAAAGAAATGAAAGCAAATTTAGATCTTTGAGAGGGGAAGCAGTAATCTCTGAGCAGGAGCTTAGCAATTCCGACACATTTGGAAAGCAATGGAAGAGATGCACATACAGAAACAGACACCAGAACACAAATCCAGTGTGAGATAACTCCGCATCAGATCAAGGTGTAAGAACATAGACAAATACTGAATAATGTATTCAGCAGAGGTGTTTCGGGGAGAATTATAGAAATCAAGGGATGCTGAGACTTGTGTAAGGATTAAAATGATGAAGCAAACTTATGAAACCATTCATAGAGCTTCAGTTCCAGCACTGACTTCCAGTAGGCAACTTTGATCAATCAGTCAAGATTTAAGAATCACGTAAGAATCAAAAGTGAAAATTAAAAAGGGGAAGGTTCAAGGTTGCCAGTGTGTCAGAGTAGCAGGGGAGAAACAGGAGGAAGATGTGAGTTGCCCACATCTCTCATAAACAAAGGCAGTTCTCACTGATATCAAGAGGAGGAGCTTGCACATAACTGAAGGCAGACTGTGCCCAGGAGTCATCCTCTGAGACTGACAGCTAAGCACCTTTCAAAAACATTAAATGCACATGCTAAGATATATCCCTAGCTGTATGAAGCCACTTAGCAAGAACCAAGTGACAGACCCTGGGAATGCATTGCAAGATCAAAATCTAGACTGCTATGTCTACATTTTTCCCATTTGGAGATTAATCCAACAGTGAAAATCACTTCCAAAACACTTCAATTGGGAGAACTAAATTCTCAGATCTGCATTAATAACAAGGATCTCCCTGAGCAAAGCAAACGAAAGTTGTCTGGTTTTCTGTGGAGTATGCTCAGATTGCCTCTGTGTAGTTCCCAATATCTAATAAGGCATGAGATGTAATAGAAGTCTTTTCTCTTAAGCAGAAATGTTAGGATCACCTTTCCACTCACTGCCTACAATTGTGTAGGAAAGTCTTAAGGACCACCATCCCTGTGCCCATCCCCACAGCTGCATGATTCCAGGAAAGCAGTCTGAAACATTCCTTGTCTATGTTGTAGACATCACAGTCCTGTGTGCTGGTCAATGGCTCTCCAGTGGACATCTTGCAGTGGTCCCACATTAAGTTACCACACGTCCAGAGCTTCTGCTATTTTAAGAGTTTAAGCACTAAATGTTTAAAAATCAAATTTTCAATATGATGACCTAGGAATCGTTCCAGGATACCAAGAAAAACATATTAATTCAGATAAATCTTCAACTTCACTGCATATTTTACAGGGTTGTTTCTTCTTTTTGGTTTTTGATATGTTCATGTCTTTCTCTGTTTTAGTTTTCTAAGTGTTTTCATTGATTTCTTTTTCATTTTCAGCACAAACTGAACACAGTTAATCAGTAGATACAAAATGCATCCTGCAACATTGCCAGTAGCCTAACATAAGTGGATTCAATTGCTGAATTGTCGTAAGATTAGACCTAAGCCACAGTATAAGCTTCATTGATCCAAGCACAGCAAGATGTCCATTCAATAATATGTGTTTTAGCAAGGTTTTCCACTTGTAAAAACATCCTGCAATTTAGGGTTCATCCAATATGCACTATAAACACAGTGGATCAGATCTTGTATCAGTTTAAAGAACATCCCACTCCTTAGGAAGGAAGCAGGGTAGCTGGATGTATTGTGTAAGCAGGGACTCACAGGGAGTGAAGTTCACTGTCAGAAGAGGTTCACGTGTGGAAAATGGACACTGGGCCTCCTGGCAAGCTCTGGAAGACAGGGGATGAAAGCAGGAGTGATGTACTGGTGTTTGTGGAGCCGCAGGTGCAGTAAAGCTGCTGTTGTTACCAGCTGAGCGGTTCCCACAGGGAAGCAATTGCAGGGGAGAGGTCACCGGGAGCTGCCCGGCCCTGGTGGCTGTGCAGCCCCACCCTGGGTACCTGGGAATCCCTGAGTGTCCCCTCACACTGCCCTGCAGGGGGACTCTGCTGCTGCCCTGCTGTGCACACGGGTGGCAGCTCTGGGAAAGGACTGCTCCTGCCCTCACAGCCTTCCTTCCCTGTGGCTCTGGCTGTCTCTCCTCACAGCCTTGTTCCCCACCTGTTAAGAACGTGAGATTTTGGTGGGAAACAGGGTCTAATACCACAAGAGATAAATAATGTAGGATTCCAAATTGCTCTGGGGTGAGGAACACAGGTCTATGGGACACCAAGCTGTGCTGCCGATATCACTGACACCTGTGAATATTAAGGGCCCACAGCCTTCAGCATGGGCACTGCCTGATTCTCTTTGGGCTGGAGCAGAGACGGGGCAATATGTCATTAATTCTGAACAGACCTCTCGTGATGTTAGAAGTTGTTGGGTTCCTCCACACAGAGATCTCTCTGTCAGCAAGACAGGCAAAAACCCCAAAGGGCAGAGGTGATCTAAATGCATCCACAGGCTTGAATTGCTGCTTACAGTGTCCATCTCCTGGCACAAGTCATGAAATGATGTGGCTGTGATTAGGCCACAAATGAAGTGGGGATGCTGATGCCAAAGGAAGAATCTGAACTGCAGATAGAGTTTCAAAATCAAATATCTCTATCAGGAAGATAGTGATTTAATAGCACCTAGGGAGGCTTTTTCATTAGAAGGTTTTCTTTGGGTTTTTCTCAAAGCACAATTCTTATTTGGTTCCAAATGCGTAAATGTGGAATTTTTTTTCAGTCTTTCATCTTAAACCCTTAAATGCACAGCATGCAGACTTTGGTGTCCAAAAGGACTGGCAGCATGATGACTTTACAAGTATGTGAGGCTTAAAATTACAACCAGTATAGTCTTATTCACTGGATGTTACTCTTGAGAATAAACTTAGGTACTGGTAAACATATTCCTGAATACAGTCTCAGCTGCACAAATACCTTTTCATCTTTCCATGCAGATTAAGAAAGCCCTTTATTATATAAATGTCCCCATTTTTATTTTCCAATTGGGAACTTAACAGCATATATATACATTATTCTTAGTGTTGCTTGAGGAATGAGTCATCCTTATTTCCACTGAGAATTGCCCCCAACTTCTTTAGTTCCATGTAGGGAGCTGTATTATTTTGCTTAATTACATAAAGATTTCAGATCACTAAGATTTTATGTTATTAGCACAAACATCAAATGATTTAAGCAAGTTCCTAGAATACCTAAGTGAAAAAATCAAAACAAATGCCTTAGAGGAACTGCTTCTTAAGTTTTGAAAGAGTGGGTAAATGAAAAAAATAAGTTAGTCAAGTATTTTTCTCACAGCAAAACTAATAAAGAGGAAGGCACGGATATCTTCCTTTCCAGGTGAAGCCTCCTGTGGCTAATCTTTCACATTTTTATTTAGCCTGAAACCCCACCCTGCAAAAACATAAACAGATCTTTAAATTTATGATCTTGAGAAGTCTACCCACATGAGCTTTTGCAGGATCAAGACCTGAGAGAATGATTTCTGTTCATAAAGCACTTTTAAAGTTTTATGTGCCAAATTTTGAGAACAATCTATTTTCACCCACCCACTCTGACCTTATTTGCTCAGCAGGCACTATTTCTAGAACTGCCAGAAACCTCAACATGGCCGTTCATTTTGCTGTCGACTCTTGAGGAGATAAGGCCAGTGTTTTCAAATGCTTTATGCACTTAGGCAGCTGCTTGAATGGTTCCTCACAGACATGCTGGGTACAGGGTTTTTCAGTGAATGCAGGTTCAGGGAAGCCCTGCATAGGTCTATTAATTCCATGATTACAGTCCTGGGACAGATTTCCTCTGAATGCAAAGTATGGCTTGCCAAGAGTCAAAGTGGGAAAAATGGCCTTAGATAAACTTTAGTAGAGCAGAAACATGTCAAGAGCTCATCAGAGGGTGTCTGGTTCCCCCTCCCTGTCCTCTCTCCAGGAGAACCAGGTGGCTTTTGTCACAGCGAAAATCAATCACACTGCTCCCACCTAGTCACTGTGTGTGAAACAAACCCTATTTCTAGGGTTTAAGTAGGATAATAGGGGAAAATGTATCTTGCTTCAACCTATGGGTAATACACAAGGTAATGACCTAGAGCAAGATCTAGATTTAAGGAAAAGATCCTAAATATATGTTTGTCCAAAACTTCCTACTTTTTTTAGGAATTACAAGTGTGTGAGGCAAGACACTGGCCTCATACCTCCCTAAATTCTACTGTAATATTTGAAAGGTATCAGTTAATCATAGACTCATAGAATATCCTGAGTTGGAAGGGAGCCACAAGGATCATCAAAGTACAACTCCTGGTCCTGCACAGACACCCCAACAATCCCACCATAGGTCTGAGAGCATTGTCCAAGTGTTCCATGAGCTCTGGCAGGATTTGTGCTGTCACCACTGTCCTGGGGAGCCTGTTCCAGTGCCTGACAACTCCCTGGGTGAAAAGCCTTTTCCTGATATCTAACCTAAACCTTCCTTGACACAGCTTCATACACACACCTTTGTCTTCAGTACTTTGTGCTTTACTATTCAGTATCTTGAGCTTCACACCAGAAGAGTTTCTTAAATATCATTTTGCACTTTATGGTCAAAAAGAGGGAGAAGTGAGTAACTCCATAACTGGTAATGGAGTTTACAGGAATGTTCCTTCATCCTTCATGATTGCTTTCTTCTCTTCTTCTCCTGAAAGGTGCATTCATTGCATAAACTGGTAGATGAATAAGAGTGACAGTATTTGATTTGAAATTCAGACTAGTAGCTAGTTATTAACAGATTTTCTGAGCTTCTCAATATAAGAAAACCTTCCTAAAAAGGTTTTATATCTATCACAACTCTTATAAGCATAATAGTTTCCCTTGCCTTTTAAATTCAGGGCTTCAACACTGTCTTCAATGGTAATTAACTTCAAACAGGATACTACCAAAGCCTCTGGTTAAATGAACCATCACACTAATAACATTCAGCTCTTGAAGTTTCTTTTATATGTATCACAAATGCAAAATTAAAAACTAAATTTTGAGCATATAGTCTATGGGATTATTCCTACAAGTAGTCACTATAGAACTTAGCACATTTCTGGGACATACCGGCAATTACAATGACATATCTATGACACATAATATTTTGAAAATATCCTATAAGGGTAACTGGATACAGTGTGGTAAAGGATATCTTGGGAGAATTCACTGAGCCTTTTTGTTGCTGAAGCACAGGTTAGGAAATCCAGGGAGTGCTGAACAGGACACAGCACACAGCATGACTACAGGATAGATCACAACAGGCTCACATTTTACAGATCAATCCCAGCTGTACTGTGGAATTTTACAAGGCTCAGGCAGACCCTCTGTGGTGTCCATCCATCCATCCATCCATCCAAATTCATACTTAGGCAATGTGGATACTCAATCTGCTTTCAGTGAGCTGAAATAGCTTCAATAAGACACAGAACGTAGATAAATTAGTCAAACCATTCATACACTGCAAGTAAAATTTTCTCCCATTGGTTTATCCTGCAGAAAGTGGGAGTGTTTAGGCTATAGCTAAACGCTGAAAAGAGAAGCACAGAGGATTAGACAAGCTCAGTTTCAAATTCCTGGCTATCAATTCACCAGCTCAAATTAATTTAAATATTTTAAAACCTGATTTTAAAGTAATATAAAATATTTATAGATTGTAATTACAATTGACAGAGTTGGTTAGTTCAGACAAAAGTATCAACAGACTGAAGTGGGGAGCAAACACTTCCTCTGGGGGTGTATAGCTTGATAAAATATTGACGTTGAAAACCCAGAAGCCTTTCTTTTGCAACTCCTGGGAACAGATTATTTCCCAGGTGTATCCCACTATAGGGATTGGGCATTCCTTTGATGTGTAAGTAGCTCAGCAGAAGGTGCTGTGCTGGGAGTCTCAGTGCAGTTGCAATCCTCTGCAGAAGGAGCCCTTCTGGGAGGACTCGCAGCCATGGCGTCCTGCCCGCCCGCGCCCTGAGAGAGCTCGCGGCTCCCACGTGAGCCATCAGCACGGAGCTGCTGAGGGGCTGGGACTGCAGGTGGAAGGTGGTGGTGAACGTTGGCCTGATGTCACAGTGCACTTCTCTGCAGCATGGCTAGGATCGAGAGGGTTCTTCCCCAGTTAAGGTATTTCCACCAGGAAGAAAAAGAAGACAGTGTTGGTCGCTTCAGCCCTCAGCTGTGAAATACGGATATTTTCAAACTGGGACTTAATCTGTAGGAAACACTGCTTGCAACTTGTCCGAAGAAAATCTACACCTCTCTTGGTGTAATTGAGCAAGAAATATACCGTGTGGGCTCTTACTTTGATGTCTTGCTGGATGAAACTTAAAAGCTATGATGGCTTAGAAGCAAGCATCAACACCATGAGTTTTCAAAATGAAAAGGCATCATTTAGAAAAGCAGAGATCAAACTCCAAACATCCTTAGATACCTCTGATAACTCACTTGTGAAATGGACATACGCTGCTACTGAGACTCTGCTGGATGCCCAACAATTCAAAACTCTGCTGAAAGCTTGTACGATAAAGGTGGGAGCAGTGGCCAAAGTCTCATCAGCAACAACAAATAGTTGCCCAAATATTACATGATAGGTACCATTATAAGAACATGGAAAAGAGGAATGGCTTTGGTGGAGATATAAATAATGCAGACTGACACAAACACATAGGCTGTGTGAGCTGAGAGAGGCTGCCTTTCTGGACAAAACAGAAGTTATTTGCAAAAGGGCAGAGGACTATGGATTATAAAATAAGTGTTGAAAAGCTGGTACTCCATAAATATGGTAAGAGTAGTTTATCTGCAAGAGGATTCAAAGACCAAAGAGAATTTCACATGCTTAGATGAATGTATTCCTGAAATTCTGCTACTCAGCTGTGGCTTCCCTCAGTGCAAAAATTGAAAGCAGAGACTTGATTTATTTATCAATAAATCCACAGTCTAATTGAACATACAGAAAAAAAATAGTGCCTGAGGATAGTTAAAGAAATATTAAACTACCCCCCAGTGTTTGCTGAATCTGCCATTTTTGTCCCAGCAAATTTCTGTGTTGGGACACCAGAGTATAGGGAATGAGCTTTCTCAGCGCAGGGGAGGAATCTGCAGGAACCACTCTCTTGCTTTCCTCTGTTGCTGCCTTTACACATCCCCTGGGCTCCATTCTGGGGATCCTCTGTCTCAGGCCACAGGCTGTGTGGTGCTAGACAAGAACATGGAAATGCTGGCCATGATGTTCAGAGAGACCCCTTGGTGTGCTCCTTTCAGTTCCAAATGAGTTCTTGGTCGTGCATCTCTCCCCGGACTCTGCAGAAGCAAAGAGAACAAAAAAAGAGAACCACAGATTCCCCTCTCTTTCAGTAGGTACAATACAGAGTCTTAAAGGATGGGTAGCAGAATAGTTATTGCTGCTTCCCAATTCTGCCTTCCCCACCTTCAGCATCCTCCTTCTTTGTTTAAATCCTGTACTTCTGTTAAAACAGAGCTGGATCTGGAACAATCAGGATCAGCAAAAAGATACTGACTTGTTTTACCCACCTCTGATCTTTGCAATGCCAAGAACCACCCTCTCAAGATCCTTTTTGAATTTTTTTGTTTATTGATTTTTGTTTGGTTTCTTTAGTAAGATTTGTGTGTGAGTGCAACAAAAAGTGCAACTACAGCATTTCAGGAGCTGAGGAAGGTAGGGCTGACAAGGAGCTTAGAGGATGTTTGGTGTAGTCCACCTCTGCTGAGGAACGTTGATCAAACATACCCAAGAAGGCTGACAGCTCTTTTATCTAATCTGGTTTTTAAGATCCCAAGTAATAGACATTCTACAGACACTCTAGCAGCCTGTTCCAGTGTTTACCTAGCTTTATAGTTAGAAAGATAACCCAAATCTCCTTTCTTGGAAATTAAAGCAATATTTTCTGCCCTAACCTCAGAGGACAGTGGATTAGTATCTCCTTTTAGTGGCTGCTTATATGCTGGAAGTCTGTTATCAAACCCTCCTCAATTGTATAAAGGAAACAAACTCAGTTTCTCCAACCTTTTCTCATAGTTTATAGGTTTGTATTTATTACTGTTCCTGTCCAGTGGGACTGAACCTTTTATTTAAAAATATGGTACTTAACCCACAATCTGGGTGAGCTGGTAAACCTCCAATAGTTCTCAGCACAGCAGAGTAATGATGTTTGACATGTTACAAGCAGTGCTACTGTTAGTACATTTTACAAGATTTGCTTTCTCATGAGTACATCTCACTTCTCATTTACTGTGGATGTTATCACCTTCAGATCTTCCAGGCTTCTCCTGCCTTTTTGGTGTGCAGAGATTTGGGTTCTCCTGCCTATATATAGCTCTTTTTATTTCACTTGAGTGAATGTGACCTTGTTAAATTGGAATAATTTCCCTGGTTTACTAAGAGCACTAGTTCTAATTGTGGTGGTCTAGTATTTCCAGTTCCTTCCAAAATGCTGTCATTTACAAATGTTACAATATCTAATTTATTCTTTCCAGTTATAACCTGCTTAAAGTTAGGCTGAGAAATACATCGTTTCTTGAGAGTTCCTTTTTCCATTTTCTTGAAAGCAGGTACTATATCTGTCCTCCTCTGGTTTTCTGGGACTTGACCTATCCTCCACAAGTTCTGAGAGATGATAACTAATAATTATGAAATTGCACTGGTTAATTCCTTAACTGCTGGAACAGGTCTTGCTGTCTACAATACATGTGTAACTTAACTAAATCTTCTCTAACTCTTTCTCTATTCTACTTCACACTCCATTGCCCTGATAAAACAAAATGATCAAGTTACAATTAACCTTTTTTGAGGAAAGACCCAAAGATAGCATTTCATGAATAAGCAAAATTGCCACTGAACCCTCTTGGCTCCCTTCCCCCTTCAAAGAAAATCCCACAAGGCTTTTGAGAGGGAGAATTAGCAAAAAGTAAAGTGAGAAAATAGCAAAAGCTGTTATGGCAATTTGAACTCTTCCCTGTTTATCTCTTTGTGTTGTCTGCTAGATTTCCCTCTTTGTTCTAATTAATTGGCAAACTCCTGGTAGAGTCATTCATTTCTCAAAATTTATTTATTTTGCCTCACAACATTTATTTGCACAGCACTACTGTTGTGTACAGAGATTACTCTTTAATGGAGTTCAGAACACCCTTGCACAGCATGCAATTCTGTTCAGTCCAAAGAATACAATACACCATATACTGAGTCTGTAACTTAAATTAATCTTATTTGGTTTTACTCTGCTTGATTACTCCTCATGTGCTTTGTTAAAGTCATGTGATTTTTACTTTTTATTTTGATTTTTTTAATTACTTGCTTCCACAATATATTTACAAGGATATTTCACAGCTCTTTTCAAAGTGGTTTGCATTAACTAACTGGAACAGATTTGCTTTAGCAATAATAAAATTAAAGGAATACAATCTTTTTAGATCTCAAGTATGTATTTAAATAAAAATTAGTCAAAACCTGTAACTCCATACTTTGAAATTTGGGACATCAGATAAAATGTTGGCGTTGTTTCAGCATGTCTGGATGTGAACACAGCCCATGTGAAGGTCTGTTTTAGAGGCTATCTGGGCTGCAGCCACACAGAGCCCAGCAGGAAGATACACCTGTATATTCCTGGAGAACAAATACAGATGACTATTGGCAGTGCTGATCTGAACCTCCACTCAGGTTAGATCTTCAGAGCTGCCTTACAGACATAACAGGAAATAAACCTACAGGACTTGAAGGGGAGTAAGCATCACCTACAGTACGACTGAAATCTGTAACCTTGGCAGAGGCAGAGGACATCAGTACTGAGCCATTCAGGCCTCTGCAGCCAGTCTTGGGCCCTGTTGAAGCGGCAGCTACCCCAATCTGTCTGCGGCAGGGGAAAACAACACTGAAGTTGGCCCCGGGCTGGCTTAAGGAGCTTGCAGGGCCTCCAGCAGATCTTGGCATTCAGTCAAGCGCCCAAGTCAGCTGCTGTCAATGCCCAAAGCAGCCGGGGTAAGCTGTGGTAACTGTGTGCTCCCAGGGCAGCCCCAGAGCAGGCGGGAGGCTCCGGCAGAGCTCCAGACCCAGCCGGTGCGGGCGAGGATCCGCTGAGGATCTGCTGAGGATCCAGGTGCTGCCCTGGGAGCTGCCCCAGCCCTGCAGCGGGGCTTCGGCCTCCAGCTGACACAGAGCCAGCACCGAGGAGTCTGCAGGGACTGCAGCTGCTGGGAATGCCATCCAGAGTCTCGCTGACCAAAGGAATGCACCTCCTGTACGCCGACTGTGCTGGTTATTTCCCTGAGGACAGCGAGAGTCTGAAGAGTCACAAGGGGAAAAGACATGAAGCTGTGTTTTGGATCTTATCGTTGTTATTTAAGGGACCGGTTAAGCCCGAGTCTGTCAGTGATAGATAGAAATAACACCTGCCTGATCTGAAAACAGGAGCCTCAGTGACTTTGCCATACACTGCAGATAAGCAATATCTTGCCTGGTCACAGATGCCCCTGTTAACACCACTATTGCTGCCAGTGTCTAAGAGGGCAGCTGCCTCCATCTGCACATCCAACAGATGCACAGATGCCACTGGTACCTCTGCTTGCAAGATAAAGCCAGCCAGTAATATCACCAGACCCCAAGCTAGCTTTATTTAACCAGCATGGGCACTGGTGACATGTGAGGTCATGCAGAGCTGCTCTCACACATACTGACAGTGAGACTGTCAAGTGCTCAGTTAAGGGTGGGGATGGCTGCTGCCAAATATTTCACATGCAGAAAGAAAGCCAAGTTATTTATCTCATTTTATTTACAGTAATAAGGGACTGTTGAACAACATGTAAGTGCACTACAATAAAATCAATAGAGAATATTAAAAGCAGAAATAAAGTTCAGCCAATATAAGGAAACTACTACCTAGAATGAAAGGATCTAAGAGGAGGGCACATTGAACAACTCAGGAAAACCAACCCACCAAAACAAAAGAGAATGATTCTCAGGTTTGATTAGATTAATCCTCAGCCTTTTACTAAAACAAAATACCCTTTACATTATGGTTTCTCTGAAGCCTCCAAAGAGAATTTTTCTCGGCATACATGAAAAAATTTCATAATTGAGGACCTGAAAATGCATAATCTCCACTTGGTCTGATCTCAGGTAACTAATTCCAGAAACTGATTTACCTGCACTGACACTGCAGGACTGGAACCAAAAGAGAGCATTTAACAATTCAGAAGTCAGTCTGTCCATTCAAAGGTCAACATGAGTTTTGCCATTAGTCTTAAAATAGTGGCAGAAATTCTTACCCCATGTAGAGAGATGCTGGATTACTTTCCTTTCAGATATAAGCAATAGATGGCTGGTACTCTAAGCATGACTAAAAGGTTTCACTTTGGTAAATACACTCAGATTTTGAGACAAAGCTTAATGGGCAAAGCTCAAGTCTGACTGGAAAAGCTGGTTTCTGGATCACTGACCCAAGTAAGTCCAGTTTGTGAATGATCTGTGTGATAATGTACCAAAAAATTGTTTTAAAAAAACAAAGTTGTGCTTGCTGTCACGCTGATTTTTGCTGCTTTAACTGGACTTCAAATGAGCTATCAAAGACAGCTGCCCATTAGTGGAGGTTACAGCAAAAGCCACCACTGTCCTTTGCTGCAAGCCTCAGCAGCAATTGCCTGAGCCCCTCAGGTTGTTTGTAAGGGCTGCATTAAACCAGGTCCCTCAGCTCTTCCTGCTGTCATTGCAGCACTGCATTAGAGACAGCACCTGGCTTCTTTCTAACCAAAGACTACGGAAAATTGGGAGAACAACATAAAGAAGAAAATTAGTAAGCAAGTTGAAATCTTTTACCTGAAAGTGTATTTGATCCAAAACAATCCTTTTGTTTGAAGATATGGCTCCCTTGAAAGGTGCTGAGCTTTTCTCAAAGGTAGAAATTTGGAACTACGATTGTTTGATAGTGGCTGGTTTTTAACTGTTCTTTCATTGTTTTCTGACACAGAATGTCTTAAAATTAATTATTTGATGGTTCCATTCTTTACTTTTCAATTTTTCTATTTCACTACTATTAATTTGTCTTGTTCTGCTGCTTTTCAATTTTTCTCCCCTCTGGTAAAGTTAAAGAAATTAAATATTAAAAAGAAGTATGTCAAAGTCTTGGCTGGTAACCAAAGGGTTACAAATATTTTCAGTTGCACATGCCAGCTCCACAGATCCCAAATTATTGTCCAGGTAATTGTATTGTAAGTGGTTCACATTCCTATTCATAACTGCTAAGCCCCAAAAAACCCAGAGAGTAATGAAAAACACTGTGGTCATTTCTCATACTGAGAGTGGCCTCTGCAGTAGAGAATGAGAGGTAGGAGGGGGAAAGATCCAATGAGGAAGTAATAAAAATCAGCTTCAGAAAGTTTTTATCAAAGCTGTAAATTAATATTAGCACATAAGAATGAAAGTTTAAAAATATGAACACACAAACACACTTGTGCATTTAAGTGATTGCTTTGATTCCATATTGTAGTTCAGCTGAAAATTCTATGCCACAGAAAGCAGTAATTATTTCAGCTTTGCATATTGTAAACCTGGTCACTGTCATTCTTTCTTTGCCTCCACATGCCTCAATGCCACATTTTCTACAATCGTGGGGAGATTGCCTTGGCTCTCACTCAGCTGGCTCAGCTAATGCAATTCACAGGCCTTCAAATGTAAGCTTGTAAACTATTTAGTTCTTTTTCTCTCTAACAGCTTGTCTATTAACAGCTCATTGAATGGAGGAGGCAGAAGAAGCTAGTGAGACCTCTCTTGGTATTGTTCAGCAGTGACCCTAGCTCGCTCGGATTGGTGGCCAGTGCTCACTAAGCAGCGTTTGTCAGTACATGTTGTTTTGCTGGATAATGGTGTATTGTGCGAGCAGCCGTCTGGATTAGTAGCAGGTAACAATAAGCTGGGAAAATAAGTCTCCTTTGTGATATGGTAAGGTCACAAGAACGATGTATCAAAATCCAAGGGAATGCTCGTTAGGATGGCCTGAGTACTGCAAGAAAACCTGCGCCACGTTGAGCGATCTGTGTCCGGAACTTCCCTCTGTGCATTGTGCAGGACCCTCATCACTGCCGCGTCCTGCGGCTTGGGACGGACTCGGGGAATGAGGATGGTTCGCTGCTGCAGGATTTGCAGGCTGTACGTGCACTGCTCATGGCTTGTACTTACTGAACATGGGTTTTGTCAGGATACCAGGCTCATGAAATCCTGGGACAGGAGCAGCGGAGCCTGCCCACACCGTGGCCCATGCCCACTGCTCCTGCAGCTTTGTGGCAGAAGGCTGTGCAGTACATGGCAATGGGCAACGTGGCAATGCACACAGGCTGGCCCCTGCCCCAGCACTGCTGTTCCACTGTGGCTGTGCCGGGGTTCCGCGTTGCCCTGTCTCGCAGTGAGCCCGCCACACCCTGGTGCATTACACAAAATCGCTACAATTTTATTACTGATGGCTGAGATTTCTTTAACTTTTCTTAGTGTTCTACATGACATTGCCAGGCAAGCTGGAGGCTCAGCGTCCAATATAGAGAATCAGGCTCGGCACAGATTTCTCCCCCTCCAAAAACCCCTATCCGCCGTACTTGCAGGCCGTTCTGTTACAGAAACACCGCGTTTCCAGCTTTGTTTGTTGCTGTGCTAAGTGCTGCAGATCTGGTGTTATCTCCCGGACAGACTGACAAGGCGGCAGCACGCAGAAATCAGGTTTGCAAGGAGTGATTTACGAGACGCGAACCTGGCCGTGCGCGCTTTGCGACTCCCCCGTGTGGCTCGAAGCCGCCTCCGGCTCAGCCCGTGGGGCTGGGGCTGCCCGGGCTCCCATCCAGCCCGGGGAACACTCCCGTGCTCAGGAGTGGCCATCGGTTTGCAATTAATACTGACCCTCAGAGAATAATAACATTCTGTTGTGTTTCTGCTACAGGGAAAAAAAAAGAATAAAAAGTGTAATATTTTATTAACTGATGCTATGAGAGGGATTATGAGGTCTCATGTTCCTTTGCTATGAATTAGTCTGAACAATTTAATTCTCAGTTTCCTTTTGCTCCATCAGTGTGTCTTAAGATGATACCTTTAATTGATGATAAAATCTATTTGGACATCATTAGTTATTTTAAAACTGGCATTATAAATTTGCGTGGGCTAACAACAGTTCAAGGTTCTAAACACGTTAGCTGCACTCCTCTTCAGGTCACTTGTGATAAATATTCACCCTTTTTGACTGAGCTACGAAAGCCTCATTTTCAGTCCCAAATTGAATATTTTTACCCAAAACCACACAAAAAAACAAACAAACAAACAAACAAAAAAAACCAAACCAAACCAAAACTAATAAACAAAAAACCCAAACCAAACAGTTTCTACTACTATCTTTTGTATGTCTTATGTATATTTTCTTGGGCATGGGCCAGAGGAAGCAATTGTCTTCTTCCAAATTAAAGCGTTTGACTCGGTCCCATGTTACAGTCTCAAATTACCTGTCAACTGCATGAAGAGAGGTTAGACTAACACCAGCATAGACAAAGGTAGAATTGGGCCCAAAGTGTTTCTAGTTTTCAGAAACTTGGCATCCTCTTCTCCCATTCATCTGAAATCAACAAAAAGAGGTGCTGAAATTCTAAAATGTTTCAAACCCTCCAACAATGTAGCTGTGAGCAGGGTGCACTGTAACCACCAGACCTTGATGGCACGAAGATATGCATCATGAACATGAAATCTGGGGAGAAAAGATAAGGGCACAGCCTTGCCACACTCCCACAGCAGCAAAACAGTGTAGAAAGTAACAACTGCATTTTTGTGGTATTTGGTCACATCCCTCCTTGCACTGGCAAAACTTTGACTTGGACCCGAGTAGGTGCAGTTCCAGGAAAGTGAATACCCAGTGGAGTTGTGCCCTGCTGCAATGGATCTGTATGTGATGACAAATGATGAAAAGATGAATGAAAATCATTTTGGTTGCATTAGGGATGTAAGCTGTCAGGGATTTGGATTACTGCTTATTCAACTTTTTGGACGGCATCTTTACGCTTCCAAGAAATCCTTTTTAGTCCAGGCATCAGGAGGAGACAGGATGAACTCCAAGCAAGAAACTGGAGTTTGCAGACAAGTAGCTCATGCTCCTGACACTGGAGAATAAGGGAATGGAAAGCAAAAGTAGAGAAAACAAAGGAGACTTTGTGGGCATGCTGAACTGCCAAACCTCAGGGGCCTGGATACATTGTTGTTTATCTATCTCCATCGGTGCTTATGGGTATGTATTGATCTGAATAACTCATGTCTGAGGGGTCACTGGGGCATCTGATTTTATCCCTTTCTTTGGGAGGTTTATTAATATTGACACTTCTTCATTTAATTGGGGCACTGACTGTGGAATCCCTTTTTAATGGAATCACATTAGCTAATGTACTGCCTGTCCACGCTCAAATCCAGAGTGCTTTACACAAGCCTATATTTGAGTAACTGCTGATGTTTTAAGAAAAAAATACTCAAACACCAAAATAAAAAGAAAAAAACCTCAAACAACAACAATGACAAAACAAACAAACAAACAAACAAACAACCCCACAGATATCTGAAAACAGAGAGGAATAGGAATAGCAAAGACAGAACTATGCTGTAATCTGCAATCTGCATTTCTCTCTTGCAACATAGAGACCCAAAATAAAGTGAGAGTTACTTTTCCTGTACCTCACAAGTGTTATTTCTTTCCTTGTTCTGTCAAGGCTGTTCCTCCTGGCACCCTCCCACCAGGGGCTGCATTAGTTTCTGGAATGTAATTATTCACATCTGTACAAGCTCTTGTAAGACAAGACTCCAGAAGAAGTTTGCACATCATCTTATTCCTGCAGTCAAAGAGAGTGTATCTCTGAGTGAATATGGGTATGGCAAATGTTGCTCTTTAACTTTCTCTTCTTTCCTTAAACATATTGGGAGTCTGCTTCTCCCATTTATAGAACAGATTTTTCCTTCTTGAAAGTGCTCTCCTGGGATTGACTAGGAAAGTGTTTTTTACAGTCTGCTTGATTGGTCTTCATTGTGGAGCAATTTCTGGGGCCTGGCTTTGGACACCATTTGCAATGGGTTTACAGCAGAAGGTCATGTGTTGTTACAGAGCCATCATTGCCTCTCCCCTTGGGACCTGTGTCTTTACAGCACACCTGTGTCTTTACCCTTCACCAGCAGCTTCTGACACATCTTTCTGACATCTGTGCAGGAGGGCAGGGACATACCACACTAACTTCTTTGGCAGAAATCAGCAGTGGACTGAAAGAGGGGACAGGAAGAGCACAAATTCCATTTTAAATTCAATGAATTTATACATGCTCACCAATTTTGTTAATGTTTTTAATGATGTTTTGGTTGTAATGCACGAGGCCCTTAAAAGAATAGGTATCTCATTATGATATGGCTTTGTGGGGCCCAGGAAGACAAGAGGGCTGGAAGGTGAGTTTACCAGAGACAAGATTGCTCATGGTAACTGTGTCTGTAACATGTCTAGATCCAGCACACCACACTCCTGCTGCTACTTACAGCAGCTTGTATTCAGCCTGAGTTGACACTGCCTGTGAAGCCTGCCTGTCCTTGAGTCAACTTCACTGCGTAGAAAAACCTAACAGTTACAGTTATCTCCCTGGCAAGCTGCACCATAGTGGGAAAAACGTCGAGCATGGATAGAGCTTTCTCACTCAAAGCATTTCTGCTTTTCTGCAGCTGAGGATCCCAAGACTTTCATTGAACCCAAATAGTATTGAAACCTATAAAAAATATTTGCACCAATAATAGAAGACCCTAAGTCTGTTGTCTCATTAGCTTCTGCCTTAAATTCTGCCAAGACAGTAATTCCCACTGAGTCACAGACATGGTCACAGACAAGCAGGACAGAAAGCTGGGTCTTTCATCTCATCCCTCAGCTCTAGTCAGGAACATGCTTGCTCTGCTCACTGCCACACTGATGATAGATTTTTATATTCTTCTTTTAACAGGAGAGGATTTGTGAATTAAACACACACTCCCGGGCCTAGCTAGGTCGTACCACAGGACTTTGAACTACTGCTGCTTTTGAAAGAGAAACTCACTGCTGATCAGTCCAACCCTCCACACACACTTGTACAAACACAGCCATTTCGAGGCATTTCGAGAGAAAAAAGAACTGTTTGACTTCAAGGTTAATTCGAAGTTGTCAAGTAGGCATCTCAGCATGTGACCAAGTGTCTGTTCTGAATGATTTAGCCTAAGGCTACCCTAAGGTGGTGGCTCCTTTTTTAGAACACAAGAAAATAAATGTATTGGTCTTCCAAAAAAGCCTTGTGCAAATCCTGTGGGACACTTGTCAGCTAGGACATCTTGGAGTATGTCTCAAGTCAGTGCTCATTCCTGTCATGCTGGTTGAGCTGTAGATGTGCAGCCTGTAATACTTGCAGCAATCTCTGACCCACAGCCTATGTCTTAGCCAGAGTTTGCATCACCCATTAACATTTTTCATACCTTTCGCCTTACCTGCATCTTTGAGTTCATTTATTTTTATGTCTTCATAAATCAAACAACACAGCTCATTGCTATGATTATATTGAAATAAAGCCCTCTCTTTTATCACAGCACTTTGCTTGCCCTCCACCTCTGGTTCTCAGCAGGTTCTCAGATGCCTTGGTAAGACCTTCAAAGCCTCCCAGCATACTCTGAGAAGAATGCATCTGTCCTGAGGCTACGAGAAACTAATTCTGCAATAGTATAATTTATGAAACTACATAATAAGCATCCTTTTTTTTTTTCCTTTCCACGCAAAGCTGAACAGGAACTAGGACTGCTGAATTAACCTGGATGTTTATACATCACATTAGTTATAATCTGAACTGTAGCTGCTTCTTTGTACTTCATGCTGAATTATCCTTTCAGGGCTAGATCCTCACCTGGTCTTTTCCCCACAGGTTAACCATTCCAGTGAGGCTGGCTGTAAATCAAGGAAAATTCATCCCTTTCTTTCTAGACACAAAAAGAAGTATAATTCTGTGTATCTGACTTTTTCTTTGATTTTTATTTCTCCAATCCTTTACATAGTCATTATAGATGTTAAGAGGCCTGTTTTGGAAATGATTAATGCTATTAATAATTTTCTAATTCAATAAAACATCTCATCTTTGAAATCCTTGCAATATTTTTCTGCTTTCTTCAGCTTTTCACTAATTCAAACATATGACAAATACAACTCTTCGTTTCAGTTTTCTATTATTTCTCATGTCTGATCAAATAAATTAACAGGCTTTCATTTCTTTCCCAGGAGTCATGCCCGTATGTTGATGAAGGCAGCATATAAATATTACTTGTTCAAACAGGAGGGGGGGAAAAAAGGATAGAAGTTATCTTTTATTCACTGTTCCAAGCAAACCAGGGCTGCTGGTCCCATTCCTCTCACCTTGACATCACCTGCTTTGCTAACCATAAATATTACAAGATTTGCAGAGCAGCATTGGCCTGGTTTAGCTGCACCGGGTTATAAAGTCCCCTTTCAATCCCTTCAATACAGCAGCAGTTATTTTATTCATGCCACAGCACCTCAGTCACTGGGAAGAATCAGCTGTCCTATCTCATGTGGCTGCTCCACAGTCAGGCGGCCCCAGCCCCGCGGAGCAGCACCCTGCTAATGCAGTTTGCTGGCTTTGGGTAGTTAAAGATCGTCTGCAGGCCAATTTGTACCTGTGTATTGTTGATAGACAGTGTGCCTCGGGCACAGAGATACTGCATGCAGGAAATGGATTCTCATTTAACCGTGCTTAATTTTGTTCTCTGCATCTCCATCATCCATCTTTCCATTTCTCTGCCCACCCAAATTGCTAATGCGAAACAAAGCTCCTTCTGCCACCACAGCTCCTAAACTGATGTGTGACGATGCAATGATTGATTTCCCACTCCAGGAAAAGTGGGTCATTGTACATGTTGTACCACAGCAGGCTGAACCAAGCTGGTCGTGCTGACATTGGGCTTTTACAGATTTGTTTTAAGAAGTTCAGACCTGAGGCGACTACTGTGAATATCCACCCCAAAGACCTCCGGTTTTTGATGGGAGCACTGCCATTCTAAAATCTTCCTTAGCACCTTGGAGAGATGTGAAGTCATCTGTGCTCCTCAGGAGATAGTACTCTGATTATGCATTTCGTATCTTACTTTCATGTTTGCACTAAGAATGGAAAATGCAAAATTCCTCCAATTCCAAGATATGGGTCCAGTTTCAGTTTTGTCATTTTCCAGGAGAGAAAATCCGAAACTAATTTAAAAATATAAAATGGTGCAATTAACAGCTTTTGCAAAGGATTCTGAATTAATGAGAAAAATACTAATTCACTAAAATTTCATAAAAAAAATCCACTGCTTTCACTCTTCTTTTGTAATAACTTTTCTCATGCAATGAGACCTGTTGAAACCCACTTTTAGATTGAAACACTTAAAGGTTGCCTCTTATGATACCAGGGAGACATAATTTGAAGAGGCAAGTCTCAGTATTGGTGTAGAACCTGCCTCCCTATCTGCTGAAATAGAACAGCAAAGTTGGAACAGTTGCTGAAAGGGGAATATTTTGCAGTTTTTTCTGAACAGCCCAATAAGTAACTGAGCCCAGATGTCATGGCAGAATCCAGAAGGTCAAGGCAGGTGGGGATTTGGTTTTGATTTTCATAGGAACAGAAAACATTAGGAAAATTTATTTCTTAAAATTGTATCTTTGTTTTTATGAGAGTTGAAACCATGTTTTGGGAAATGATTTAAGGAACAGGTTGGATGAGACCTTTCTCCAGGGCCTATAAATTTTTGTTTTGCTTCAGACAAATCCTTACACAAGTACCTTCTCTAATTTTTTTGCACTCCAATGGGTGGCATCCTCAAGGGCAGAGAATATCTAATCAGGTCCTTAAATCCTTACACTTGAAAAATCCCTACTGGGATGAGCAGTTTTGGCCAATAAGGACTGCACTTTTAACTTCCAACTGTGATTTTGGCAGTCATCACCTGGTATGTGGAGAGAAAGTAAAACGAAAGCCTACAAATGCCTCATGATGAGGAGCCCTTTGGATGCAGCATAATCCACTGCCTTGGCATCTTGTACTGAGTGGGGTAAACCTGGATGGACACAAAACCACGTGCAGACAGTGCTAATTACCTGAGGGTGCTGCTCTAGTGACCCCTAAGCTGAGGAAGGGGGAGAGAAAATCACTGCCATTCCACAAATGACTTCTGAATTTTCCAACTCTGTTCCTCTCCTGGCGAGCATCTCCTCTCCTTTAGAAACACCACAAATGTGGAAGGTTTGCAGGTAAGCAAAGAGGAGCACAGCAAATGACAGAGCCAGAGCTGAGCAAACTACTCACTGACAAACCTGGCCAAACCCTTTTCCTTCTGAAACAGAATCCCTGGAATGGATGTAATTAACAAAGAAACGGACAAAAACTACCTCTGAATGAAATTTAAGCATCAGCAGACAACAGCATAGCCAGGAAATACCAAGTACAAGCAACCATCCCTTCATCCCGAATTCACACCATTTTCTGCTTCTGATTCCTGAGGAAAATTATCACTCATTCAGAAACTGCTGCCGGGGGGTTGTGGGGGGTGTGTGCGTGTGGATGCAGAGTGGCTCGGGACAGCCTTCATCTGACTTTGCAGAATCGCCAAACAATTATCTCATTTTGAGGTGGCTCTCTGGAAATATGTAGTATAATGCACAATATTGGGGGAAAAATAGCAATTTTGTGGGATGCTTCCAGCAATATCCAGAATGATGAGTATTACTGGGGGAGGAAAATCTATGTGATTTTAGGGGTAGTGGGGGTGGAGGTGTCTCTTGCAGCACCCAAAAAGACACATACAAATGGAGGAGAAAAAAACCTGTATGATTTCGATGGGGACTTCTGGAAATACCCGGCACAGCGCTGAGCTGTGTGATTCTGTGAGGGGACCACAGGGTCATAGAGGGTATCGAAGGGGATTGGAAGGTTTTGGGGTGGGGAGG
>VXBQ01008798.1:188522-435023 GCA_013400175.1 Phainopepla nitens | reverse complement strand
CTCCCTCCCCGCCGCGGCTTCTCCCGTCCTTGCCGCGGGCTCCTGAGGCAGCCCTGCTTGTTCGCCGCGGCCAGGTGTGCAGGAGTCTAATGGAATAATCAAATTCTGGAGGTTCTATAGGAACTTCCACCTATGTTTTCCTTTTTCCTTTTTTTTTTTTTTTAAATTTTCTTCCTGGATATCCTTTTTTTTCCCAATACCAAATGCAGAGCTAAGGAGATAGACCCATCCCATCTCATTCCTTCCAGCAGCTTCTCACATGGTAAAATGATTTGAAGCAAAAAGAAACTAAGTTGGGGAGAGGGTTAATACCTCTGCAGCTTTTGACGAAACATTTATCTTCTTTGTATTGATTTCTTCTCAATTTTAGCCCTTGGAGTGATGCCTTTCTCTCTGGTTCTGATATATATTGTATAGTAATTACATCTAGAAGGCAGGCTCCAGGAATGCTGCAGGAAAACAAGCCCTGATGTTGGTTTAATATGACAGTATTGTATGACTTGCTGATTTAGATCAGCGATATTTGGACCAGATAATATTTGCATTATGGTTCGAATATGAAGATGGATGCAAGCAGAGGGTAGTCGGACGCTTGCAGAGTGTTGGTAAACTCTTTAATGCCAGAAGCCATAAAACAGCTGTGTAATACTCGGGAATGGTTCAGTGCTGTTCGTTGCTAAAGGTTTGCCTGGAAAGAAAACTATTTTCCAGAAGGGCTTTTGTGCCTTTAGTTTTTGTACAGATCTACCATGTCAGAGCTCGGCGCCTCGCTTGCTCCGTGAGCTTTGCTGTGAAGAGCAGCAGTACCTGGAGCGTGTGCAGCCCAGGGGTGCTGAGTGAAACATCCCGATCCACAGGGACGCCTCCGACTCGGATCCCGCACATCAGAGATGCCCGAGGCAGGAAAGCTGCAGGGAGGATCTCTGTGGGCTATAACAGGACATCGGTGCTGACAACATCCAATGGCAAATCATCGGAATTTGTGTTGGCAGGGAATCCCGGCCAGATATTAACCGTTTAGTATCTACCACAAATGCTTCTGTACTTTTTCATAGCATTTTCTAGAGAGGATTAAAGAAGTATTGTATTTGTCAGCTTGGTTTTAATTTGTAAGCATCTTTCTTCCCTCTGCTTCATATCTAGCTCACTTTAAATGGAAGAGAGGTCACTAGTGGTTTTCTCCCCTGCAAATCACTTTACTTTGTGAGGAAACATAAAGGCTGTTCTTTTCTTTGTTCAGTAACAATAAATGAACCATGTAGAAAATAAGTCTTTGCAGTATTTCTTTGTTAGTAGTGTTGTAATAAGGTTTCACTGTTTAAGTAGGTATTTTTGTTGTTGTTCCTTTGGTTGCAGTAAGAGAAAGGAGTCACTTTAGCAAAAAAAAAAAAATGTGGGTAAGGTTTTTCCTCTTTCTGAACTGTTTAGTGCATTTCTCTGTGGGCTTGTCACTGGTAATTGCATTGGTTAATAAATCAAACCAAGACAAGGTAAGAGAGGTTGTTTCCATGGGGTCTGTTTGCTCATTAATCTAAACTCACAGTACCAAAAATCAGTAAGACATAAATATTAGCATTACAGTGATACCCTTACTATCTGATTTCTTGGTACTTTGCCAAGAGAGAGTAAATATTTTTTTTTGTAGCGGAAAAAGTACACATTTGTGCAGTTCTTAGCTTTTGCTTTGACAATCCTGTCGTCTAAGGAATGACAATTGCTACCATTTTCTTAGGCTAGATGCAGAAATGAAAGTAATTTTCTGTAGTCTAGATTAGCTCTTTGGTAATGAATCAAATTGTTGCTAACCTGGTAACTGCCTAAATGGGTTTTGGATTTTGAGTCTTCATAGATCTGAGCTGAGAGTTAATTTTGCATATAACTGTCTTCTGCTTGGAGGAAAAATTATACTGGGAGCTATGCCTTATGAACTAAGTAAATACTACTTCAGGTATTTTTAAAGGTACAGAGGAGACTGGCTTTGTCTAGTAGAGATTTTACAGAGGAAGGTGCACCGTGCATGTAGAGAAATACGGAATGTACAGGAGAGGGCCCTCCAAGACTTTAGTTAGTCCTGTGGCTTTTATGAAGATGACACTTTGTACATTTTAATTATCCCTTATTTTCAATGCCGTTTCAAAATAGGCTCTATGTTATGGGAAGTTGCTAATGGAGTCCTTGCAGATAAAGACAGTCCAGTGAGCCTTCCCAGGCTGCTAGAGCTGAGCTTGTGATTTGCTTCTTGGGGGGAAACACCAGGGAGGGCTTTTCTATCCCTTAGCAGCATTGTGGTTAACGGGGCCTGGACCCAGCTTTCAAAAGTCTTCAGGCAGCCACAGGAGCTGTGCTGGCAGCCAGAGGAAGAGGCTTCCTAAAGCTGGGAGGGAGGAAGAGGCATCACTGAAGGAAGGGATTTCAGTACATCCAAAAAAAAGAAGGGAGCACAGTTTGAGGGTAACTGGAATTCCCTCAGCCATATTGCAATATCTGCTAAGCCTGTGTCCAGACTGGGGATGTTGCTCTGCTTGGAAGAACAAGGAGGTTTTTTCGCCTGAGTGTATGAGTTAGAATTTCTTTTATTGCTCTCTTATCCCCTATACACTCTTTTTTTTTTGTCTAGGAGAGGAGGATGTAAGGGTTTCTGATCCTGTTCAGAAAAGCGGTGTCTTAGAGAAGCTCATCACGGCTGAGTCAAGCAGAAATGTCATGTCCTCCACCCAGCCCACCTGCATCCACACTGGAAATCTCTGTGGAGCAAATAGATCTTGTTTGGTACCATAAAAATCACTGGAAATCACCTACTGATTTCAGTAGGGTGATGGTTTCACTCCCAGTTTTTGGGTCTTTGCAGGGACAAGTGTTGGCTGTACTGTTACCGAGTTCTGTAAATTTAGTAGTTGGAATTTGTTTCCAATTACAGAAAAGACAGCTAACAGCTCTATCCGTCTTATAATCGGTGCTCAAGGACTAACATACTTACAGTTTTCTGAAATAAATGTTATTAAAGTTGACTCTAATTTAAATGTTCAAGTTTCATGGTTAAATTAAGGAATGACTTCAAACTATTAATCTCAACTGTCCTTGGAAAAAAAGTGCTAATCATTTGGTTGCTGCTTTTTTAGCAGCCAAATGAACATGTGGCCTGATGTGCTCTGAAGCCTAAGGGTCTAGTAATAACACTGTACTGTAGCTAATATATAACTTTAATCAGAGAAATTATGAAAAAATGAGCCTAATTTCTGTTTGCCCAAGTTATTGTGCTTCCATTTTTAAAGAGTTGCTCCTGTGTGTTGATGAAATTGTAATAATTTATGTTTATTTGCCGTGCTACTTTAAGTTGAATTCTAAACAACAATTCTTAAGTATTTTAGGAAGTGGAATCTTATCAGACAAATATTTTTAAAAACATGGAGTCATCTGAGGATTTTAGATATGCGCCATATGGGTTAATTTATGGTTTATATATTCCTTCTGAGGACTGCTTGCTGCTTTAGGCGTCTGAATATCTTTATCAAGTTTTCCCTTCTTCATGAGGTAAACTCTGTGAGTGTTTCCTCCAAGTGCAAATCGTGGATCTGCACCTTCTTGCCTGGGTTGATGGGAACGTAACTTCACAAATTGGCAGATAGAGCCCAGTTCCACCAGGGAGTATCAGTCTTGTGAACACATGCATGGGTTGGAAGCAAAGCAGAGAAGGAAGATGTACATTAATGCCCCTTTCCATCCTGAGCAGAAGAAGCTGGGGTGTGGCCAGCTCGAGGTGCTCAGCTAGAGAATAACTTTTGATGAAAGCAAATAGTTTTCACGTTTGTGTCCATAAACCTTTATAGGGAAAAAAAGGCACAGAAAAATGATCCTTGAGTGCTGTTAATTTTCCCATTACTCAGCATCTTGTGCTGATGATCGTGTTATCTGTATTGCAGGGTACATGTTACTTGTCCCAGGGCAAGTCAAGTTGGTTTCTTTCTTTCAGTGGTGCTAACAGGTCCTTCAAGGCTCCAAAGTGAGCTCAGCCCACTTCAGTGAGGACAAGTGTCCTAATTAATGAATCTGGGCTGCACTAGTCGTGTCTCCAAATGCTTGCCTTTCAATGTAGACTCATCCTGAGGCACAGCTGCCAGGACACAGCAGATTCCAGCTTTATGCCTCGAGCTGTCACATATTTGTGGCCTAAGCAAAATCTCTTCCCACCCTGAAAGTGAACAGATGAATTAGGGAGCAGATTGCAAGCACAGCAATGATGTTGCTGAGATACTCCATGGATATTGCTGTTCTTGTCTCATTTTTTCTTTCCCCTGATACTACTACTGGGAAGCTGGAGGAAACAGTGGTGGGAATAAACTCCCCACTTTGGAGGAGGAGGAGTAAAGGCAGAGGGCAGTAAGGAAGTTCATAGTTCATGCAATCACTGTAAGATGTGTTTTGCTACGCTGAATGGCTCACTTTACAGCAATTTGAATTAGTATTCAAGTGAACTATGGTTAAAGTAAAATCAGCCATATACTTATGGCCTTTTTTTTTTTCATGTAGTTTTATTATGCATCTCCAAGTTTGCTTGGGAGTTGAAGTACTAGTGCTCTTAATTATCAAGTCATTTGAATAATGATGAACCATTTTCTAGAACTTAAAACATGACTGCATCATGCACCTGCCAGCAGTGCTGGCACATAAAATCTCATTTGATGTGGCTGTTGCAGTTTTTCTGTGCATAAATGCTGCAGTGATGCCTGACAGATGTTTATCCTGTCCAGTGCCTGCTTTGAGGGACTTGGCATTCGTAGCATGGGGGCCTTTCTAAAGAAAATCTAGGTGTTTTGAGACTTGGATGCTTAGCTTAGGAAAGCTCCTTTGAAAAATCCTTTCCTCTGCTTGCAGCAATGTAATGAATGAAACCTTGAGCCCTGAAGAGCTGCAGTGGTATTTAGGAGCAGAATGCAGGATGTTATTTGGTCTTGTGGCAGCTGCTTTGTTCTCTTTTTTTTTTTGAAATAAAATGTGCCTGTCTCCCTGACAGAGTGCTGTTAAAAGTTCTGTTGGGAGTCAGTTTATCCTGCTGACAGGAAAGGAAAGCTATCTGATAACTTCTTGCAGGCAAAGTGAAGAGTTGTTCAGTTTTCCCACACCTCACTACATCTTCTGTGCTTGCAGGAGGCGTGTAAGAGACATAGGAAATGCTGTAATACTTGCTTTAACCAAAGCAGTGCATTTTCTTGCTCCTCTAAAAGTACCTGCTATTTGGGTTATTGTTTTTTAAGTCTTAGACCTGGAGTTCCTTGGAGGTTGTCAGGCTGGTTGATGACCAGCGTTGGTTGTCCCAGAGTGGAAGAGCACTTCAGTGTAAGAAGAGGTGGACGCTGAATAAGCAGGATGATATGATGGTAATGTTGTGCCAATGTACTGCATAAGTAATTTTTCTACTCTAGAGGTAAATAGGAACAGTTCTGTCCTGACCCATGGTGATGGGCCTCAGATGAAAGCAACTGACTTTCTTTTGGTCTCTACATTTCTTTGAAACAAGAATGTCAGAATGTCCCTGAAGTAACTCCCATCACTGAGGAGCACCCTCTGCCTTTGTGTCAGTTTGGTGTGCTTAGAAATGCTTTCTGAATAATATTTTTACCCTTTCCTCACCTCCCCTCTCCCCTTCTGGATTTTACAAGAATTTGGTTTGTATCTTAGGAGGTAGTGAAGTTTGTGATGCATATCTCAAAATAAATAGGTTTTGACAATGAGCTTTTTAGGGCAAGTTTAGTGAAATTTTATGTTGTAGACATATGTTTATATTAAACCTCTGTTTAGTGTCCTCAGGGTGAGGCTTGTGTCCAGCCATCCCTTCCCCTTCCTAACCCGCTGGAAACAATAAAGATATCTAGTAGCTCTCAAATAATTAACTACAGATCTACATTGCTATCAGAATTTGGTTTAAGGATTAAATTTTCTGTAGACTCTCACTGGCATTTCGATTATGAAGGTGCTTTTAGACTTCTGGAGATTATGGTGTAGATTTACTGCAGTCAAAGCAGAAATGAGGGATTGTGCAGCACGTCTGTTTCTTAAACATTGCATCCATTTACTGGATAGGCAGAGAGAACCAGTTGAGTGTCTCTTCTTGTTGGCCTTCCTTCTACTTGTAGGTAGTTGACTTATTATTGTTACAGTGCAGTGGCTTGTGTATTTAGTATTTAAATCCATGCTTAAAATACAACTAAAATTTGCCTGTTGACAGCAGTTGCATCATATTTTAATTGGTGAGAAGTGCTAATGGAGTGTTCAGGTTCTAAAATTAGTTGTTTATTTTTCCTTCTTTGCCCAAGGGTTTTGCATCAGATTATATGGTTTCTGTATAACTGTTTGTGTTCTGAAGTGACACCTTTGTACAGTTTTAGCTATTTAAGTAAGTGTTAAAAGTTTGTGATCAGTGACAGCAGTTTCAGAAACTGTGACTTTTTAAATTGTTTCTTACTACATTGTTTATGCATTGCAAAGCACTACCCTCCTGTTTACTGTGAATTAATTCATTGTTATATTTGCAAACGGGGAGTGCAAAATATGCAAGTTCTGTAATTTCTACTCTTGGTGCAATGGCAGATCCTCAGCTGCTGCACACTGATGGCACGACTGATGCTGCTGTTGCTGGGGCAGCTTTCAGCAGGTAAGGATTGTCCATAACTCTCATCATGATGTTATTCTGAAACACAACAGTGTTTGTTATTGTCAGTATTCCCATTGGGTGGCCTTGTGTCACAGGGGTGCTGTTTTAATTGTCTTTATACTTCTCTGAAAGCTTTTCTTTTACTGCATGGGGAAATGCAAAACCACCTCCCTGAAGGAGTCTGCCTGTGGTAAAGCAGAGATGTCCAGTCTGTCCATTAAAATTCTGGCTTTCTAGAGGATACTTTATCATATGTGGCAGTCCTTGGAATTGTCAGTTGTCTCTTTTGAATCAATTGTTTGTTTGATGCCCACTTTGATATTATACCAAACCTCTTTCTATGAACAAAATAGTTACCAAAATAAATAAGCCGCCAAAGAAAAGTGGTGCTTGAATTACTGAAGATGAAACCACAAATATACAACTAGTTTAACAACTGTCTCTTATCTGTTTCACTTTTCTCTACTAGTTTAAAGAGCCCTCTAGTATTTTGTTAGCATGAGAGTACTTGCATGTTAGGATAAAACCATGTTACAACGTCCTGATTAACCCAGTGACCTGAACCCCCCGGGCCCTTTGCTGTGAGATTTTATCCAGTCCTTGAATAACTTTTTTGTCAGAGTAATTTTTTCTCCTATTTTTATTTCTTTAGAAAGGTGCACACCAGAACTGAACACTGGTCTTGTTCGTATTATGTATGTGCAATGCTATTGCCCTTTCTGTTTGTCCAGGGATTTTCAGTGGCCTATTTTTCTGCCACTGCAAGGAAACTCATGTTGATTGTTTGCCTGGTATGACTTCTAGATCATTATTGGAGTCAGTGCTGAACAAAATACCCTGCTGTTCAGTGGATGTGGCCAGGGTCACTGATTCTTAGGATTTCTGACTTTATGAAAATAAACTCTTCAAATTTATCCTCTTTCCCCCCCCCCCCCCCTTTTTTTTTCCTCTAATGTAGCTTGGATGCTGCTATAGTGGCAGTTTTAGAAATAGAAAGAAAGGCTTAAGTCCTCTGCAGTCTTAGTGTCTCAGATAATTTCTTCTGGTTTTGTTTGTTTCGTTTTTAAGGGAGTAGCAATCTGTGCATCCTCTAAGAGTCTGGGTGATGTGGAGTTATCTGGAGAGGGTAACTCAGCCTTTGACTTCTGTCACACATTGTACACTGAAGGTTTCACACAGCTCCAGAACCTCTTGGTGACCTCTTGGCCACACTTAGCACCCTTGAGTGATGACCCGGGTGTGGATGAGAGATGGGCTTCATCAGACACTCAGAGTGGGCATTACAGTGTGGGTGCAATCTCAAGGAGGCAGCACGTTTCCTGGGAATGTGGGGGAAGGTTTGCTGGCCCTACCCTCACCCTGTTACTGTTAATCCTGCTGCTGGTTTTGGTAGAAAGTGTTTCTTTTCCCCCTCTGCTGGAAGTGGGTGGGGGGACTCGATATTGAGCCGTTTGAAAGAATTTAGATCTGCTCTGTTACTGTGACCCTGTTTCCATTAGCGTGGCCTCCCCTGGATGCTTTTAGCTTTTTACCTTGATTGTGTCTGATTCGCATCATGTATCAAATGGGGAAAGAACAGTCCCTTCTCCCTCAGCTGATACTATCTGGGAAGAGCCTGGGGTATGCAGAGGTGTGTGAGAAAGGGGAGAGATATTTGTGGCTAAAGGAGAGAGGGAGACCTGCCTTCCAAATACAGGAGACTTCACAAAAACCACTGAGAAGACCTCATCCCTACTTCCAGGTAATGGTGGCTCAGGTTCTGGCATGCTGCAAGGATCATAAATCATGCTTGATCAATCCTGATATTCTGGTGTGCTTCAGGCAGGCCCTGGCAGTGCATGCTGTCTGGAGAGCAGAGAAGAGTGACCAGGCAGCTTGCCAGAAAGGTTTTAATTAGCCTTTAACGTGATGGGCTGGATGGCCATCACCAAAGTCCCTTCTAGTGTTGTTCTGTGCTGCACACACTCTTCCTGCACACCCTGAGACCCTGCTCTGTGTCCCTGCTGGCTCTGGAGGCTGCAGTCCATGGAGCAGAGCTGCTGCAGCCTGGGAGACTGGAGGTGCAGGCTCCTGTGCTGTGCAGGCTCCTGTGCTGTGCAGGGGTGGGCAGCCTGGTGCTGATGCTGGGACTTGCCAGAGCGTGAAGCCTGCGAGTAATGGTAATAGGAACGTATTTCAATTTGTAACCCATTCTCCTGTATCAAGATTGGACTACTTCTATTCTGTTCCACATGTGCATCACTTGGGGAAACATGCTGATAGTACTAAACATTTAATTGCTTCTCTTGATTTTATTTGTAAATTAGAATCTAGAGGATCTGTAAGAAAAAAACTGAGCTTAATTGGACAACATTTTAGAGTCACTGAAGAAAAGAGAATGTAGCTCTCCAGCTTTTGGAGCTGAGACAAATGCAAACTTACTTATTGATCCATACATATGATATAATATTTTAACTACTGTCTAAACTGGAGGTCATCTCTATACTAGATTGCTTGAGAATCTGTCTATCTTATCACATCTTGTACTCATTTATAGTTGTTTCCATTTCTGGCTTTGTTGGAGAGACAGCTAGTGTTTCAACCTAAATTAAAATCAATAAGAAGCAATTTCGTTTGTTTTTTAACTACTAGAGCAGACTTTTTTTTTTTTTAGTGAGTCTCTGTATGTTCAACTAAGTCACTTGGTTCTTTCCATCAAGATAATTGCCAGGCCTCATTAATTCCTAATTTTTGCATATGTAGGAATTGGTTTATTTTCCAATGTACCTAAGAAAATGTCAAATATGATTTAAAAATAAGCACTTACTCTAAGTCATCACTGAGAAATAAATGCAGTAAAAAAAATACTTGGCAGCTAGAAGTAGTTTAAAAATATCTTGGGGGCTGTAGTGAATGCTGAGACCCTGGAGTCCTGCACTGGCAAGGTAGCTCAGGCTTTCCCTGGCACATTTGGGCAGTGATCTGCAGGGATGACTTCCAGTGGAAAAAGCAGAGTCTGGGTCTCTGTGCTTTCAGTCTCTGGCTAGGATATTTCTACATTATGCCAATTCATGTAAGAAGCTGTTGTGTTGAGAGCTGGCTTTTACCCCACAGCCAGCAAATTGCCAGCAATAACAATTACCCTGAGTCATATTCAACATGGAATTCATACTGCAGCAGTGCTGGGGCTTCCCAGGTAAGGCAATGGTGAGCCATAACACAGTATTAGAGAAAATATCTGAAGAGAGGAAGTGTTGCTGCTCTGTGAGTTGATCACAGGCTGCAGGAAACCATCCTTGGTGGTTTGCTGGAAAAAATAAATGCCCATATTTTTATCTGGTGGGTCTTTGGGTTACTGTGATCTTGCTCAATGCTTCTTGTAATTTAAGAAATGTTGAAAAATTCCAGGAATGCTTAATTCTGAATACAAGGACCTTTTGCTTGGTCTAAATCTCATTTCCTGTCTGACCTTCCTTTGAAGTGCCTAAGTGTTATGAGATACCTGTTACTTTAATTTCTTGGGTTCATTTTTCTCTCACCTTTTCTCTTCCTTCCACTTGCTTTGATTCAAATGTTTATGAGTTAAGGAAGAGGGCAAACCAAGGGCAAAAAAAGTCAGATCTGGCTACCCTGGTAATCAAAGCAAGAGACTGTTCTCTTAAGTTAACAGCTAAAGTAGGATTTTGTAGGAACAAAACATAATTAGTAACTAGATGACATGATGAGCACATTTCCTTCACCCTTGGAGGCAGCATAGGAGTCGTGTTCTTGAATTTGGTAACAAAACAGCAACCAATTTATTTTTAACTAATAACTTAAAACCACACAGCAATTCATGTTTATGTGCCAAGAAACCAGCTGTGCTTAAAAATATATAAGCACACCTGGGAGACAGTGATCCAGGGATGTAAGGTAAAGGGACTTGTTCACACGTTAGTGACACCTATCTTAAGTGAATCCCAAGCCATGGTTCAGTGTAAGGAGTAATACATCACTGCACAAACAGATGCTCTGCCAAAAAGGTAATTAATACTTCATGTCAAACACTATCTGCATGTACTGTTTTCCCTATTTCATGCTATTAAGCCGTGTGACCTTTTCTCTTTCAACAATTAGTTTCCAAGGTGAAAACCAACTTAGGAAGAAAATTAACTTTTTTCATTGGCTCTGAGGAGTCTTATAGTTTCACAGTAGTCTTGATTACACCTTCACACTTCAGTACAGTTTTGACTTCTGTCTTGATCAACGACTCTTCATTCCTGTAGTTTCAGACTGCATTCTCCTGCTCACTCCTGGATTCGGGAGACACGATCAGGCATTTTGGGTGCAGAGACAGATGAGGTTCATAAGATGCATCCTGTCAATGAGTAACAACTCCAACTTGTCTCATTTGCACCCTATTAGTAGCAAGTTCACTTGTTAAAAAGCTGAAGATCAGGACAGAATTATTAATGTGTCTGACAGTTGTGCTTTCAGTTGAACTGAGGCTATAAGCACTTTTTATTTTTGTAATAAAGCAGTGCTATTTCTTTGCAAAACCAGGTGTTTCTAAACTATGTACCCTGAGTATGAGACACAGGCCTTACAGTTTGATTTTTTTTATAGTCTCTTTGCTTCTGATTTGCCTTTTTGCTTCTATTTGTGTAGTAAAGGCTATCTTGGAGTTTGCTACTTGCAGTTGTATTCATTGGAAATTATGTTACTGAAAGTGTTCTTTCTTGGTGAGGTAGGCGTGAAATACATGGCTTTGGTGAGCACCATTTCTACTGGCTGGCTAAGGCATGCAAACTGAGTGAAATAAAGGATCAAAGCCAGGGGTAGTGTCCTGTCTGCTCTGGAAAGCTGATGAACTATCCAGTGCTTCCCTTGGCGCCTTTCACTGACTTTTGCTGTGATTGATACAAGCAGCATCAGCAAAAGCTGGACCTTTCTGCCTGCCCTTGCTGTCTTCAGACATGTGCTCTGTGGGAGGCCTGCTCACCTGTTTGTGTTTTATGATGTGACTCTGCTGTCCTGCCTTCCAGGATGACACTGCAGTGGTGCCAAGGTGGCTGTGAGGGAGCTAATGCTGTGGGTTTGGATATGTAACAAAAAGAGCTCCAGAGACTTTTCAGCTGGACTGCTAAGGATAATCCATTGTTAGTGTCTTTAGTATTTGCAGCATCTCCTAGAAATACCTTAGACTGAAGAATTGTATATATTCAGAACTATCAATAACTTAAAAGAGCTGCTTTGCTATTGCTTTGTCCTTTCATTCTTGTCTGTCTTCCACTGATGGCTTGTTCTGATGGTCACTGCTCTGTGGTTCTTCTGTTTGTCTTTGCTGTGTGGATTCCTGCATCATTCTCCTTGGTTGCAAAACCAAAACCCAGCAGGAGGTGCAGTGCTGCCTTCCTGAGCACTGTGCTGTCCTTGCTGTAGGCATTTGCCTCTCACCTGCAGGAATCCTCCCACTGGGACCGGGGTCTCCTTCCTTTGCCCTGTCCCTCTCTGGTGTAGCTGGGCCTTTACACTCAGGCAGTGTTTGCTGGCCAGGCCTTAGGTGGGCTGCAGGGAGCAGTTTGGGTCCCTGGATGCATGGCTGTGGGTAGCTGTGGCATCCATCCCCCTGGAGCTGAGCAGCTGGAGCACCTTTCCAGAGACCTGGACCTGATTTCCCAGATATTTATCATCGCTGGTAAGGAGGATGCTCTGATGCTCTTGGATCACTGTCTGGTCTGTTGAGCACTCCTAAGGTCCTAAGTTGCTGTGTATGTGCTGCTATTTATTTATTTATTTATTGCTACAACTGCTTTTAAATATTGGCATAATAATAGTAAGGCTTAGGAATTGTATACCAGAATAGGTTTCTTCCATTCGTAAAGCAGTAGGTGGAATAGAACAAATATTCAGCAGATATTGTAGTAGTAGAGCAGAACTCCCTTTTCCCTGGGGATTCATAATGTGTGTCTGAATCCATGATTAGAGACACCATTGCAGAATCAGTTCGGCTTTTTTTTCTTTTTTGAGAATAGTTTTGTCCAACCAAGTAACATGGCTGCTTTATAGGGCAGGAAACTTCTTTGGTGGGTGATACTGAAGGCAGATGGCCTTGTGATTCCTTTGGCTGAAGTGTCCTTTGCTATTGTTTTTCTTTTGACTTTGAAACCAGAACTGTAAGTGTTCAAATAAACACTGGTAACAACTGTTAATTTTGCACTAGGGTTGTGGTGCAGGGTGGCTGCATTCCATAGAAACACAGAGTTGGTTACACTGGACTGTTGGTTTTGGTCTTAAAAAAAGTCCTCCTTCAGGCATTGCAGATTTCTACCTTGAGTGTGATGGTGCAACATCAGATGAAATCTGACTGGTGAATGATTTATTGCAACGTTGACAAGAAAAAACTTATCTACCACAGGCTACGTTGATTGAGGACAATGATATTTCATTGCAGTTGCAGAAAAGCTACAGTGGCATTGATGTTTTATAGCTTACATGTTGCTTCATCAGTTTGGGCAGCTCGTGTCATGGAAGGGAAATGTGTAGGGATTGCTTGTTTTCAAACACTAATGCCTATGGACACATTTTTTGCAATGAGGAAAAGCAGTGAAGAAACAAGCTATTTGGACGATCATGTTCACAGCCAGATTTCTCCCTTTTTCTGTCCAGGTTCCATTTTGGCAACTGTATGCTTTCTTTAGTATTTCAAGAAAAAGCGGTAGAACCAGTGGCAACAGAGTCTGTGTAAAATACACATTGGTGTTCTAAAAATCAGTTTAACATAATTTTAATCTAAACTTCAGCTGTATTTTTCTTTGCCACTCCTTCCCTAGTTCCTCTCTGTTTGGTGCCATCCCAGGAGTGTTTGTGAGGCCCAGAATTCTCACTGTGGAACATGGGAGAATTCTGCAAGTGACAGTGATAAGGAAATTGCATGGCATAATAAATATACCAGATCATGGGTGATTTGCTCAAGCATAAATAAGTTGAAAGGACCTGATGATAATTTTGAGGAAAAAAGACTGAACCCTACCGTGATTATGGGCAACTTTGTATTGGAGGATCTTAAACAGGATAGTTTCCGGTGTCCTGGTTTGAACCTTACTGTGAAGAAATGCAGACCTGGAAGAGTGATGGGCTGTGTTGCCCCTGAAGACCTCAGTGTCTCCTGGTGTTCCCATATCCCTGAGAAGGGCACCAATAGACTGGGCTGTAGCTGTCTTTTGAGATGATGAAGCTGAACAAACATGCTAAAAATACCTTCTTAAGTTGGCTTGTGTGTAACCAGTGCTTCTCAGAGGCCAGTCTACATTTCCATCAGTTCCAGGATGTTGAACCTGGTTGAATTGCTCTAGCTTTTTTTTCTGGCGTTGGATCTGACAGCTACAGAACAGCTGAATGTGATAGCCCATCCTTGCAGTGGAGGCCAGTGTGAACACATCACACCTACCAGTGACTGGCAAACTGGACTCTGCTCTCCCTTGACCAAAGTCACTCGGGTTTAGAAGCATTTAAGTTTAATTAGATTTGAACTATTTGGACCAGGTTCTTCACAGTATACACATAAAATACAGTCCATTCTGGCTCTTCATGTTCCTGTGCCTTGCGTGTTTGGATGAGAAGCTCTGAGTAGGTGGCTGTGCTTTCTCCCTCCCAGACTGGCTCTGCAGGGTGCTGGCAAAGTACTTGGTGGTGCTTTCAAGGCTTGCTGCATGAGGATGGGCAGGTGTATGCCCAGGTAAATGCAGCCTAGGCTTACTGACCCAGGATGGCTTCTCACTGTTGTGGCAAGGGAGGAGGTCAACTTCTGTGCTGCAGCTTGTTGTGCTTACCTTAGTTTAGGTATCAAATGGCCAGACTTCCTCCTGCTTTAATCTGTGTAGAGACAGAGTGAGAGAGCAGCCAGGGCTTCTTGACCTAGGAGTTCTACATGCAGGTGTCAGCCTACTTGATTTCTCTGCTTGGGAAGCAAGACAAGGAGAAGTTTGTGCTGCACAGCAACAGATTGAGCTGAGTGCATCCAAGGTGCTTGCATGGGCTCTGGTATCTTTGTGGGTGATGTTTATCATGCAGCAGATGTCCTTAGGGGTCCCAGTGTCTTGCAGTGCTGAGTATGAGTACGTTGACAATGAAGAAGAGAATGTGTGTATTCTCCAGGGAATTTTTTTTTTTTCCCTTTAATGGCTTGGATTCCTTTTGGACGTACCTGTCTTACCAGACCATGCTACACTTGAGAATAAAGGAGCCTTTCCTCAGTGTTATCTGAGGTTCTCTGACCTAGGGGATGCTACAGCTACACCTTCACCCTTTCAGCTTCTCTAAGGTTGGCTGCAGGATAAATCTGCTTTGCTCTGGAGTTTCATAATCATGAAATCAGCGTTGATACTGAGCTGGTAGAATTTTTCAAAGAGGACAAATAGCAGTAGTCTTTCCATTTCTTTTTAATCAGATAACCTCTTCTGAGAGAGACTCTGAGCTGGTAAACTGATACGCAGTGGCTGAGACAGATCAAAAATGATACAGCTGTGAATTACTGATTAGTTTCTGAAAAAGCAGTTCTTTGCAGTGTGTAAAATAAATTGTCTCTGTGTGATGGTATTGGGATGCTGTTGATCATGCAATAACCATCTTCACAAGCCTGAGCTTTCATTTTAAAAGGCATCATTGTCTGTTAAATATTTAGGCATTCGTATTCCCCTGGGTTGATCAACTGTTTGAAATGCATTGTCTCACATTGCTGCCACAATTAAAGAATGGCATGCTCAGGTGAAAGGGTTTGTCTGTTTCATAGATTGGAGAGATATGCTCAGTGAAAATGAACATCCTCCCAAGGTTAAATTAGCTATTTAAAGCTCCTCCAATTACAATCTTGGATAGGATTTTTTTTTTTTTAATGGATAAGAGTTAGCAGAGGACAAATGACATAATTGGAGGGGGAGACCGAGACTTCATACGTGCTTTCTTCTAAAAGATTGAGAGACAGAAGACAATGCCAGGGAACTGCCTCCGGATCCTAGTCCTTTCTGGTTGCTTTTATCTCAAGCAGTCTTTGCAGATTGAGCAAGAAAGAAAAAAGACTACGTATTTGTGTAAAAATGTCCTGTGACTTCTCCCTGGTGTGCTATGTGGGGCTTGATGCTATCTCGCCTTTTTTGTAAAAAAGTGACTCTCATATTGGAATATATAAATAGTCTACTTTTGCTCGCGTATAGCACAGGAGAATGTATTAGATGGTGAGCTGAGCTGACATATTCCTTTGTGCACAAGTTAAAACAACTTAAATGAAAATTACACTCATAGCAAGAGAATGCACTCTGTTTAAATTAGATAAGGAGATTATGACAGAAAAAAAAAGTCATTGAATAAAGGAGGTTTTAAACTAGCCACTGAAATAAATGCATGACTTCAAACTTTGTCCTGCTGGAATTTATTAATAAAACACAATGAGGCTTTTGGAATACAATGAAGACCTCTTCCTTTGAAGGTTACAGTGTAATTTGTGTAATTGTGTTTGTATAATTTGACTTCAAGATCTGTCCTTGTAATTTGGTAAACTGCAGATCTTGCTGCAATCTGCTGCATTTTTCTTGTGCCTCACATTGACACATCTAATTGCCTCATAAGTATATACTCTGTTTAAAGCCATTGCACTGCCCTCTGGACCTTGAAAAATTCATCTTCTGGTCTGTAATGATAATCTGCGTTGTGGATCTTATCTGTGCAGCATCTGGCCACCTTTGCTTGCTCCCTTACTGAGCATACACAGCTGATTGCCATCCTCAGTAACCTCGGTTTACGACCACACAGCTGAAGAGAGTTTACTGAGTGATGCCTTAATTTCTCCCAGCTGCAGAATGCCTTCTCCTGGCAGGGCAGCCAGAACACGGCGTCTCAGGCATCTTCTGGGAGCTGGCTGCTCCTTGCTGAGGAATCCCCCTTGGCTGTGTGTCCGTGGCACAGTTTCAGCTGCTCTTGTGCTGGGGGCTTCCTGCAGGAGCGGGGTGTGAGCGGCTGTGGGCAAGGTAGGGATTGGTGTTGGTAGGAGGTGTGTGTCATTCTGAATATATTATTCTAATGATACTCTTACTAAATGGCTTTTAAACTCTTGTTTTCTCAATACCAAGTGGGTGCTGAAACATGTAGTCTTTGAAACAAGTTAGCATTTTGGTGCTACTTTGTTGCTGACTTCCTTTGAGATCAACAGACACTACAGGCAAACAATTCACCTTCTGAGGCATCAATGCTTTGTGTTGGGTTTGTTCACTTGGAGAGTCTGAGTTTGCTCTTGGCTGATGAAGCAGGGAGAAATTTTAAATCTGGGGTAAAAGTTCAAAACACTGCTGAGGGAGATAAAACCAAATTGGATAAGAGATGCCTGTGGGAGAGTTGAGGGCAGAGAGTCGTGTTGAGGAGTTGAGTCACTGAACTCTGAGTGCAGGCAAAGCTGATTTAGAGATGGGGTTTCGTTGTGTTACAGTAATTTCTCCAATGGCTTTACACAGCAGGGCCTGAAGAAATGGCTGTTGTCAAAACCACTGGAAACTTAACATGTTTTTGAATCTTAAAATTACAAGTGTTTTTTTTTTCCTTATTATTTAGGAAAGACACTTCTTCACATAAGTATTGATTCTTAAATGAATGGTATGAGACTTGAAAAGAAATTGTGTAATTTACAACTTATTTCTGTGTCCTTGGATTGAAATATGTGTAGAGTTCAGAGCAGAAGACGTTGAGTGAAGTTATACAAGCTTAATAAAAATAAACCTATACATGACTTTGCATAAATGGAGGAAAAATCAAAGGACTAACGAATTTGCATAGATAACATTTGAATTGTTAATTCATATTGCACTTCATTGCAAGGATGTAATTTTTAATTAAGAATAAAATGTGGTAGATATTTTAAATGGGAAATGATTATAATTGCAGATGGAAATTGAGGTAATGAGAACTGGTTTAATTAATTGTTAACATTTTTCTATTTTTTGTTGTTTTTTTGAGACTTGTGGTCTGTGGACATTTGTAGATGTGTATATTTAAACATACTATGATTAAGGCATGAAATGTTGGCAGCAAACACACTTCTGGTCTTAAGTTGTATGTGTTGCTTGAAAGGCTCTGGGTGGATGGACATTGGGGAATCTTGTTAGACTGATTTTGATGTTTGTAGGATTGGTATGAAACTGAGGTATAAAAACTATTTCCAAAATGTCCTCTTTAAGCCATAATTGCCTTTCACTGTGGATTTCACAGATGATGCAAATAATTCACTGGAGAAATTGAGGTTGTGTTTGTCCCCAGTAACCTTTGCCTTTAAAGTTCCCCATTGATGAATATGACAGCATTGACCTGAGTTGAACTCCCCAAGACTTTGTTGCTGTGTTGTGCTCAGTCTGTGATTACCTGGCAAGGCCCTTCAGGAAGCTGTGGGCAGCTCTTGGTAGAGCAGAGCAGATCCCTGCCTGCCAGGGAGGGAAGGAGAACCTGAGGGAGCAGCTCCTGACATCAAAAATCCTACATGTGTGGGGGAGGGTTCCCACAGCTCCCCAGAGCAGTGTGTGCAGGCAGGGGAAGAAGAGGAGGGTGCTGCTGGAGGCAGAGAAGCTCCAGGTGTGTGTCAGCCCTGCTGTCCCAAGGGTGTTTCACACACAGCCTGGCTGCTGTGTGAAAATCCAGTTCTGGGCAGCACTGGATGCTCCCACTGCTGAGAAGGTCCTTTGGCCCCTGTGCAGCACCAGAGTATGGCACTTTATAATTTCTTCCTGTCAAGGACTCTGAAGATTTACAGCCTTCTGTTTAGGGAAATGCAGTGTGAAAACCTACAGAACAACCTTTTCCTTTTCAGATAGCTGTAACGCTGAGGTAAAGGAAAATACTTGAGTACATTCCTTAGAAGAGAGGTACTTCTGCCATTTGGAAACTTGGTAAACTAACTTACTTATCAAGCTTAGAGCTCTGCGTTCAAAAAGCATTTTGAAGTGAACAAAATTAGTGTTGCCACTTACGTTAAGAAGCACGTATGAAGTCTCTGTCATCTTTGGTTGCAGAGGGACTTGGAGAAAACTACAATTAGCACTAATTGGCGTTGTGTCTGAATCTCCTGTCTGTTGGTGTGAGAATGGACCCTTGAAATGATTGGCAAGAACTACCTGCCTGCTCTAATTCCCTCAAGAGCTGTTCTGTTGCATTGCAGCAGATCACAAATGAAATGAGTGTTTACCAGAAGCGGCCAGCGAACGCGTGCCTGAATTATCCATGCAGCACAGATGCTGAAATTCAGTGCCAGTTACTTCATGTGCTGGGTACTGGTAGCTGTAATAATGATGGAGTACATTTTTTTTCTTGAGAAGAGAGTTTTGGCTCCTGCAGACTTCATTGCTCTGTGATGCTCCACAGAATGGGTGGAAGAGATTTGGCACTCCAAGCAGTTGTCTAACCTTTTCAGTATGTGGGAGTGTATTTTTAAATTTTGGATTTTTTTGCCTTGTCACTTGGAAAGCAGCATTGCACCTGAAATATAGCTTGTTATCTATGTTGGTCATGGGAAAAAAAATTGACAAATTAGATACAAACTACATATGTAGGAAGACACATCCCTGCTTGGTTTTGGGTAAATATAATAGAAGCCTAGAAACCTAAAGAGTAAACTAATGTTCAGTAAAATGATAAAAGAATTTACTTGAAAGGCAATGTAGTGGATTTTTTTTTTCCCCATCTTGAAGTGTGCAACCAGAGATATGAAGTATGGTCATGTCACTAGGGTAATACACAGCTGATAGCAGTGCAGTCATTTGCATTTCTTCCCCTTACCTTGTGTTTTTTTTTTTTCCCTGAAGCACATGTGTTGGGAATTGAAAATGCAGTTTGCCTATTTTACACTGGCAGTAATCTTTCAATTTTTTTAATGTAAAAAATGAGTCCACAAACATGACCAGCCACTGATGTATGGGGCTATTGATGGAAATTGAATTTGCAAAGGGAATATGGGATTTGGTTGTAGTCTGAAATGATAATGATGTAGCCCAAATGGATTTGTAATGGTCATTCATTCATTTTTTTCCTGCAATTTTGTGGTTTGACAAAACATTTATGCAGGTGACTATGAAAGTAGTCCAGGTTCACTCTATGTGGGAGTAACTAGCTAATGGCAAATATAAGTATGCCAAGTCTGAGCTTGAGCCTGTGCCCACAGACTTCAGTAGGGGAAGGATGGGATGCTGTGATTTATTTTACTAAGAGGAGAAAAGTGGTTGGGGTACTGCTTCTTTGAGGTCTACGAAATAATGAAAGCAAAATGTACCTTGACATAATTTTTTAAAATGTATCGGTTTGTAGTATCAACCTAGTGAGTGCTTTATGTAGCACAACAGATGTGTGAGAGATTTTGCACTGTGTCTGGATAAGCACAGACCTGACCCTGAAGAGTTTCCAGTCCAACTGTGATTAAACTATTAAACATATACATTGAGCTGCTGGGTTTGCTGCTGTGCTCCTGTGAGCTGTACCTGTGTGACAATCCCCACCAGCCTAGTCTGAATTTGGGGCTACCAGTGTACTGCAGATTTTTTTTTTATATCCTGGGTGCAGTTTTATGTTCCTTTGGGTAACATCTGTATTGTTCTGATTCCAGTGGAGCTCTGTCTTCCCTCCTGTGAAAGCAAAAGAATGACATGCCAGTGTTCATATAGTCAGAATAAACTGGTGGTGACAGGAAAATGATAATTTAATGGTGTGGATGGATTTTTGGCTTTGTTTTCGTCTTGTTTCTATTTTTCCCTTCTTTTTATAGACTAGTGAACGTCACACTTGTAAACTGCCTTCCATTTTAACCAGAGTATAGTCCTTCCTAAATGTTGTATAATTTAAAAGTATGAATAGAAATAATTATGGACTATGGGAAAAAGTGCTTCTGGCTTTATAAATATATCCCTTTTTATAAATTTTTTCCATTTAAAACCATTGCAGCCAGTGGTTGAGATGCAAAGGCCCATGTGTACATGCCCATGTAATGGACTCTGATGTGTGGGGGGCCCTTCCAGTGCAGAACATTCTGTGAGTCTGCTCTCCTGCTGCAGAAGACAGAAAGGGAGCATGTGGGGAAAACAGGGCACTGATATACCTGTAGTTAGTTATAGTGCCCCTGTTTTCATCATGCCCCTGATTAAAGCTGGAGCTTTCTGAACAAGAGCTTGGCTGTAATGCTCTGGAGCCCTTGAGGGGCTGTCCTGGGGGGAGCGGGGTGGCTGCAGCCGCAGGAAACCGCCCATTGTGAGCAGGATCCCTCAACTATTTCCTGCAGTGTAACTTCAGCTGTTTTGGCTACAGGCCTCACTGCCTTTGTACTTTTTGATTTTTTTTTTTTTTTTGTAGGCACTCCATGAATGGTCGTGATGCAAAAAAGGCTGTGAGCATCATAAAGCTGTTTATTTTAATTGGCTTTGCTATCCTGAGAAGCTCAGGGCAGAAAGAGCCAGGCTGTTCAGTGGGCTGTGGCTGGGGTTTGGTTTGTTTAAATATCAGTATTTGGAAGCTGCTGGTTTGTTTTAGGACCGAATGGGCTTGGTTGGTTGGACATACCATTTGGGTGAACAGTTTGAGTCAGTTTGCTCCCCTGTCAGCATCTGCAGACCCTTCCAGAGCCCAGAGTACTGCAGCACTATAAATAGCATTAAGGGACAGCACTTCTCCCTATCTCCTTCCTTTGTGAACAACAGTTAATAATAGTAATTCATGTTAGTAATAGTAATTCATGTTTCTNTTTTCTTTTTGTTAATAATAGTAATTCATGTTAGTAATAGTAATTCATGTTTCTGAAGCAGAGGTCTGAAACTACCCAGACTGTGATATCACAGAATGGGTGAGGTTGAAAGGTTTGCACCTTTGACAAAATTCATCTCAGAGGGAGGTGACCCCCTGAAAAGTCATTTTGCAGTTTCACCCTGGTACAGTGAGTGCTGTACAAGGCCAGGTGCCAGCAGCTGTGGAGTGTAGCTGACACAGGGTTTGTGGGGTCCCTTCAGCAGCAGCAGAGCTGCAGGCATTGATGGATGCCATGAGAACGCACAGGTAAAACCAGCCTGCAGGCAGCTTGTGTGACATTTTGACTTTGTGCTCAAGACACAGACAAATAAATGTGGATAGAACCATTGTGTTGTTGACTTTGGAGCAGGAGCTCTTAGCTAATGTAGGAGAGACTGCTACTTTATACTGTTAAGTTTCATGCTCTGTGCCTGGCTGGGTGTGTGAGGTTGCTGCCATCAGTACTTTTGGATTAATGCTGTGTTCTTTTTATATTGACTCAACAGCCCATTTTTACTTCTTGGCTTTAACTCAGGAACATGTTTAAACATGAACTTAACTCTTGAATTCTTTAAATATACTATTGAATTGGAGCCAAAATGGTGAAAGTGAGAAGTTTCTCACTAAACAAGTAAATTACTGTTTTTTTGTTGGTTTTTTATTTGTTTGTTTTTTCCAAAACGATAAGTGAATTTTTTCTGAAGCCAAGTAGGTGATTTATTGCTCAGTGTTTCCCTTTTAATTTGCAAAATGCTTATCTGTTGCTCTTACAATTTGCTGCATGTACAGCTCAAATGTCCTTTCACACACTGCAAAGGCAAGGAAATTGATGCATTAGTGCATCCAAATTTCCTTGTGTCCAAGTCCTGTGAAGTCTCTGGTTTGTTCTTAGTGAGGTCTCTCTTGTCTCCTGCAATTCTGTAGAGGTCCACACTGCTGCAGCTCAATTATGAAATATTTTGCTGATACTGTATTAATAAGATGGAATTGTCAAATGTAGCCCAGTAATGTTTCGGTTGATCAATGGGAATATATTTTTATAGTGTATCTATGTACATGCAGATGTTTGCTTTGAATACTTTTATTCAATGGCTCAGAGTTTCAGTTGTTTTACTGGAAGTACCAAGTATTTTTTTTGTCTTTTCCTTTCTTAGCACCCACATAAAACATTATGCTCATGAAACATTTATGGTCGCAATCCATTAAGAGGAAGACGAAGGTTTTCCTCTGAAGAGAAACTGCAAAATGTCTTGCTGAAATGAGCCCTGTTTGGCAGCTGCTTTGTATGCATTATTGCTGCCCTGTACTGCAGGTTTAAAAGGTGCCTGTGATGTAATGCAATGATAGCTTTGTGTGCGAAGCTGCTTGGAAGCAATCTGAGTCAACAGGAAAGCAGCATCTTCTTAAAGCTTGTGACATATTAGTTTTGTGATCTCTGCTATGAGGGAGATAGAAAGGGCAAGGGTTTACTGTAGGTTCTCTTGAAGCCATGTAGAGTTCTTGAAGTAGTAATAAATGGCAGATTGAAATTGATCTCAGTGAGACTTCCAGTGTTAAGCAGTGTTACAGAAGTAAATGACTTCAGGTTTTTGGCCGCTTCATCAGATGGATCATGTTGTATCATGGTGTCAAGAAACAGCTTTACCTGAAAATTTCAGCTGTTTCTGGGCCTTTCTGGAGTGCCTCTGAACAGTCAGCTAAACTGTAATGAATGATTGAATGACTATTTGTGCATATACACACACACACATCATCCTAATAGAAGAGATAATGTTCTTGAAGACAACATTAAGGATTCTGAGAAGCATTAAAAGCAGAAATATTTTTTTCTAAGTGAAAAGGAGATTATTTATTATTAAAATGTTAAAATAATAATTAATACTGCTAGGAAGTGGTAGAAGGAAAACTGTCTGGTTCAGCTGATACAGATGCGCAGCTTTAAAACCACAATATGCCATGAATCACTTCCTTCAAGTGACAGAATTGCCTGATGTGTTGCTACCACTGGTGATCCTGTTGGCTTGGGTACTTTTCAGAGAGCAAAGGGACAAATGCATTTTTATATGCTCTTGTACAGTGGAGGGCAACTGACTTTGTGGCTTTGATAGACATGGTGATAGGCTGAGATAAGCAGCTCTTTGAATACAGAGCCTTGATCAGATTTACCATCAGCCTAAACAGGCACATTTCTGCTGAAGTCAGGGTACTTGTGCCTGGTTTCACTGCTTGCAGGTTGTTTGCTTTGGGTGTGCAGGTATTAGCTGTACTGAGTAGGGACGTTCTTGGTGTTCTCTGATGCTGAAATACCCTTGAATTGCACTGTGGGTTTCTGTGAACCCATATACCCTGAAATAGTTACATGGAGAAGGGAAGTTTGTAAGAAATAACCATGGGGGATTTTTATAAACAGCATTTTCAGTTTGTTTTGTTTTTAATGTCTTATGGATGTATGGTCCATAGGAGATAATTTAATAGTCATGTCCAGCATTATTATTACCCCAAAATCTCCTTCCTGCACTTTGGTTTTTCACAGGAAGGCTCAGAGATTTAATCTACTTTTCCTAGCAATTGGTCAGAGAGCTTTAATGAAAGTTTTTTTTTTTAAGTATGGTGTTCTAAGTAGGTTATGTGTTTTGCTAGGCTCTATAATTTCCAGAGGAAAGAATTTCAATTTTGTGAGTTCCCAAGTGCTTAAAATGTCCAAAATCTGATAGGGAAGTGCTTGGTTTTCTAGGGAAGGATAGAACTTAGTGTATTATCTTCCATGGATGAATAAAGCTATTCTATTTTTGTTCTGCCGCACTGGTGTTAAATTCATGAAATGCAAATCTGCAGTGTACGTACTGTGCATATTTGCCTTAACCCTGGAAAAGAATAGCAGTTTATTACTAAGCACAGGACAATTTTTCAAGGTGTCAGTTTACATTCCTTTTGCTTACTAATGAACTATGGAAATTGGTTACTAATGAGCTATAGAAATGGAGATTCTGCCTTCTCCCAAGAATGAAAGTGTTCTCCACACAGTAGGTAAAATGACTTGTTACGGGCTGTGGAGAATACAAGCTGTTCAATATATTGCTTTTATGTTCTGGAGGGTCAAAACGCCACCAGCTCCCAACTTCGCTGTCAGTGCCTGCAGGTTTCTTCTAATAACTCTGAAAAGTTTCTTCGTCATCAATGCATAAATCCTCAGCACTTTAGTAAGCAGATTCTTGCAAGTAGAAATAATACGCCAAGAGATCCTGAATCAAAATGAAACCTGGGCAATTTAGGTTTGCTTGGAAATGCTGCATTTCTCAACACTGGCTGCTATACATCAATCCTTGTGTGCTGTGACATTTGAGAACACAGGTACTCCAGTGTCTGGTTTCTTTCTTTCAGTGTTTGAGCACAAGAACTATGGAGACAAGATCTATGAAGTCTGTAGGAGGGAGGTAGAATGCAGATTTTTCCAGCCACTTGCAAATCTGCTGGAGATGAAACTCTCAGCTTTGAAAAGAGATTAGGCAAGAATACCTCCACTTGTTTATATGAATTTCAAGTCTCATGAGCTTGAAGCTAGTAAGTTTATGTACAGATAAAATGTTAACCCACCTTAGAGATGTTGAGTGTGTCTTTGTATACACACATGCGTGCAGTAATACACAAAGGCTTTGGAAGGATTGTTATTTCTATACTCAGAGCCATGAAGTATTAGGTGATTGGGAAGAAACTAAATGCCAACAGAAATAGATGGAAACCATTTCAAAAGCCTTGTACACCCTACAAAACCAAGCATTCTTTCCAGAGGAACGTGAATGTATGTTTTTTCAAAAGAAAATTCCTGATTAGAGAGAATAGAAAGCATAAATAAAAAACGGAGACTTACAGGAAAAAATTACAAACAAGGCAGCTTAGTAAAACTACTCATAAGGGAAGGTAATTGTCAGTTAAGAAGTACTGGACAACTGATTTACACTTAATGAGAAGAAATATTTTGAATTCATTGAGACAAACCAGATATGAAATGTTATGAGCGAGGATGCTAAATTTGCCAATATTCATTCATCTATAAATGAATGTCTGATTTATAGTAAGAGGGGAACCAGCTGCTGGGTTTCCATGTTGCAAAAATCATGACATGACTTTTCTCCAGTACATTTGAAGAAACTGAGAAACAGGTGATTAGAGAGCAATCCTTGCTTTCAGGTGGCTGAAATATGGATGGTAGTGACAGCCTGAGATCCATTCCACGCAAAATATGGAGAAGTGGATGTGATAAGCAATAAATAGTGTGAATAGAAGTCAGTAATGTAATTCCTGCAGACCACTGCTGTTCTATGGGATCCAGTCAGGCTTCCTGCTGTGGAGCTGCATGTTTGACTGAAACACAGTGATGTGATGCTCTCTGATTTCTGTAAGACATTTGATTTATTTCCATGTGACAGTTCGGAAAAGAAGGCGGGGTAGGAGGGGAGCAATAGCTAAAATGGGGCAAATTCAGTTTGAAATAAAGCAAGAATGCTCAGTCCATGTGTTCCTACTGTAACGTTTGGGTGCTGGCCCAGCAGCTCTCTTGTGATGTTCCTGGGGCAGCAGGACCAGATTCTCCCCTAGGAATGGGAATTAACAGGTGCCTTTTGCCCTGTCCATGAGTAGAAGGAGTCAGTGCAAGAGGAAGCCAGGGCCAGTGAGAGCACCATGGGTTTGTTTGTTTTGCCAGTGTAATACTGTCAAAGCTTTATTGAATGAGCTGACTTCAGGCTGTTGATATAGTTCAGACCTTGGCAGCTCTCTAATCTCCTTGAAGCTTTGGTGTTTGATTGCATTCATTTGCCCTGCAAATAGTCAACTGTGTAAGTTATCTCAAAGTGAGAATATATTTTGAGCCTGTATTTATAATGGACAAGGTTCACAGGAGTGCAGAGACCTTGTAAAGCACACGAGCTTGTTTTTGAATATGCAGTGAAATATTGAGTCCTGCTTCCTGAAACCTGTCAAACCATGAGGTTACAATAATCCTTTGGACACTTAGCTTTAATTATTTAATGGTTTGTGAAATTACTGTCTGCCTCTTGTTGGCAGGTCACTGCTTTGTTTGATGTTGGTTTTATATGGTGGTACTCTACCTGCTTTATGTAAAACAACATTTTTTTGTAATTGTTGGAGGACAGAGAGGAGATACAGCAAGTGGGGGGGTTATGGTTTTTGGTGGGTTTTTTTTTTTAATTAACTGGTTGAATTTTGTTGCATTCTTTTACAGGCAGGGTAATGAGTGCAAAGAAACAAATGCATGTAGTCTGTTCCTCATTGATGAAATGTTTGCTTTCAACTGCATGATAGCTGAGGTGCTATGTGACTTCCGCAGTTGAGGCTCTGTAAGTAGCTTCCTTTTAAATGTCCCCTCCTAGGGCATTATATCTCCTTTTGGGCACCAATTTGACAAATCAGTGCTTAGTGTAGAATAGCATTTCTGAGAATCTGGGTAAAAATATATTTGCTGCTTTTTGATACTATAAAAGAAGAGGTGTCTATTTTAAGAAATGCAACTTTTTTTCCAGATGTTTCTGTTCCAGTCTGATGTGAGGCACAGTTGTTCAAACTCTGCTGTGCTAAAAAGAGTGGGGGGATTAACTAATGGAAAGGTGTGGGAGGATGTTTACTTCCAAAAGTCTAAATGTAGTGTGCAGTTAAATTTCTGTGGTTGTTTCTCACTCTGCTGTAATAGGTCATAAAAGCTACTGATCAATAGTACAAGCAGGTGATTAGCAGTTTTAGCTCTCTGCACTTCCTTTAATTTGGTTGATGCAGTGTGCTGAAAATAGAAGAATGCAGGACAAGGGTAGTGGTGCAATGAATGAGGCAAGGGGAAAGCAAGATTTGGAGTACTTTTGTGAACTGAAAGTAACACCAAAGGCATGAAAATTGTCAGCTTGGAACTTGTTGCGTATTTAGAACGAGAACAAAATCACTTGGTTACTGAGGATCGTTGGATTTGCCAAGATCAGTCGATGTACCATTAAAGGAAATATTCACTGTTTGAAGAAAGCGATTCATTGCCCCAGATTGTCTAAAGGAATCATTATCCCATTGATGACATTTTCATCTAACACCAAGGATTTAAGTTCCTGCTTCACGTCTCTTGATAGTGCCTTAGAAATTTCTTCTTTTCAAGCAGTATATGTATGTCAAAATTCAACTGAAAAGGTCTTAAAAATTAATTGAAAAGAAGCAGTAATGTGAGATCTGTCAAGAACAAGCTTTCTAAATTGCAGCACAACTTGAAACAGCCTTGGATTGCCCTGCTAGAACGTTTTTCTACAGGTATAAAACTCATAGGTAGTTTAGGTTGTGGTGGTGCATTCTTCAGTGCTCCTGTTCCTCTTTTGCACTTATTTTGGCATCAATCTTTTAAATAAATATAGGATTCATCTAAAGACTGTGGTGCCATGCAGATAGAGCAGGCTCAAAAGCCCCTTTTGTCCAGATTGCTTTAATGTTGCCTCTTGAACGTTTGAGTCTGCAGCCTTAAAATAGCTTTCAAATATAGCTTTCTGAATGGAATACATAAATAAAGGCACTCTTCCTTTCCCAGAGAGGCAGGAAGGGTGTGTATGAGTTTAACTATTTCATAATTCTTTCTCAGATGAGTTACTGACACAAAGCAGTACTTCCCCCTGCCCTATACAAGAGTTGAAATGAACACTTCTTGGTGGAACACGTGGTTGTATCCTGAAGTGATTAAAGACTAAGTTCAAAACTCCTGTTTTCCCCCCAAGGAAGTAGAAGTTCAAATTAACACTGAAAGTTTGGCAAGTATAGAAATGCAGAAAGCCCTCGGGAAAGTTCTTATATATTATTAACCTGTTTCAGAATTGCAGTCCTGTCCTTACCTCTGAGACCATTCCTTCAGCAGCCTGGGAGGCAAATGTGCCAGCCCCTCCTGCTGGATGGCTTTTCTCTCGCTGCATTTTCAACACTTAAATCCGTGGAAGTTAAATGGTTTTCAGAACATGTGAATTTCAGCTGCTTAAAAATAAACTAAGTAGACATAAGACATTTATTTCAGTTTTTGCAACCCCGATTTATCTGGTAACTTTCTCCTTTCTACATTTCTCTCTTCTTTCTGAATGTTCCAGGTTTATTATTACAGACAATTTAAATTCCTTTCCCTCCTAATAATCTCTCGCTTGCACATACAAGATAACAGCCATATATGTGGTTTTGCTGGATTGCTAAATTGACAAAGCACCAGAATAAACAGCAATGTGCTGCAAGAAGAATTAGCTGATGTTTAACCGTCTTTTTAATTTATTCAGGTTCTTTTACTCTGCCTGGCTCTAGTGAAAGCAGCCCCGTTGCTTCAGATCCTTTGGTGGCATGCAAACCGATTACACCAACCCAGCAAGATGAGTGCTGGGTGTAACCCAGAGAGCCTAGAGCCAGAACATTTGCAGGATTTTTTCGGCAGCCATCCAGGAGGAACCTGTTCAGTAATCTGTAAATGTGTAATCCTTTTAGTGCGTCACCTTTGTTAGAACACATTAGTGTCAAATGTTAAGTGTAATATCTTAGTCTGTGAAGCATATTGCTGAAACAAAATTAAACTGGAAATATAATGTGATGATGGGGGAGGAAAAAAAAGCTTCTGAAATGGTTTGCAGATGAATCTGGAGTAGCTTTGTTAGCTGTTCTCCATCACCCTCTAAATGGAAGTGACGTTACATTTCCATGAGAGTGTCTGACCTTTAACCTGTTGGTGGCTGCAGGAGACCTTGTCTGGTGTGAACTAACTTTGCATTGCCATCTGAGTTACTGTACTGGGTTTTCTTGTTCATCTGTTAATTCATATTTGCACTGTATTCTGATATATTACCAATAGACATTTGACTGCTTTATGGAGGTGCTTTGTTGTTAAAGGCTTCAGTTAGAGGAATGCCCTTGTCCAGTGGGGTGCAAGGAAGCTTGAGGGGCTCAAGCTGTTACAACTCTTTTGAACTGTGTGCTTTCAGCTTTGTGTGGTTTTTGGAAGTGAGAAAGAAACCTTCTTCTCGGTCTGCAGACCTTTCCTTCCTCTGTAATTTTAAACCCATTTCCTCCCCTTTTCTCCATGAACAATCCAAAGCGCAGAACTTTTTTATTTTGTTTTTTTTCCCCTTGGCTGCAGGGTGGGGATGGGAAAGCGGGTGATAAGCGTCAGCACCAGAGGTGCAGCCAGGGGCCAGAGCCACCTGCGTCAGCAGTGTCCTGTGCTGCTCTTGGACTCAGTTCTTTCTACCCCTTCCTTGATTTTCTCGATGGTACCTGTGTTTGGGCCGAGTTATGGATAGGTTTCTGTCCCCACCATGGCATCCTTCAAGCTGCTTGTGTCTCCCTGGTGAACTGAGGAGCAGTTAGATGGACTCAGAAGCTTTCAAGTCAGAAGGAATTAATATAAATCAAAGCTTGCTTGGATTTAAGTAGCACGTTGGATTGAGCCTCTTTAATGCTGGATCCCTCAGCTCTGGGCAGACACTGTAAATCTCCAACTTGCTTTAACTGCCTTATGCAGCTCCTGAAACATCCCAACGTTTTCTCTTAAACTTATCAGTGCTTTGACATTAAATATTTCAAGTGGGTTTTGTTGAACAGAGTGTAGCTTTTTTTGTGTGTTCTTCTTAAAGGTTACTTCTTGTTGGAATGAAATCGAAGGTTGGGAGTTCTTGGCAGATGTTATGATTAAATCTGACTGGTTGTAGGCTCCTTCCTCCCCCAGCTCCCAAATGTAACATTTGGGATGATGAATAGCAGAATTTATAAGTGATTTTGGTAGCTCTAATTGTTCAGGTTTGTGTGTGTGTGCGCAAGAATAAACTTGTTTCCTGTGAGCAAAAGCTGCAAAACTTTTCTCTGGCTTGTAACTGTATTTAACATGTCCATAAGTCCTCTTCTTGTGGGAGTGTCCTGGTAATTGTGAATGAATAGTTTAATACATGACTTAAGTAGGCTCAGCTGGAGAGAAATCACATAAAGGACTTGATGTGTGTTAAGTCTTGTCTTTTCTATATATCTGGTGGATGAGTTTTATGCACTTACACGTTTTAGCTAGATTTTGTTCTTTTTAAGTGTAGGAACTAGAAATTACTAGATCTCGCCTTTGAAACAGTTCTCCTTATTTCTATTTATTCTCACAGTGAAATGGCCTGCTATCAGGCTAATGTTGACCTAGATGTCTAATATGTGCCTGTTTTGCCTCTGGCTCTTCAGCCTTCAATCTGTACAAACACTGTTAAATTGAGCTCTGTTGAAAGCCTGAGCAGTCCACCAACTGCTAATACATTTGATCATCTTCCATGTATTTGTATACATCTAAAGTTTGCAGGATATTGTGGAGAAATATATTTTCTTCTCTAATCTTTAATTTAATTTTAGGTTTTAGTAGCAGTACTGTGTAATGAAAATTAAATCAATGCCCCTATGTCTGAGCCCTAGAAATAAACCTTATTTATATACTTTAAACAAGACTCCATGAAGTTTTGCATGTGTGTATAGGGCTGATACATTCAGATGAGATGAAAACTGGGTGGTTCTTCCAAGGAAAGTACAGGACTTTCAAATTCTCAATATTGAGTTAGACTCTGTGCAGTAATAGCATTTAAGCCTACACAGACTTAAAGGCCTCAAATACATTATGTGGATTTTGTTGTTTGGTTGGTTTTGTGGTTGTTTTTTTTTTTTAGTTCTTAGGCTTTTAAGATGAGTTTTCGAAGATAATTGCTCTTCTTTCATGTGATACAAAATCCTATCAGTATCACCCATGTGAGTGTAGTGTTTTGAGTGGTACAAGGTGATCACAGAAAACAGCAATGTATTTTTTCCTTTATGAGGTCCCTGACCTCCTCCTCCTGCCACACTTGCTGGGAAGGTGAGCAGGTACCTCATCACATTTTTTCACTGGTTTGGTTTCATGTAGAACCAGCAAAGCTGTTTGCAGCCACTGCAGGGATTCCTAATGCCGGCAGAGATTGCTTGGGTGAGCTCTGGGGAGAAGAAACCTTTAGCTGTGTTCTATTAACAATACTATACTCTTGCAGTAAAAGGAATTATTTGGGGCAGAAGTCCATTATTTCTGGACCACTTTCATTTAAAGTTACTTGTTCACCTTTGAACTGCTGTTCATTGCCCAGTGGCTTTACAAAGGAGCAGCTAAGGCTTACTGCAACTTAAAAATCAATTAAAAAAAAATCCCTGCATCTCCATTTGTGACCTCCAAGTGGAGAAGGTGGCAGGCAGATGCCAGATTGATTCAATTTTCTTCTTGGATAAATATTGATACTGAAATATTAGTTAGTGCCCTGACCTAGCAGAAGATAAAGTATTATTAACATATTATTTACATAGAAAAAATTAGCTGGCTGGGTACAGCAGATTCCAATGTTCCCCCTTTGCCTGGAGCACTGCAAAGGCTGCTAATGTGACTCAAATACTGCTGCTCCCACAGTTCTGGGTCTGACAGTCCGAACTGAGCTGGACGTTTGCAGTTGTCAGAATGACAGTAGACTCAACAGTGCTTTGTCTTTTTTTATACAGCTACAGTCTATATTTAGTGGTCTTGAATCCTAGTTAGCAAGCAATACTGTTTAAAAGAAAATAAAAATTAAACAGACAGAGAAAGGTCTGTTCAACAACTAAGATAGGTCCTGGTCTCTCAGTGCTTTCCCGAGCTCCAGAGTGAGGGAGGCACAGCTGAGCAGGGTCAGGGCTGATAATAGTTCTTTCAGTATTTGAAGTAGCAAACAAAAGCCCCTGAGTGATGCCCAGCTGGGGTTGATCATACTGTCACTTTTCCTTCTCACTCAAGTATTTGTTTAGCTTCTAATTTCTGTGGTTCTAGGAAAGTAGTATATTATTTTTAGTCATTAAGTGTGAAGTCGAAACTGTAACATAAAGAGGAGATTTTGTTATTGCCTGCACTGAGCACTGAATTTGCTTTGTTTCTTCGTCCTGTGTTAAAGCCTGTGAAGAAGAGAGTAGTCTCTACTGATAGACACGAATCTCCCCTGTGTTGCTGCACATGAAGCCTCCAAGGCAGCTGCCATTTTAGTGAGCCAAGCCCATCTGATTCTTGTTAGAAGTATGGCCAGAGCCTTCCTATGTTAATGCTTCAGTTGGGTGCCGCTCGAAATGGTTCTGTTCTTCAGGATGCAAAGGATGTGCTTCTGGGAACATCTGGCTGACTGTTTAGAAGATGCCAGTGATCCAAGAGCTTGAATGAGATGTCCTTTTGGGTAAATCTATGCTCATTATTACTTTAATATTAATAGAATGAGACAATGCATGAAATCCTGGCTCCAGCATCCTGGATGGCAGAATGCCTACTGCTTTCTGTATGCCTGGGCTTTTTTCCTTCCATGTCTTGGTTGCCATGACTTCTTTTTATTCTATCGATGCTGCAATGAGCTGTTCAAGGAGAGGAGAAAGCAAGCAAACTCCACAGAATTTAGGCTGTCACCCGGCAGTCATGCTGCATGGCAGCTGGGGGAATGTGACACTTGAGTGTTCACGTACCTTGACGATGAGCTGGGGCCCAGAGACCTCTCCGAGAGCGTGCTCATCCCCAGAGTTCTGTCATTCTCACTTCCCTCCTGCCTCTGCCACTGCAAATTAGAAATTACTCTGCTGAAGTTGAAGTAACTAAATCAGTGTTAAGGGAGAAGAGATTTAAAATTGTGCCTCTTGGTTTTAAACTAATAAAAATAACAAAACCGAAGTGTGCTTTGGGTTTTTTTTAACCACAGCTCTGTGAAAAATAACAGTTCTGGCATTTGCAACTGAGAATACAAGTTTTCCTGTTAAACCTAACAACAGGCTTAACTTCACCTCCCTCAGATATCAAGTACTGTCAAAACTGAAGGTCAGAGATCAGTGACATTTACAATAGAGAGTACATAGAGCCTGTATTAATGACAAAATGTGCTCCATCCTTCTTTGTTGTTGTGGACACATGTAAGAAATATTTGGCCACGATGAGAATTGCTGCAGTGCAAAGCTAAATAGTTTGAAGTCTTTGCTTTCTGTTGTGCCATTCATTTAGCACACTTTTGGCTAGGCTTGCTGGGCTTTCTACTATTGTGTGATTTTTGATTGCTGCAAGTAAATGTAAGTGGTCTCAAAACAAAAATATATAACCTTTTATTAACTTCTAACCATTGAAAATAATGCAGGATGCCAAGGTAATTTGACCTCTGACTTCCCTTGGAGCATAAATTTTGGAACCTGTACCTCTTGCTGCTTTGCTCCTTATTATTTGCTCTTCGCTTTTTATTTGTGTGGCAGGTTTGCACATCTAAGCTTCTATTCTTTGCTGTAAACTACATTGAAATACCAGAACCAGCATTTTAAAAGTTCACAGGGATTCAGCAGTCAAAAGTTTCTTTGTGTGTGGAGCATGGTGGCAGTCATTCATTGGTAACATTTACTCTAATGGTGCAGACAAATTCTGCTTGCTCTTCTCTCTGTATGTACATTTATATTTCTTCCCTGCTGTGCACAATTTTAGCGCCTGATTTATCAGCCTCAATTACAGTGGTAGAGCTTGATCTCTCTTCCTACATCACTTCTATATGCAGCCAGATGGGTGCATTGGCTGCCATGTTTTTAAAAACCAAAAACACTCAGCAGCCCATCTGGAATCTCGGTTGGCGTTGGCCAAAGCCAGCACCGAGCAGAGATTCCAGATAAGTGCCAGCAGCAACACATTTCTCACTTTTTTAAAAAAGTGCATCATTTTCTTTCAGTCCTTGAGCTGCTGCTTAAGCTGGAATCAAAAGCTGTGTTAAGTCCAAAAAGACAAAAGCATTGCAATGTTAATAGAGGTGCTTTCTGAAAAATTCTAGGGCTGCTCTACAAATGTGCTGCGAATCCTGCAGCTTTGTGAAGAGGCTGCGGTTTTGCTGTACTGAAATCTGGATTGCAGAATGTGCAGGAATTTGCTCTGAGCTCTGGTGTAGTGAGTGCTTGTACCACTGAGAATGAACTTGAGTAGTGTGGGCTTCCACATGGAATATATTAGCACAGCTGGGTATGTGCTTACAACTTTGGGTGGCTTCCCCAAAGTGAAAATGATTAAAAGTGAGGGGGAGTATGCTTGAAAAATCTGACCATTTAGCTATAGAAGCAGTCAGAAATATCTTTCTGCTTCCCAAGTTACTGGCAGCATATGCACAGATTTTTAAGGTGACATAATAAGCATGGGAAGTAAGAATGTAGGGAGATACCAAAAAAAATCCCCCCCCAATATCTTGCACGTGGACCATGTTTATCTTGGATTCTATAGAAAGAACAAAAAGCATGCCTTGAGTTGTAAATTATTTTTTTTAAATAAATACTGTTTGAGTGTAGTTAATTTCTGCAAAAAGACATGTAGCAAGAGCGGGAAACACTCCAGGACCTAGTTTTGAATTTCTTTCTGCATGTTTTGCTCTTATTTTAGTGTGAAATAAAATGGGTAGCTTTATTCTGTAGATCAGTGGAGAAAAACAGACCCACCTGAGAAGGAACTCTGCTTGGCAGGAGAGGGAAAGCAAGGAAATTCTCTGCCATCCAAAGTGCAATTACTGTAGTTGTGCTTTTGGATCTCAACAGACTGCTTCAACATGATTTTGGAGGGAAAGATGTTATACAGAAATTTAGATCAGTAAGTAGCCATATTAAGAATTCAGATTCCTGAGTGTAGTTCTATCTTTAAACAAACACAAAAGCTAAACCCAAAAGCCCAATAACAATGAGGAATTTGTTTCCTTCTTAAAACTTGAGCCTTAATTCTAAGTTGTTCCAGCTTTGTTTCCAGTTTTTCAACATGGAGTGTAAATCTGTGAATATGTATTCTTTGGGTACATTGCGAAGCCTTATTATCATGTGCATGTGACTTTTAAGTTGTTTTCATTTTCATCCGTGATGAAGTATTCAGAGACTGGGTGCTAACACAAGAGCCATAATAAAGTTAGATGTATTTACATGCAACTGCCAGGGTATAAGATTCAAGCTAATTCATACTGTTTTGCCGCATTAACTTCTTTCTATCCTCTTTATGAAGCAAGAGTATTTTTGTTTCTTTAGACTGGAAATTTACTTGTGTCCTTCAGATGTAGAGAATAGATGGAAGTAAAGACAAGCACTGCTTCATCTATGCAGATGGGGCACTGCTGAAACAGTGCTATACACCTCTCTGGTTATGTAAATTATTTTGATTTTAGGCGCAATGACTTTTGTGATATCCACTCTGAATTTTACCTTGGCTGTCCTCTTACACACTTCTCACTGGAAATGCTTGTGTCTAAGTGAATTACAATGGGAAATACTTAACCAGTGCTGTGTAACCTGGTTCTGTAGATTACACTGCTGTGTTTGGGGCAGTGGCTGGTGGAGATGAGCTGCAGGAGCCCTGCTCTGCCATGGGACTCATTCTGGTCAGCAGTGGCTGTCTGTGGCTGGTCAAGGAACAGGCTTCCCCGAGACCTTTCTTGCCTTTCATTTCTCTTCTCCTGTCCCCATGTAAAGAGCAGCACAACACTGATCAACGTGATGCCTCCCACTTAAGGGAGGCACTGATTAAAGGTGGAGTGCTGGGTTTTTCTGTGGAGAGGAGGCTTTGATGCTTGGGTAGGTTTGGATGTCTAATATGTGCCTGCGCCCTGCTCTGCCATGGGAGCCGCCCTCAGCGGAGCGGGCGCTGTGAGGGTGTTGCTATCCTCAGTCACTGCTTTAGGAAGTGCTGGACTTCAGCAGGCTGATGTGAGATGTGACAGCTGAAAAGTTCTGCTGTCCTATGATCTGTGAAATAGGCTGGGCTCATGGGTCAATTTGTAGTACAAGTGGTTGCTGCCTGGTTTTTGCAAACAAAGTTAAGCTTGGAAGATTTTGGGCTGAACTTTTGAAATCTGCATGGCTTGCTACCAAAGGATGCCACTCACAGTAGATGGTTCCTTAGCTGCAAAATGTTTTATTGTTATTGTCAATGCTGTAGTTTAAAACAGTACTACAAAATGGTGTTATATTTATGTGTTACAGTCCAATATCTATTTACAGTTGAGGTAATCTGTTTTATTTAATGTTCTTTATAGTTTGTCTATTTAGAGTGGTATTTGTAGAATACCGTACATTTGTAGAGTGTATTTATAGAAACTTTTTTTACTGTCTATTATGGCATGGCAGTAGCCTGATTAAGTTCTAATTGGGGTTTGGCCTTTCTAATTTTCTCCCTGCATAATATCCTGATATCCTTCCATACATCCTGAGTTGCCTGCCCCAACTTCCAAAGGTCAAAAGCTTTCCTTTTTACCCTGGAGTCCAGCCAGAGCTCTCTGTTCAGCCAGGTCAGTGGTCTTCCCTGCTGACTTGTCTGTTGGCATCTGAGAGCTGGCTGGGGCTGCAGGAGCACAAATAGGGCCAGAATCTTCCAACTTGTGTTTTGAATTTTCCAGATTGTTTCTTTAGAACTTGAATTCATGTGAGCAGTGAGAAAATGCAAGAGCTTTAGCATAATGATGTGTGGGTGTGGTGCCAGGAACTGTTATTTCCCTTGAGAATATTTGTCATTCTTTGAATAGGATCAGAAATAGATTTGAGTGCTTACTACTATTAGACCTTCTTGGTATTTATCTTATTCTTTTGTTAGATGCTGTTCACCTTAATGTTTCCTCCTCCTCCCAATACCTCTTACCCTTTCTGCATGTTTAGTCTCCAGCTTGTCCTGTCTTCCTTCTGGGTTATGACTTGTCTTGGCCAGGAACCAGTGAATTCCTGGAAGGGAAGTGGAGTCTCTTGCTGTTCCTCCTGCACCTTGCAGGGCCCTGAGCCCGGGATTGCGCTCAGAGGCACGGCTCTAATGCATTGCTAAAGATTCTTGACAGCTCTTCTCGTGTGTTTCTCATCCTCTCAAGATGATTCTAACTTAAAAACAAAACCAAACAAAAAAAGCCCTCAGAAGCAGCTCCATACACTAAAAATAGGATATAGCCCCTGCCCCCCACATCCCTGCTGAACACTGACTGAGCTGGTTCAGTTGAGAAGCTTCCAGAAGAACGATGCTGTAGTTAACTCTGGCTTCAGCATCCCAAGAGCTGTAGAGGAGGCAGTCTCAACTGGGAGTCTTCGTTGTAACCTCTGACACCTTCTCGTCACCTGGGCTTCCTTAGGTGCTGTTACCAGAAGGGGACTTTGACTCCAAATTCATTTTGGTTGGAAGGAAAAAGGAGAGTGGCTGCTTTCAAATTTATTTAAATCTGCTCTAGAAATTTAAACTTAACCCATGTGTACACAGTTTTATCAGTGTTCTGGACAGGACTCGGGTATATAAGCACAGATATGCATTTGGTGCCTCTTGAAATCTTTAAGGAACCAACCCCTGAGGGTCAGCAAACCTGACACTGGACCTGTGGGTTACCCAGGTCCTTCTGCTGCAGTCCCTAAAACCTGGTGGGTTGCCTTGGAGTGTCTTGATGGTGTATGCAGCCTATTTCATGTGGCTTTTGTATACATTGGGCAGGCAATTTCTGGATTGTGTGCTGATGGAGACAGGAAATATCTTCATCTGTACATTAGAATGAACCTGGCACAGCTTGGGTACCACATAAGGAAAATTGAATCTCATTATCCATAGCTCATTTTTATTAACTTTGGTACTGATAGCAGCATATCATAAATGAGAACAGCATCTCATATCAAGCCAGCTTCTGCTGCTCAGTTGATAGGATCTGGGTGGCAGCAGGCCTCTAACTCGAGGCATAATTTTCCCTAATTCAGGAAGTACTGTCAATATACATGTTTTTATTGGCCTTTTCTGTTTACATGAGCACTTGTTTCTTGCCTGTGGCAGGCTGCTCTAAGAATTTTCTTCAGTATCTGTACTTTCAGTGTTTCTTTCAACTTTTTTGTTTGCTTGGTTTTTTTATTGTGAGGAAAGAATATTCTTTGTACTTTATTTCTGGTAGGATTGTTTAAAAATGTGAGCTTAATTTTTTGCTGGTAGGGAGTTTATTGCTCTCTGCCATGGTAGAGTTCCTTGTTCTTGTATATATCTCATTGGTTTTATTTCAGTGTCCCAAAGGAGTTTAGAATATGCAGCAGTTAATCATGTCCTATTTTTCTACGCAATTATAATTTTGCAGCTTGTCAAATTTTTTTGTGTGTGTACATTCCCAATACACTTTTTTGTTGGTATTTTGAGAGAGGGAATGTGTGTGTGTGTATTTCCATTTGGCTGTAGGAATTTACAAGACCTGTAAGAGGCTGGTTTGCATATCTGGAATTGGAATGATGCCTTGCATTAGTACAATTTGTTATCTGTAGAAAACCTGGAGTGGTGGTGACAACTGCCATTCTGTGTGGACAGGATAATGTGCCTTTGTTCAGCACAGTTCTCTGTCTCTGCCCAGTAATTAGTAGATGGAAGAACACTTCTACAGCATGTTCATTTAAATGTAAAAGCTTGCAAGGATCGATAGGCAGACTTGAGCACAGGGGTCAGATCTGCAGTACCCAGCAAATGTGGCTGGCTCCTGAGCAGCATGAGGATACCAGGAAATAAGCACAAATCCCTGAGAAAATGATGCTGTGTTTGAGGGGATGTGTGTTATCTCCTTTTATCAGCCTCTGAGCTGCTGTTGTTGTGCTCTCTACATGGGATTAGTAATAGTGGGATTACTAATAACGTACTCTAACTGGGCAGAGGGAGGGGAGATGCCACATTCTGAAGCTGCAGAGTGCCTCCAAGAGATGCTCTGATGGGGAAGAGCTCAGCTGTTTAGGCTATGTTTGGTGTGGGGATTTTATTGAGGACAGAAACAACAGCTGTTGCCATTGACAGATGTAATAAAAATCATAATAGGCTCATTTTAAATGGCCAAGTGTTTGGTCCTTCAGCCCTCTCCTCTTCTATGAGATGCTGTATTTTCAATTTCTGCTTTCCCCAATGATTTGGGGAGGGAAGAGGTTGTTTATTAAGGCTTTGTTCTTGTCCCCTTTGCTCTTCACCTTGACCTTCAGGCAATTTCTTCAATTCACAGCTAAATCAATGCTAGCTGAGGCTATCATCCCTGTGCAGATGATTTGTAAAAGTGTCTCTGTTCACTGCTAAACTTCTGCTTTCTGATCTTGCATATTGGCTTGTTTCTGTAAAATGTCTTAAAAATGTCTTCTCAGAGCAAGTAGAGTGTTACAGAAATGTCAGCATCTCATTTGGCTCAGGACCACACAAGACAGGTTATTCTGAATTTTCTGCATCTCTCCAGGGTGTTTTCTTGTTCAGGCATCTTTCTGCTAACGTGTTCTGATTAATATATATTAAGTACATCTGTCTTCTCAGTACTAGTCATTAGCCCTGTTGGTCCAGCCAAAACACTTGTTCTAACCCACTTGCTCATGAAATTCCTTTCTTGAAATCTCCTGTAAACTTCACATCCAGTTATTTTATCTGATGGATACTTTTGTCAGTCTTGAAAGCTGTACACAGCTGTGACCCTCTCTGTTTAGCATCCCTTGCTGGGCTTGCTGAGGTCCCTTGTCACTTCTGCTGTGCTCCTTGCTTGTCAGATATTTCATGATGCATCTTCATGCTGCCTTCTCTGTGACTCTGTGTGTGTTAATTTCTGACCTCCCTGCTTTGATCTGCGCAGGTCCCTGTCCTGTGTGCTGAGTCCCTCCTGAGGACCTGTGTGTGCCGTGCTGCTCAGTGAACTGAGCTGACAGACATACAAATTGCTGACTGGTCCCTGAATCACGGTTCAGGAAAGTGTTTGGAAAATGCTTGGCATCTATATTTGCTGGCAGCACCCACAAAGTAATAATACTTGAAGTGGAAATCAGTCTGACTTCTTGGTACAACCTCTCCACTTGTAACTCCTGGCATGGATGGCTGAATCATCTTCGTCTAAATAGACAGTACTGTGAGCAGATGGTAAATAATTTACGAAAAGTGAAGCTATGAGCAGGCCTAAGATTGAACTTGGTGTCATATCTTTCTTACTGTCATAGATGTAGGCTTGCAGCTCTGAATCACAGCAGACTATACTCCATTTATAAGATGAATTTTAAATCATTCAAGAGTAAATGAGACAAAGCTGAATTTCTTGATTTAGGCTAATAGCAGGCTGTGATCCCCCAGAACAAAGGACTGTGAAGGGACTGAAAAGCATTGTCAGAAATTCATCTTCTGCCTCTACCCACAAGTCTTGGTCTAAGTAATGCCAAAGCCACTTGTCATTTTCACTTCAGCTGTTCCACTGACATGTTCAAACCCAGCACTAGATGCTTTGTCACAGTTTCTTCGTGTTAAAAAAACCAGCATTAACTGTGAATTTGGGAAGATACTGCTGGAGGAATCAACTGACAATTTTAGAAGTAAGGGACCAAGTTGGTAACTGTGTGTGACCTCTCTAAATATGAAGTGACTTTGATAATGACCCCCACTGTCCAGGATCACAGCATCTGCTTCAAGAGATGAGTGCAGAGGTCTGCAGTCTCTGTAAATTACAAACCTCTTCCTGGTTGTAATGAGAGACTGAAAGTACTAAATGATGTTATTGCTGAGTTTATTACAGGTAAACTCCTAGTCATGTGTTTTTGGGTGGTGTGTACAACCTGCCCCCACCCCATCCCAGTTTACATAACACTGATTCTCTCTAAACTGTTTTAGGGGAAACACAGAGTATTAGGACTCGTTTGATGTCATACATTTAATATCATACATCAGTATGTAGAGTACAAATTATCTTTCAGTCCTCATGTGATTGTTTTGAAAGCAGAACCAAGGTAAAAATGAAGGGCTGCCCTGGCAGGCGGCACTGCATGTTTGTGGCTTCCCCATTGAAAGTTGCATTGTCTCAGTGCCCTATTCCCAGTGTGCAGAACTGGTACCAGCTCTTGCAGGGAGGTATTCTGAGCCAGCATAACAGATCTTGGAGAAAAAGAAAGGAAAGCAAAGTGGGACTCCTGTCTTTTTGATCAGTCAGGTCTGTCCAGATGTTTTGTCTCCCACAGCAGTTAGGGTATTGGCTGGGACTAGCTGTCCAGTTGCTCCCTGCAGCAGCTGTCTGTCAGAGGGTGTGTTGGCTGAAGATACCTGATCTCCTCTATATAAAAATGAGTGTACCATTGCTGAAGTCAGCAAGCTGACTATTGACTTTTATGGCTTGAAGTAGTCGCTGTTCCCTTGAATAATTCCCTGTTCTAGAAGAGACCATGACTGACCTTTGGAGGATTCTGCCACTGCTTTTCTCCTGATGTAGACCCTTTTCCCAGCAAAGATCTGATTTCTGGCAATGCCTATGGATTTGTTGACAAGGCTTAGTGGAACCATTGCTTAATCAGTGGCTCGTAGCACAGCCTGCCAAGTCCAGCTGTGCTTTGTATCAATACCTGCAGCTGCCCTGAGGGATTTGCTGACTTTGGGATATATGTAAAATAGGTGGTGTGTAACCCCTTGAACAAGTGCTTTCTTATTTACACAGCCACAGCACTCCAGAGAAAAAATAACTGTTAATGTTTGCTAGGAGCAAACGTAGTCCAAATGGTATCTGACATGCTGTAGTCAGTGTTTGGCTCTGAGATGTCATCACAGAAGGGAGTTTTGTGGTGATTGATATGTGAAAAGTCTGAGATTCAGTTGTGGATTATACAATTTTTTTTTTTTTAGGTTGTTTCATAAATATTCTTTGAACTTGAACTTTTTTAATAAAAAAAAAAAAATCAGTGGTAAGGCTGTTCCACACTAGTAGCAACAGTTCACTAGTTGTGCAGACAGACAGATTTCAGTCAAACTGATGATGAGAAATTTTGTTTGGGAGTGATAATTTTCTTACAGTAGTGATAATGTAGAAGTTTTATCAGAGGAATGGGTAATTTTATTATTTTTCTTTCTCTTTGGTACAACTTGGATGCTTGTTCCTGCACAGAGAGAAAAAGAGCGTAGTTCTGCCAAATAAGTAGTTACATGACTCATTACAAGGATCCTTAATTTTCCTTATTAATTTTTTAGGATTAATTTGTGAAATCTATTAAGCATGGTAGCCCCGATGAAAACAGTGTGATCTGAAAATCACAAAAATTCTCAGAATTATTTTTGAGATGCGTGCTATCCTGTGCTAAAAATACGTTGTGCTACTGCAATCATTTTGTAGCTGGATTCACTCCATCACACAAGCTCTTTATCTGAAATTGCTATAAGCCATAACATAAAGCTTTTTACTTGCTCACATCTAATTGAGGGAATATTTATTTGGTGCATATTAAATTCAAACTGGCCTACTTCTGAAGGAATATTTATTACTTTAAATTTCAGTGCTTTGAAGAGAGAAGTTTTAGAACAACTCTTATTAATATGACAAAGTTAATTAGAAGCTTATATTTTAGTTCCTGTAATATTTGAAAGGGAGTAGGGTAGTGTTTGACAGATAGGTATAGTAAACAATGATTTGTTGACAAAATTAAACTGTAAATGAAAATTTAACTTTTATTGTGCACATTTTGGAACAGTTTTCAGGATATGTATGGAACTCCATAGACAAATCTGGTGTGTTATAGCTCAGAGCTTACAACGCAGCAATGTCTATTCTGGCTTTTACAGCTTTTCATGCATTATGGATACATTGGAAAATGGGGACATGTTCCCTGCTGTTGGCTTGGGGAAGCAGCGTGGCTAGAAATCCCAGTGTCTTTTTATAAACTCTTGGGTTTTGTGCACATGGAACAATGTCAAGAGCCAAAGCTGTGTCTCAAATATTTATTAAACTCAAGCCAACCTGTTAGCTCTCTCTTTGGCCATGAAGTTATGCTTGTGATCCTTGAGCAGATCCTGTAGCACGCGACCTGGCTTCTTCCACAGGGGATTCCCAGCTCTCTGCCATCAGAGCCACTTGTCTCCTCCTCTGCAGCAGCAGCACTGCGAGTGTCTTTTGAGAGAAAGCCATCTTCCAGTCAACTCTGCTCTCTTGCTGATGATAAGGATCGAACTTCCATGCTAGAAATCAGTAATGAACAGCAATTACTGGCAGAGTCAGATGTAGCTATGTGCAGCACATGTTTAAAAATTGGTGAGAGAAGCAGTTTGTTGATGAGTTACATAATGTGGCAAAACTTTGTGGCACATCTTACACAGTCGTGTTGTTCTGAGATTCCTGTGCCCTGGACAGGGCTGTGATTAGGCCTCAGAGCTCTTTGCTATCTGATTGCAGCTCCCCTCCACCCAAGTAGGAGCTTTTAACCCTGAGTGTGCTAAACCCCAAGCAGTGTATTTGGGATGCTGCTGGTTCACAGTGGAATGGGCTTGGATGGAGGTTGGGTGCAGCTCATGTGAAGAGTTGTGTTTGACATAGATCACTTCTTAATATTTTCCCTAACTTAGTCATTTATTTGCTTGTGGTGTTTTAAAAAAATGGCTGAAGTCTGAAATAGGCTCTTTTCTACTGCTGAAGTTCTGAAAAAGGGATTTTTTTTTTTTTTTTGGTAAACTGGACCAAGCTCTGGCTTCAGTGTGAAAACTCAGAGTTCTATTTTATCTAGGCATGTCACATGCATGCAGCTCTGTATTTTTTCATGAAGATTTGTGCTTCTCATTTCTGTGATGTGCACATCAAGTCTGAGGTGTTGTGAGGTACAAGCAAGTTACAGATACATGGTACCAGCCACCATCCTGGAATGAGATACCGTGTCTTTGAACTTGCCCAGGGGCTGCTGAGAAAATAGCAATATTCTCAGCTCCTTTAGTTAAAAATTAAATGAAAGCTCTTTCAGGGTATTTAAAAGTACAAAAATCAAAGACAATTCTTGACCCACTTAGGAGCTAACACAGGCCAAGGAAAAGAAGATGCTGAGATGGTACCTGCTTAGACCATGCAAAGTCTTGACCTTCTGTCAGAGAGCTCTGGAGTATCTGGCAGAGGCTCACCTTACTCTCTGAATGACTCCTAAATTATTTAGAGATCATTAATATGTGTTGGATGTATTTGAGACTGATTTTAAATATAAATGTAACAATCCAACATGCATGGGAAGTAGGATATGAAACCCAAGTGAAGGTGGCAATACATGAAAGGCAGTTTGAGGTGAAAGAGGTGCAACAAAACCCCAGGAGAACTGGACACATGTGAGAGTCTGTAGCAGTTTTTGTGGCAACCTGTTTAAACATTTTGTTCCTGGTATTTCTTGTATGTTTTTCTTCCTCTGTTTGGTATTCTTGAATTTCACACGGCAGTGGTTCAGCTTACATGCTACTAAAGCAGAGCCTCGCATCTTGCAAGGAACCATCAAGAAGATTTTTCTAAAATGCTGAAAACCATATGCTTACAGAAGTAGCCTATCACAAGTAACGGGAAGGTGAAAGCCGTACAATATGTTCTGCATCTTTAACAATGTAATCATAGCAGAAATGGATCTGCTGGTAAAACAGACATCCCAGCGACAAATTCAAGGAGCCACTGGTTTTTTTGCTATTTATTTTAAAGTCATAGTTGAATTCAGACTATTATGGAAAAGGGAGCAGTAATATGGCTCAGTGATCTCTGCAAGTGGGGAGAATAACTGAAAGTAGCCAGAGAAATGCTAATGAACCAGCCTAAGCTGCTGAATAAGTGAAGGAAGAATCACACTCTGAATGTTTTTAATAGCAGTATCAGTTTTTTGGTACAGGTTTTTTTTTAGTTTATCAGAACAGGGGATGGATATCTCTTCTCTGCATAAACAGTGGCCATAACTAAATGGGAAGCAAACATGGGAAGAGCAGACCCACGTGGAAGTATAGAAATTATGTTTGGTTGACAGGCTTAAGTGAAAAAACCCACTGATATTCCTGAGAAAGTTACAGACTTCAGATGCTGAATGCATGGAGTTCACTGACCTTGTGCTTTAACTACTGACTATCTTTAGCCCTATCAGTGGTTACAGCCACCTGCCCTCCAGGTGGTTATTTTTCAAGTAGGAAGTTGTCCTTAGCTCGTTACATCCTACTTGTTAAGGAACTTTGTTTTCACTCTGTTGGAATGTCTGACACTTGTTGTATGTCTGGATCCTGAGAGTTAACTGTGAAGTCAAAAGTTTCATAAATAAAAATAATAAAAAAACCTATCTTGGTTCCAAATAAACATCAGTCGCTGCTAGAGACAGTATGGGACTTAGAAATGTGGGTGTGTTCCAGGAGCCGTGTGAAGCAGAATGTGATTGGGGATTGAAGTCATGCGAGTGGAAGCTCTTGAATATTCTGCCAACAGTAGCTTGGGTTTTTTAACATAATGTCACTTGCACAGAAGTTGCTTCTCCAAGTTACAGAAGGTATCTGAAGTGAAGGGAATGAGGGAACGTTAGACTGAATGTTACACCAGTGCTACAGCACACTGATTTTAACTTATAAAACCCAAAAAATTACTGGAAGATCTGCTCAGAGCGTGGTTCAGACATTCATTCCTTTGAGAAACTGGGAGATTAGAAGGACCCTCAGTACAATGGCTTGCTTCTCATGGAACAGCACTGTTTTTCACAACTTCCTCAGTCAGGGGGGTGTGTTTGCAATGAATGTGAGCTCAGGCTCTGCTTGCAGCAGCTGTGGCTGCACTCTGAGCTCTAACAGGTAGCTGTGGCCATGAGTTAACACAGCGGATTATTGGCTAAAGTGAGGAAATCCAGTTTGGCTGCACAGGCTCTGGTCCATGCAAGCTGGGATCTGTCTGCAGAGGACTGTGAACAACCCGTGGGGAAGAGCAGACTTCCCTGCTGCTTCCTCATCTCCTTTTCTGACAACTGCTGCCTGTGCCGAGTGCTGCGTGACAAAACTCAGCAACAACACAGCAGGTCCTGCCAGGACAGCACACGTGGTTGTACAAAGAGAAAAAGCTCAGAAAGCTGCATCCTGGCACCTCTTAGCATTCAGAGTCAGTCTGCGCTAGGAACAAGCAGGTTGTGAGATCTTGACCCTCCTATGAGTATCTGGAACTCCAGAGATCTTGCTGTCTTCAGTGGGATTATTTGTGATGTAAGGTAGTGTGTAACACAAGTAAGGGATATCACAATCTGGCGCCTTAAATTAGCAATCTGTTACAAAGATGAAATTAAAATTAAGGTCAAATTTCTTTTCTCCCATGCATGTATTTGGCTGATATGCAAGTCGCCAAGAGTTCTGTGTGCGACTCAAGATACAATTTGGCCCTAAATTAATTTCATTAGTAAAGCTGAAACTCAAACATGGTGTGAATGAGACATCTGTTAGTCTGCTGATTCATGTCTAAAGAGAAATGTCATAAAGGATTTTTAGAATGCAGTGCTTCATATGAGGCAGCTGCACTGATGCTGCAGATCAATCTGTTTCAAATAGAGTCTTAAACAATAAACCCTTCTGTGAACCTTTTTGCTGTGAATATATGTCTTCCAAAATGCAGAGAAATTCATGTGTAACAGTGAGAATGAGGAATGCAATGAAAAAAAAAACAAAGAAGCTTCCCACTAATGTGGAACCGTCAAGTAAATTGTCCCTGCAATCTAACTCCCCTTAAATCCTCTCGGTGTTTTCTACTTTTACCTCCTTGAAGAGGAGGACTTTAGTTAGGTGTGGCAGCACACAGTTGTAAAAAGTTGTGTACTTGGGAAATATTAATCTAAAAATTAGTCTCTTCTTTTTTTAGCTGACTAATCACAGAATGATGTGGGATTGGAGGGGACCTCTGGAGGTCATTTAGCCCCAATCCTCTGCTAAAGCAGGTCCTCCTAGAGCAGGTTGCAGAGGATCTCATGCAGGATTTTGCATATCCAGAGGAGAAGACTACACACTGTCTCGGGGCAGCCTGTTCCAGTGCTCTGATCTGCCTTTTCCATTCAATTTTGTCGTATCTATTTTGTATTGGTACTTTTTTCTTGTTGGAATTGTATTTGCTCCTACTGAATACTCACATAATCACAAACCTTCACTAATGGTGACAAAATGTTATTTATTTATGTTTATTTGTTTTTTATTGGCTTTTATAGCATCTGTTTCCTTTGGCATGTGAGCTTCCCTGCTACTAAAACAGGGATTTCAAGAACGGGAGCTGAAACTGCAGTGAGGCTGCATTTAAAACTCCCTTTAATTTTCTAATTTTTTTTTTTTTTGATGGGAGCCTGGGTGTGCAGGGATGGCAGGGTAGGTAACATGCCTCTTCCAGTGAGAATAAACAGTAGGAACACAAGAATGTCAGAGCAATAACAATCCTGTTTTCATGCAAATTTCCCAGGAGTAAGAGAGGCATATTGTAGATGACACATTAACAGGCTTGTCTTTAAATAGAATTTTTTTTCAAAGTCTTCCTGGGGGCACCAGTGACTGTTCAATGCAGCATTAATGGATGCATTCTCCTAATAGAATAACAAGGATTTGGAGACTGAAAGAGACACTAAACTTGCTTCCTGCCAGATTTTGTACAACTGTTTTTCCTCAAAATATGTACTTGGATTGAGGGATTCTGTCTCATAGCAAGGGAAAATCCACCCTCATGTCTGCAGTGCCAGTGACCTCTTCCAGCAGGACTTCTCCTGTGTACATTTGGGAGATGGTGAGTAACTGGAGCAGGAGGAGCAGCTCCCACTGATTTGAATCAGGAGATGTACATTCCAGCAGCTGGGCATGGGAAGTGTCTCCTGAACACGGCTCGTGGGGATGGGAAGATGATGAAGAGCCTGTACATTGATGCAGTTCTAGAACCCACAGGTACTGCCCACTGGATCGCTTCTGCTCCATCCTGCAGCAGCCTCACAGCTCCCAGGGGTTCATGCACTGATAGAAGTGAAAAGTAAATGCAACTTTGGCCTTCTTTTGAAGAGTGGTGTAAATTTCTTGCCCTCCTTCCCAAAGGAAGTTTCCCTCTTTCCCCACATGATTAGTCAAATAATTTAACTCTCTTTTTCCAAAATATTTCACCGATTATCTAGTCATCTTTATTTTTCTCTTTGGCCTTGCTTTCTTTTTATACCTTCCAAAACTGGGAAATTTGAAGGGTGTCTCTTTACTTACTGAAGAGGGAACTGCAAATCAGTTTGGGCACTAAAACTCCCTCTTTCACTCACTCTTATTTCCTCTGTGTTGTCAAAGCCCTGTTAAGATGTGCTCTCTGATCTGAATGTGGGAAGACTGCATGGAATAGCATTTTAGCATCAGCAGGGTTTCACTGGTTGTGATGATTTGGCACAATCTCCATCTGTGCTATGCATGATTTCCAGGTCTCTTTATGTCAGAGGGACAAGATGTGTTTTGTATTTTGACAGCTGTCTGTTGTTTGTGTTTTAATTTACTTACTGGGATGAAGTCATCAGCTTGTCTGGATGAAGGTGGCAATAGTCAGCATATCCACAGATTGCTACAGTAGTAGTTCCAGGGACATGAAATATTTCAAGCCTATTAAATGTGTTTTTTGCCTTTCCAGGTTGGGTTTTCTGTTAGTTACTTTCCACTGAAGCTCTTCTATTCTGCTTAGTTTAAATATTCATTTTAGCAGAACCTGGAAATTGAGTTCCTTCCTCTTCCCAGTTTTCTGCCTGTAGCAAATTATCCAAGTACCAGACAATTGAGCCTTTTTCTGATCCAATGAATATTTAAGTATTTTATGCAAATATTTGCTATATATTATTTGAGAACAAGTGAGCAAACAAGAATATCTCCATATGCTGATGCTAGTACAGTTTACTGGTAGTGAGGTAGCAGGAGCTCCAGCACATGTTTCTGCAAGTAGTTGTTAGGCAGAATGAGTAGCTTTGATGTGGGGCTGCCCTTAGAATATCCTGTAGCTCTGTAGTGTAAGGACATTTGGTGAGTAGGAGATCGAGATCTGCCAGAAAGGAGGTTTCAACCTGCTTGTCTGCAGGTGAATGTTGTAATCACTTACCTAAATTTAAGTTCATGCACAATTTTTGTTCCTTAAAATTGTATTTTTGTGGNGGGGGGGGGGGTGTTTTTTTTTTTTTTTTTTTTTTTTTTTTTCCTCCACTGACAAGGAGTATTTTGGATCTCATCTTACCCTGCAACAGTCTTCTATAGTTCTGAGGCTGTCCTTACTTCTGCAGAAGTCTGGAAGAGCAGGGAAGTGGTAACACAAATCCCCATAAGATTGAAATGCTCCAATGCACTCCAAGTACTCGTTTTTAAGAACACGAAAATTAGAATGGGTCATATATGATAATTTAAATTATATTGCTTATTTCATGACTTGGCATCTCTGAAATGCTAGAGCAACCTGTAGAGAGTCATATGCTATTTCAGCCATTGATTTCTTTGCCATAACCCCGTTTTCTCTGAAGTAAAAGTGGCAAGAAGAAATAAAAGCAACTAAATGAAAAACGAGTGGCTAATCTTTTTTCTGTTGTTTTATGTTCATAGCTGATGTGAAAGTAATAATTAATGTTACTGCTCTATGTTCCATTATGTAGGAGTGTTTAAATGTCAGTCTCCTGTCATGCAACCACCTCTGGCTATTACTGAACTGTTAACTTAGAGTGAACAAAAAGGCTTCTGAGGAAAAAGTAACAGAGCAAAGTTCTTGTGTGTGTGGGATTTTGTTTACCTTGCTCCTTCACAGAACTCTGAAAACCTGGTGAGAGAGAGTGCATGGCAGAGCACTGCCAAGGGCTCCGTGTCTGGGAAAATATCTTGTTTGTAGAAGAAGGTTGCTTGTCTGTGTTGCAAATCACAGTTACTCTTCGCTGAATGACAGGGTAGAGCCTGCTGATATTTTTCACTCTAGTCTTGGACTTACAAGCTTGAGACATGTTACTTTACTGTCTTCCAATTCTTACTGTGAATGGAAAGCAATACAGACTTCTTTCAGCAATTAAGCATGTATCTCCATGAACATAGGAGTCTGGCAATCACCTTGCTGATGATGCTGCAGGAAACAATAAAACATACCAGTAGGAATATTACTCTTACTGCATACCATGCAATTCAGCTCAGTGGCTCAGACTCCTCACTCACTGAGCTGATACAGTTTGTGTATCTCCTGTTGTATTAAAAAAAGACCTGAAGAAAACTTCTCCTGAAGACCACTTATTTATCTTGGCTGAACCTAACAGCAATTCTGATTTGTTCTGCCAAGATGAGGGTGGAAAAAAAGGACACAACAAAAACTCTTCCCAAAACAAGTATCTAATTTAGTAGATTTGTTTAAGCTGAAAGAGACATCAGAGCTGGCAAGTTTTGAAACACTGTCTTTTCCAGCTTAATGAAGTGTTTTCTTTTAAAGCTAATTATTCCCCAATCCCAAATTAAACCCCACCTTCAGTCAAAACCAGGATTCCAATAACACACTTGTATGGAGCCAGAGCAGCTGCCATGGTCAAGGACTGGGGCTTTCTCCCTTTATTTTCTCTTCTGACCATCCTCCAGAAGGGTAACCCAGAACATTTAAACCCATTAAGAAAAGAAGCAAGACTCTCCAATAAGTAGTCAATTACGTGTTGATAAACCATGTTAGTTCTTCAGAGGATAATCAGGAGGGCTTCTCTATGGAAGTGGGAAGCAATGGATTTCTGTTTTCAGGTTTTTTTTCTGGATCTCTAGTACAGTTGTTTGACCTTAATGAGTTAATTAAAAGGAGAACTTATAATAACTTGGCAAAAGTAAATAACTCTTGAGCTTGTCTAAAGGTGGAGCAACTTAGAATCAGGTGGCAAAGCTGCTTTATTTAAATTAAAAAGAACAACTTTTTTTTTTTTAAATTAACAAAAGTCTGAAGAATTTTTAGGTCAATTATTTTAGGAAAACTTGTTTTGCACAGTTTTACTGGTGCATTTTAAGAACAGTTCTCTGAGACCACTTTAGAATGCCTTTAGCGCTCTTATACAAGAGTATTACAGAAACAGTTTTGAGATATATTAATATTCAGCAGTATATGATATTATCTCACAAAGTAATTGATAAAATGGCTCTGCATATAAGAAAGCGTAATTTTCCCATCTCTGCTAAAAGCCTGGAAGCTGTTGTTGCCTGAAATCCACGTCAGTGTGGGAACTGGTCTGTGAACACTCTAGTGACACAGAGCAAGAACAGGGAATTTCACACTGCAGCTCGGTTTAATCCGAACTTTGTATCACCATTTGAATAGTCTGGTGCTTCAGAAACACCTTTCTAGAGCAGCAGGTTTGCTGTTTTGCCTTTTTAAACTTGTGCCTGACTATTTTGAGAGACCTTCATGCGATGGCAGAAAGCGCCTGGGTTTGTGCTTTGTCTCAGTGCTTTGGAGGTCCGTGTGCTCTAAGGAGGGGGAAAGCTGCTTGCTGAGCAGCCTGGGGCACCTTTGAGGTGAAGATTCAGCTTGTGCACCAGGCAGGATCCCGAGCTAAACGTGGCACTTCAGATGGAAGGCTTTGCACAGTCTGTGGCACAGCCAGCGCCCAGGGCCAGGCTGCTTCCCGTTTCTAATTTCTCCCTGAGCCAGCAGCTTTAAGGTTTGTGCCACTGATTGCAAGGGCTCTGTGCTGTTGGTTAAATGAGCCCAGGAAACCGTGGTGCTGAGGGGAGTTTTTGAAGGGAATTTCAACATAAATTTAACATTAAACATAAATTTATGTTTGAGCAAGCCAAGCGTTTGCTGGAGCGATTACATACGGTGCACTCAGCAGACAGTCCTTGTGCAGCTCGTGGATGATCCTCTCCCCAAACTGAGGGATGAAGCAGTAGTGCCTTTGTGGGAGAGCATAGTTTATTACCCAGTAGGTGCAATTTAAAAAGATCTGAGGGAGAGATGGCAGTTGTATGGAGAGCTTACGTCCAAGTAAGGTCAGTTCTGTTTAGATGCCCTGGCACGTTTGTTTTTTGAAATGTCTTTTTGAGAAGTAACAGTCTTAAAAGGAAGAGCAAAGCCTTGCCAAACAAAATGCTGTTTGATTTTACATCAAACCTTTAAGACAGGATAATATTCACTCCAGGGAGAAAGAACAGCTAAATAAACATGTAGAAACTTAAAAGGTACTGAGGTTTGGAGTAATCAGTGTGCAGTGATATCTACTGAAATTTACTAAAGCAGCTCTGTGAATTTAGTCAGTGGAATTTAACCTACGCTGTAATTACAGAGTTTTGCAGAGGCAGTTGCATTTTGACAGGTTTGTATTAAAGTTTGTTGAGCCTGTGTTGGGTTTTTTTCAGCGACCCATGACTCTGCCCTTTCTAGGTCATCAGTCTTAACCTCCAGCCAATAGTGCCAAACATTTTCAGCAAGTCCCTCAAGTCTTTACCTTCTCCACTGCTTTGATGACCTAAACTGAGCACTTATATAACTGCATGATGTGGTCTTCTGTACCTTCTCCCTCTGGCATCTTCACCTATTACCTTTGCTTCTAGAGTAGCAGCTCCTTGAGAGGGCACCAGCGTGTCTCTGTGGCTGTGCAAGACTGAGCCTGGTGGATTTCTGATATATATTTTTAAGAATATGCTTTATTCACTAATGAAATAACTAATAGGAAAAAAAAAACAACAAAAAAACCTTGATGGAATGCAAACAAGTGGCAAAGAATTAGAAAAATACTACTAGGAGAGCAACAGATGAGCCTTCTGTGGTATTCCTTGCCAATTTAATATTTCATGGTAGACAGTTTAGAGTTTTTATCCCCATAATGTGAAATTCTTGGCAACCATATAATGAAGTGTTAATTTTTAATGGTGTTTTTTGTGGTTTTTTTGGTGTTTTTTAAAAATGTTAGTGTAGGGTTATCCTGTTTGGCTGTTTGTTGTGTGGTGTTGAGTTTTTTTCTGATTCATATGCAACCTAACTTATGCTGTGAGGGGCTCTCAAATATAGAGAACGTTCCCCTCCCCTCTCACCACTGGTACATCCTTGTTCACTGCCTTAGGTCTCTGGCTTAGTAAAAGCTGGAGTTGGTTTTGCTTCTCTCCGTTTGTCCATCTGGTCAGGGCTGCTCTGTGCCAGTCTGGGGGAGGGCCTGGAGTGCCAGCAGCCAGTTGTGATCAGCGCAGAGCACAGCTTTCCATCTTCGGTACAGCCACCAGCAGGGATCCGGAACACTTCTCCCCTCCCTGCACCCCCTGCGTACAACTCATTTTCTGCTGGTTCTGTGTTCAGTTTTATTTACCACATGGTGCTGCTGCTTCTTTCTAGTCGTGGAGACAAGTTTGGGCCACCCCTGGTGTCGGAATTGTTGCACATCCTCCTGGGAAGCCCCTGGTGTGGTGTTTATGATTCCACACCATGCTTTTCCCGTGTGTTAGAGCAGAGGGACTCACAGGAGATGAACAGGACAGAGGGAAGGGTAGGAAGGAGGCTGTTTCAGGGCTTAATGACCTACTGTGGTTTGACTCCTTTGTCCTGGTTATTCTAATTTTTGTGATATTTAATCAGAAACCTACAGTACTGCTTCCCTGGAAGACCTGGTTCCTGGAGACACAGGATTGTATGAGAAGCCTGTCTGGGTTTTTTCTCTTCATGTGTGAGTTGTTTGCCTGTTAGTGGAGACAGAATCCTTGGTCCTTAGAAAAAAAAATCTTCAAAAATGTCACCCAATAAGGTTCTAAACTCAAAGGGAAGATTTAAAAACTAATGTAGTATTTCTGTACAAAACACACAACAAGGAAATCCATCTGCTATTTGTGAACCGTCTGGGCTATGGTGAACTCTGGGAGGTGAATTTGGAGAAGACCTTGCAGATTTGTATCTTGTGCTGCTTTACCCCTTTTCCCAAAAGAATCAGGATGAGGGAGAAACAACAAAGAAGTCTTTGAGGGGGAATTGTTCTTGAGAAGGGTATTGTGGAGATCTTAAAAAGAACAATCCTCTGCAAACAGCTGCTGCTGCTCTTTTAATTTTTAAGTAGCTTTAAAATCAGGAGCTTGATAGTGGGGAGGGCGGCATCTTTTCCTGCTTCTAGCTCAGAAATGAATATTTAGTCGTGTAGAAAGGGTTTATGAAAGCAGATTCCCTTTGCAAAGATGATTGTCACAGTAGCTTAAATTGTCTGCCAAGCATCATAATGGAGTTTTACTACAGTAGGAAAACAAAAGCAAAAGATAAGCTTAACTCAGTGAAACAAAAGAGAACAAAGGAGGGAGAACAGCAAAGAGCCTTGCTGATGACAGGAGAACACAGTGATTTCCCTGCGAGTAACAACTCAAAAGGGGCTCCTAAAATTAGGTTAATACACTGAACAGCTGCAGAGGCTGTAAGGAGGCTAAGATGGTGCAGAAACAAGTGTGGACAAAAAGGTTTGTGGGCTCCAGAGCAAAGCCACCCTCCTATTCTCCAAGGAGGGACTCTGAAGGAGCATCATCTAAGGCCACATGCACATCCAAAAGTTTTGTTGGGCAGAGAAGGAAAGAAATTCCCACGTGGGAGGAATCATGAAGTGATGAGGATATGGCCCAAGACAGTTGCTGACAATTTCTTGCCATCCTTGTTCCTGTGGTCGAACACTTAGATAATTCTTGCCCTTCTCTTGCTTTCAGTTGTACTAAAGGCATGACTTAGGCCAAAAGATGATTTGAGAGATGGTGCCTGGTAAGGCAGTGGGAAATACTTGCCTTTGAGTGAAGCAGTTATGAGGCAATGGCACTGTCAGGAAGCCAAAGCTCGCTATCAGTCTTAAAATGTCACATATAGTTTCTGCCTAGCCCTTGCAGTCTCTATGGCTTACTATTTTGCTTGCATTCCTAAAATTGTTTATAAATATTCATTATTGAATGAGAAATGAAGGAGTGAATATCAACCAGGTGAATAGTTCCTAGCCTGTAAGACATAGTGTCTATTGGGATGTGGCAAGCAATCTTGGTTCCCAGAAATTCAGCTCTGATCCTGCATATGCTATAAGACATTTAGGTTTTCTGTTATGAGTATTTGTGTGTCTAGACTTAAACATAGGACATGAATCTGTGTGTTGCACTGTTATGCTGAAATATGGAAAGACTTGCCAGGACTCTACAGCAGTTCTTCATGAAACACCCTGAGAGCTTCACTTTCCCTATGAAAATGGAAAAGAATATATGGTACAAAGCCTTAAAAGCCTAAAAACAGCTTTACCATGCTACTTGTCCTTTTTAAATGTTGTGTTTGTGATGGGGTTTTTCTTTGTTGCTTGATTTTAACATTTGCATATTTTTACATATGTATTGAAAGTGACTACTAGCAGAATGGTGAGTGTCTCAGATGTTCACCTGCAGCTCTCCTACCCATGGAGTCTGTGGTGATGCTGCAGGTAGGGGGATTTGATGGTCGGACCCCGTGTTTAGACTTGTATAATTAATTTATCTCTTTCCTTGGAAATGGATCCCTAACATGCATTCCAGAGCAGTCATGGTTACCCTGCTGATTCTGCCCTTTCCCATTGCCTGTGTGAAGGACAGAGGTAAAAGGGTTAATCAGGTGTGGCTCCTTGAGGCAGCTGGAAGAGCTGCAGGGCCTGAGTGTGGCCCAGGCTGCTTTTGGGGGATTTGTGGGAGCAGTTTTATGTGTGAGCAGCTTTACTTTGGCCAGTTGTCATTCATGTGCATTTTCATTGTAACTTAATAACCATCTGATACCCATACTGCAGTTACCGTGCCTGGCTGGTAATTTGACAGGTATATGTCACATTTGCTCTACAGTAGGCTAATATCCTTTGGAGATAAAGGAGAGGCAATTTTTACAGATATTGACATCAGTGTCTTGCTGTGGGTCAGTGTTTTGCTTGGGTGTTGGATGCAATCCTGGCTAGATAATGGTCATGAGAGTGATGAGAGGTTACTTATGGGTGGCTTTTTTTCAGAAATGTATGGGATAATGTACTGAGCATGGCTTGGAAAAGGTCTGTCCTGGCACCAGTTCAGTTTAATATTTCTGTTTTCATAATGACTTGGATGATGCAGAAGGGAGTGTCCTTATAAAACTTGCGGATGATGTGAAACTGGGCTGGGCTGTAAATACGTCACATAAATCATCTTTAAAAAAATGGAAGTGATTCATTAACGAGAAATGTAGAACAATGGCTTGGATTTGTGCAGAAGGCTTGCAGAAAAAGATCTGGAGCTGTGGTGTGTCACAGGCTGAGCATGAGTCAGCAGTACCATTGCTGCAAGAGCACTTTGCACAGAAATCAAAACTCCTTGTTGTGAGAAACAGCCATCACGTCACATGTGCTGTGCTGCCTGCAGGTCACCTGGTGACATCCTGCTGCTTCGGGCTGTTCCTGACACCCATGGGAATTCTTAGTGTCTGGTTTGAGGCACTGAGCTTCAAGGGAAGAGGTGGAGTGACAGTGGACTTGACCTGAGGCTGGTTACTCTGAAGAAGATTGCCAAGAAGTGCAATAATAGGCTTCAAGAGAGAAATTTGTTCTCTCTATTCCTGGTGCAAGAAACTTAAATTTAATCAAGTGGAAAAGCTAAACAGTAAGGCTGGGAGGATTTGGGAAGATAGCTTGAGAGGCCGTGGGGTGTGTTTGACAGCCTTTAGCAACAGGCAAGTGGGGTCTGTTAGGTTTATGGAGAGCTTTGGTGCCTTTTTTCCTATGGATTACAGCGGCTGTTCCAGCCGTGCTGAGTCCCGGCCTTTCTGTGAAGGAGAGGCACCATCAGCAGCTCTGGCTGTGTTGTGAACCCCAGACAAGTGCTCACTTAGCCTTGGGAGCTCAAGGAGGATGCTGCAGTCGTGAGGCAAACTGAGATGAGGGGGAATGTGCTTTATTTATCTCTGTCCATACTTCTGTACAGCCCCAACAAAAACGGTGGGTGTGGAAAGGCTTTATAAAATCCCCATGTCTGTTTGCTCCTGCTGTTGCATATATCTAGGGATGTCATGGTGAGTCTGTACCTGTGTGCTGGGGGTTGTATTTACATCTGTGGTTTCTGTGAGGGTCAGCTTTTGTCTTGAGAACTTGTCATGGCTGAGATTGGTGCTATGAAGCTGTAAGAAATGCAGACTGCAGTCAATCCCATACCTGCTTAGAGCATGGTTTCCAGCCTTTCAGCCATGGAGGCAGTGCATGTTCCTTGTGCTGCTGCCTCCCCTTCCCTTGTGTTGGCACCACGTGATGTTTGCAGGCCCCCACAGTGACCCCAGTCAATGAAATGAGCCAAACTAAACACAACCATTAAAGAAAACTGTTATTTTGCTGAAGGCTTTTTTTGGCTTGAATGTGGTTCCCCACTTGAACCCACAGACAGCTGCACCAACCCAAGTGGGTTTTTTGAGCAGGGAGAGGAATGAATGGAATGGGAGAGCTTGGAGAATGCCTGAACTTTTCCTTGTGCCAGGAAAGCATGCCTTGCTGCAGCCCAAAGGCTCCCGCACCCAGAGCAAATGGCTCAAATCCAACTGCTTTGGAATCTGTGGACTTCAGGTGTACCCTAGAGGCTGTGTGTGCCATGCAGGTGTAGTGTCTGTCAAATAGCAAGCATGTAATTTGAATTCTGTCGCCTATGTAAGCATTAAATTACATGCTGTTAGAGTTTTGAAGGAAGGTATTTAAAGCCATCTAAACTTTAATAGAAACAAGATTTCAATTATTCTTGTAATGAGGAGGATGAAGGTTTCCTAGTTTATCTAGAAAAAGCCCTGTTCTTTAATGAACCTCCGTAATTAGAAATGCACTAGTCTATAACTGAATTTCTAATGAATAATCTATAGATTTAGTAGCTTCTGTCTTTTTTTTCTCCTTGTCCTTTATAAAAAGTTCCCAGTAAGCTACATATTTCCCACTGTGCAACTCATAGAGCATGCTACTGTCTTGCCATATGTTTGCTTTCCTCTAGCAATTAATAGGACTGCAAAGGCTCCTGAATCTTTGGGGACTGTATATTTGCTTGTGGTCTTGTCAGAGCATGCAGCATTTCGAAAGGCAATTTCTCACATTTATGTCCACTGAATAACAAGTTGCCCAAAAAATAGTGTAGTAGAACTTAAATAGAGCAATTTGGTTTATAGATTAAAAAAAAAATAAAAAGGCAAAAAACCAAACCAGAGTCGCTGTATCACTTCAAGTTTCTCAGGTCACATTCAAGAACTAGTTTTTATGGCTGGATGAATGTTGCATGGATGCATGTAATCAGTTTCTTGGCAAGTGTATTCACAAGGACATTGTTTACAGTCATTTTTTCCCTGCATTATTTAAAAATTAATATGACCCCAAACAAGTAAACTTGAAGAAATCAACTAAAATTTGTAGAGATGTAGTAAGGGGATAGAGGAGAAAGATTATGGAAACAACAGCCAAAGGTCCCTATTTAAAAAAGGGAAAAAGAGATTGCATACCATTGTATTGAAGTTGCACCTTTAACCCAGCTACGTGAGCACTGAAGTGTTTGAAGAATATTTTAGAAGAAATATTGAAGAATCTTTTATTTTATCCTTTCCACAAAGGTTTTTCTTCAGAGATGAAAACTATGGCACCTTTTAAGAACAATCTTTGTCTGAATTATCTCTTCCTTGTGCTTCTGGAGCTGACGAACGTGACATTTGAAGGTGGCTATGCATGATTTCCCCTTCCTCATGGCTCTAGTTGTGCATCACCGCAGGAGCAGTTCTGCTCTGAGAGCCCCACAGCATTCAGGGGCTGGAGCTGCTCTGTGGTGGAGCATCACCAATGCTGCAATACCCAGCTCAGTGGGATTTTGTTTTGTTGGGATATCCAGGAAGTGTTTGACAGGTAGATCTGACCAAGGCTCAGTGAGAGAAGTCTTGTGTCCTTGTGCAGCATGGGCTGCTTTTGAGGAAGAAGGTGTCTCGAGGGTGAAGATATGGCTCAATTGCTTTAATGGAAATCTGAGAACCTGGGCTTGTTCATGACTTTTGGGCAGCTCTGAATAAGCCTCTTGCTTTAGAACTATTTAGACTGTAAATTTGTGGAACATGTCCCCTTCTGCATTTAATTACTGTGCCTAGTGAAAAGGAACCCTTTTCTGCAAGTCTCTAAGATAATATTAAGGATACCTTTTTGGGTGGAGTTTAGCCCTGCCAGGGGAAGTGGGATGTGGGAAAGTTGTGTTGCGTCTTGTGCACAGAAATCTGTCCAGCACTGGGGACACTGTGGGTTAGCAAAGCTGACACTCTGAGGGAGTCAGGAGGTGTTTTAGAGCCAATGTTATGGTGAATTGAGGGCTTGCTTACCTGCCCAGCCTTCAGGAGATTGTTCTAACCTCATTTTTTTTCAGTATATCAGGAAAGGGAGGCAGAGAGAGGATGATGGCAACTAATCCTCTTGTGATGCTGGAGATGATGACTTTATTAAACCTGTTAGGTTGCAGTGGGCCTGTCTGGAAACTGGCTTAGGACAAGGGATTACAGAGCTTGAACCCACTGTCAGATGCAGAGGTGCAATGCGCTGCCCGTGGGTCTCGCCTCAACTCCCACTTAAGGTCAAGGCAGTGCATCTGCTTTGTGTGCAAACCCTGATTCCAGGATACCTCCTAACACCTGGGGAAAAGTTCTCTCCATACCTCCAGCTTATCTCTGAAAGGTCAGCATCTGTATTTTTTCTCTTCTTCCTCCACCGCCCCCGCACCCTGGAATGGAAACAAGAGTGTGTCACGTTCAGCTGTGCCCTGTGAACATCAGGTGGTTTTGAGCAGATGCAAAGGATGCCAAGTAAATTTCTCTCTGCAAACCTGTTGAATCTACATCATAAAATTTGGCCAGGGATTTTATTACAGCAAATATAGCTGTTGCTCTGTTGTTGCTATTAAAGATGCTTATATGATCTGACAGTGTTAATGAGTGGGTAACATCAGCTGAGTCTAAAAAGCTATTGCACAGGAAGAATCTATTAAAATTCATGGTTATGGACATATTTTGCCTTTTTAGCTACCCTGATGAGGAAAGAAAGTGACTTATTGTGGAGTAACCCAAATGAATTTGGAGCAGTTGATCAGTTGATCCTTTCCCATGAAATGTCTTCAGGTAATACCTGGGCTGGAAGTAACTGGAATGCTGTGGTGCTTCAAGAAAAGTTGAAGTTTATAATTATATCTGGTGCAAGAATATCAAACAGCAAATGAGTGAATAGGAGCTGTACTTTTATTTTGGGCTTTTTGGCATGTGAGTGGTAGGGAGGTGTCAGCCCCCTTCTATGGTGGCTAATTACATTTCCCACATGACATTTCTCTCTCCTTGACATATCCCATCATTCGCATCAGTGATGATTGTCACCAGCCCCCCCGGCATCTCCTGTGCTTGCTTGAAATATGAAGCCATTTGTTTAGGGAAAAAAATCCCAGGGTTTTTTCCGCTGTCCTAATTTTCTCACCAACTTAGTTGAGATACTCTGTGAAGATTTTATTCTCATAAATAAACTTATTCTCCAGATAGACCTTTTACAGATGTCCCAGCCCAGTTAGATACTTCGGTTTCCATGTGTTTGCTACCTGCAAGAGAAGTGTGTTCGACACGGTATTTTTGTAAATAGAAAAACATATTTATATTCCATACTTAATAGAATACAGCTGTTCTGTGTATTGAGTCTGAGCTGGTGCAGCTTTAAGAAGGCATTCTCTGCATGTCTGAGTGTCCAAACAGAAATATTCTGTGTACATAATGTATTAAAAAATGACACCAGCTTCTTGTCTTCTGGAGAACAAGGAGGTTTTTATCATTTTAAAGGCCACTCAAGGAAATGAAACAATACAGTTGTAGTGATTTATTTCTGTTGCTGCTGTTGTACCAGTATCCCATTTAAATGGTCTTATTCCAGAACAAGAATCCACATTGGCGGTAACAGCAATTGCAGTAGCTATTCCAGGAGCTGTTGTAACAGAAATAAGTGCAGTGCAGCTTCTTGAGAAGATGCTGAGCTTTTGGTCTGGTACAGGGCAGCCACTCTGCCTAGTCTTCTTCAAGTGAAGTCTCACAGGAATGGGATCAGTGCTGTGACTTGGAGGAGGGTGCTGCCTACTTTCTGTGACTTCAGCATGAACACTGCTAAAAGCTGCTCAGAATCCCTGACTTTGTTTTTATTAATGAAAATAATTTCCCTATGATGTTGCCAAACTATGTTGAAAAGTTGTTTCCCCTTTACTTAGGCACTGCTGTGCCAGCAGATGTCCAGTTTCTGCCTCTCTAATTGCCTTTTAAACTCTTCTTCTTAAACTAACTCCCACCTTCTTAAATATTCCAGGATATGTGAATCTTTATGTTTGTTTGTTTTTTACCTCAGAAGTCAGGACTGAAACCTGGCCAAGCAATGGAACATTAGATTTAGATGTGGGAAAGGGTTCCCCGTGCTCCTTAGAAAAATGCATTTAACATTTACATGTGAGCTGAAAAAGTGGACAAGTGAACACTGCAGAATTATTTAGGCTGAGGTTGAGGAGCTGTGGGAGGGGGGTCAGGGATACCTGGGAGGGAGGGCAGAAGGGTGATGGGTGCAGTACAGCACAGGAGGAATTAGCCCCAAGGCTGAAGCTTGCTGACTCCTGGCTTAGCAGGAGTCTCATGGCGACACAAGGCTTGGACATTAGGTGAGCTACTCAGTCCAGTGTGGTAGGGAATTCTTGATGACAGTCATTGATTCGGGTATTAGAAACTGGCATATATATTGGATTTTTGAGGTGGTATGTTGGGCTGTTGGAGAGGAGCAGTTTTGGCTCTCCACCTGACAAGTGGATAAGACCATAAGACCAGCAATTGCAAGACATTAAGCTTGAATGGATCTAACTGGCTGGGGCAATTAGGGTGGTGCTCTTCTGGAGGGTGTGTTTGTCTGAGTAGGGAAAAAACTCTTTGGAGGTTAGAAAAGTAAAAAAAAAAAACAAAGAGAAGCATAACTTAAAACCATTCAAGTCTTTGTTAAAGGCACTGCTGAAAAATACAGTAAAGGAAGATGAGGGAATGCCTCTTATACGTGTGTATGCATGTATATATGTATAAAATACATATAAATATTTTTATTTAGGGGACGGCAGAGGGAATTTGAAAGGTTGTTACTGCTGGAAGCACATAACACATCTCATCTCCTGAACAGATAAATTGATACCAGGTGAGCTCCCATATATCTCTGAAGATCTTGGTTCTGAAAAAGTCTGTCAGCCTTCTTCTCTTGTACTGAAGTGTAAAATATGTGACATGCTGCATATCCATCTTAATCTTTTTTATTCCTAGTTAAACAGAAATGTTCCAAATGTGCTCTTAGTCTTTCTGACCTTGGGCTCATGTTCCCAAAGATCTGTTAAGCTAATCAAAACTATGCTGGACCTACATGGTGTGAGTGCCTGATGCTGTATCAGGGCAGTATGCTTTGAACACATTCTAAAAGTCAGTTACAGTTAACCTGGAGCATTGCAAGCAAGTACGAGGATAGCAGAGTTGCCCTCACTGTGATAAATTGGTGGCCTCAGGGACTCAGGATTTAGGTAATGAAAAACTCTCTTGTTGCCTTCTGCTGTTTCCTCAACTGGCATTGAATGCAAAATCCTTCAAGACTTTGAAGAGGAGCCTGGGAAGTCTGGTAGGTGGAAAGGCAGAAGGGCTGGAGGTATGGAGGGAACCCCAGCTTCACTTGCTGTCTTTGACATTTCTCATAATAAGGCCCAGCACTGAAATACCATTCTTTGGCTTTGACTGAGGTATAACAGTGGTTTGGGGCGTTCTGCCCCTGTTGGTCTAAATCTGTAGATTCAGTTGGGGTTATTCTGTTTCAAAATTGTGCAGTTTAGAAAAAGGTATGGTCTGCTCCTCTATTTCTTTAGAGCTTTGTGTATCAGAGCACTTAGGATAAATCACGTTCTTATTGAAATTAATGGCAAAGCTCATGCTTCTTTTGATGGTGTCAGGTTTTATCCATCACAAAATTGCTGAACATTTTAGAATTCAGTCAGATGTAATCAAAACATAAATGCAAATTGGTATCGTCTCATAATGTAGCAAATACGGGGGGAGTATCTTTCTAGTGGTGGTGTGAAAGACACATCTGTGCATATTTTTAATGCACCTATGCTGTGATGAACAGATTTAGATACTATGTCATTATGATCACAGGGGAGAGACATTTGCATTGTCATTGACTGATTGCTTCTGCTCAGTTCTCGCTCTTTCATCATAAGGAATGTAGGGATTATGATGGACAAGGCAGAAAAAATTATGTAGCTGTTTGCTGTGGTTTCAGATGCTGGTGACCTTCTCTGCACCCCTGGGATGTCAGATGCACAGTCAATGGTGAGAGGCAACTGGGTTTCATTCCTTGAGAGAAGGGAGAAGTACCTGTGCGTTATCTTGGGAGTTAACTGTAATGGTAAAATTACTGAGTGCTGATTTCAGTCCTGTGTGGATCTCCTTAAATCCACTGTTATACTGGATAGGGTTTTGAGATAGTTTCTCAAAATATTTGAGGTAATTTCTTAAAATATAAGGAATATTTTCAGAAGCTTAATCTGATTTTTCACAATGTTTTCCAGAGAAAAACTTCTCAGAACATGATGTGCTGATGGTGGGATTTAGGTTCTTTACTTGGTACAATCAGTCAATTCACTAATTAAACTCTTCTTGAACCTTTAGGAAAATCATAAGTTAAACAGAACTGCTATTTTAAAACTCAGCCTTTAAAAACATTGAGGGGGAAGACTACCTTTTCCAAGTTATCTGAGTCAGTGTGGGAACCTTTGTTATCCAACGTGATTCATTTTAGGGAATGCAGCTTGTGAATCAGAAATGGGGCTAGGGTGTTAAAGGGGGGGGGGAAGTATCCTGTTTTATCTCTCAAGCAAGAATTTTAACTTGAAAGCTAGTTTGTTTTTTTTTTTTTTCTCTGCTTCCCTACTAATATAATGGGACAGTGGAGGAGAAGTATGAAAAAGCTATTTGGCAGAGTTGTAGGCAAGTTGGACAGTGATGAGTTAGTTTTGGAAATGGTTGTGTGAAGTTGCATAAGGAAAAGGGATCAGGCTGTTCCTTCAACATGAACCAGTGTGCCTGGATGGGTTGTGAGGAGGAGTGCAGGTGGGGTGTGCAGGCACTTTTGGATAAAATGAGCTATATATTTGTGGTCTGTTATTTAGGAAGCTTTGATTAACAGTTCTCCATGAAGGTTTCACAGTCTGCTCAGCATTTCTGTCACCAAGTATTGTGGGAATGAGGAGAATGTTCTTGCTGTTAAGGCAGTCATAAAAGAATGTGTAAAGTGAATATTTCTGGTAATATCATGAGTCTCCTCATCTGGGGTTTTGAATTCAAATTTCTCCATGAATGTGTATGATGGCCAAAGCAGAGACATCTGTAAGACTTTTGAGAAAGAGCTAATACATGCTGCTGACACGTGTTACAGTGTGACATGAGATTCTTTTTATGCTGGATCACCATGACTAGAGGTGTTCCCTTCCTTTGTAGTGGCATTTGGACGCTAACTAGGAGATGGGAGCTTATGTCTCATTTCTGTTATGTGAATTCCAAGCTCCTGAGGGGCTTTTCATAGTTAACTGCTTCCATGTCAACTTACTAAGCTGCAGGGTGTCCCTTAGGTAAATGCAAATTATCCTAATAATAAATTTAAAAAATATTTCATAAGAGTGTTCCTACACCAGCAGGATGGAGAGTGGGGAGGAGGAGAAAAAGGAAGACAGTGGGGTTTTGGCTGTGCTTCTAATAAAACTTGTATAATTGAATATGTACTAAATGAGAGCAGCATCTTATGAGAGTAGATGAGCAGAATGACAATTGAGACTTCAAACTTAAAACCAGCAATGAGGGCAGTAAACATACCTGGTATTAGGTAGCCAGATAACAGAAAGTTTAAGACTTAATAAAAATGAGCAATGTTCTTTCTTCCGGACCACAAAAAAGATTGCTGTAGCATTGTATCATGTCCTTTCTTTGTCCTTAATCAGCTGCAGTAGAGGCTTGGAGTTCAATACATATTGACTTAAAGCATATGCTGAAGTCTGAACTACTCGGGTTTCAAAACTTCAATTGTCGGGAGCAGCATACTAATCTTGGTTAAGTTATCTGTTCTTTTAAAGTTAATTCTGCAGTGTAGTCACACTTTTAATTCTAACATATTAAACTTTGAGCTGTTTAAAAATCCATGCATCCCTACCACTGAGCAGCTTGTTGGAAGAGCAAGCATATAACTTATTGCAGAACTCTGATTGCCTTGGGAGCGGCATTGCCTGTGTCCATTAATCTCAGTAACATTATATACACATAATATATTGATAAAATGTTAATGACCTAACTTAATGCCAATAAAAGCTGGAAATGAGGGTGTAGGAGTTCAAAGTGTAGCACTCTTTAGCCTTCAGTCATTCTGGTTGGTTTATTTGTTTGCTTACTGATTAGTTTTTTAAAATCTCTCCCTTCCCCTGCGCATTGCCACCAGACCGTCCACAAAAAGCACAGGTTGTGCCCAGATTCTAAAGTAGCTATTCACACATCAGAGGATGAGAGCTGTCCTCAGACTGGCCACTGCACAAACGCTTTGATGTTCTGCTCTCCTTTGCCAACTCGTGCAGTTCTTTGGGCACCTTCTGAGCGCGGTGCTCGGCGCACCCGAGCCTCGGCCAAGAGCTGGTGCCTGCCCAGCCCTGCTTGGCACCTGGGACTGAGCTGTCTCCTGACATGCCAATCACTTAGTCCTGGCTTACGAGGCAGCTGGTAGAGTAACAGGCCTGCCACAGTGAGGAGGAGCACACCGAGTGGAACGGTCGGGTTTGGAGCCTCTCAGCATGTCTGTGCTCAGTGAAACCAGCAGCAAACGCTTCTCAGCTGCTGCTGAGCCAAGCTTTGCTGCTGGTGCTGCCACAGCACTGGGAAACCTGATGGGTTTCTGTAGCTGGAACACCAAGAAAAATGCAGCCTGGGGAAGGTATTAAGGCTTCCAAGTATTTCAATTAAAACTTAAATCTGAACTCTGCAACGCATCGAATGGACAGAGGAGAAACAGAACAACAAAAATCAATATAAAAAATAGTTCACGCTAATGACATTTAACAGCCTTGCCCTGCAGTGTGTGATTATCTGGGGAGGAGGCTAGTGTGTTGGCTATTGAAGTCTTACACAAAGTGTGAAATGAAGAATGTGTGCTGGAGGGCATCAATGTAAATCTCGCAATACATTCTGAATTTTCCCCCTCTTAATTAAACCAAATGAAGCTTACGGTGATCCTCATAGGATATTTCTTGAGAAGAGGGAAAAATAAACTGAGTCTAGTCTGTATGTTGAAGGTTAATTCTAATAAATCAGAAAGAAAAGATCTTGTAATAGGAAAGTATTTTCTGCACTCACCCAATTAAATGTTAGAAGCTGGATAATGGAATAATTGTAGTTAGTCAATTGCTACAAAGTCATAATAGCTTCAGTACAACTAAGACTCCAAGGCAGTAAAATGCCAGTGGTAAAATAATAAAACCATTATTTCAATAATAATCTCAAGTTAATTAGAATAAGGCAGTGCAAAGTATTTTTAATATTAGACAAAAACAATTAGCATAGTACTTAGTAACAACAATATCCTTATTATCTGAAAGACAAAATAGGATTAATACAGCAGTAAAGCATTGAAATCATATGTCAACAAAAGAACACAGAGGAGAAATGACTTTTTAAATAGCCTGAGCCCAAACACAAGTAATGGAAGCTTCCACATTCAAGGAAAGGAAGATTTGATAGTAGCAGATGTATGGATGAGTTTCTTAATACAAGTATGGTCTTTTCCCTGTGCCAAATGTTTATCTGTGTGGCTTCTTCACAAAAAGTCTTGAGTATGTTCTGATTATTCCTCCCTCTTCTTATTCCTGACAAGATTGAGACATGATATATTCCCACATGCCTGCCTGACTACAAAATAATGAAGTTAAGGCTAGAAAGATTATTTAAATTATGATTTGACCTCCTGCAAAGCACAGACCAGAGAATTCTGCCCTGTTACTCCCATGTTATCAGGCTGACATTTGAAGTAGATGTGTGTTGTAGGTGCTTTAAGTTTCAGGGCTTCACAGCTTGTGTCAGTCGGTACTGTGACCCCATCACTTCTTAACAGGGTGAAAAACTGCAGTAGATTTTGTTGCAGTTGCCCTGGTGGAGATCTGGAAGGCTGAGAAAACATTAAGCATTCAAACCAAGCCTCATCCTACAGCTGTAGTCAGCCTTCCACGGGGATGTGTGAACACAGGCTTTCTACTTGCAGGGAACAGTCAAGAACAAAATGCTGGATTTTGTTCTTAAAATGTTTTTAGTTGCTTTCAATATGATCTACTGCATGTTATGGCACTTTCATTTTGGTGCTTTTGGGTCGTAGTTACATGTTCTGGTTTTGAGGTGGAGCAGACACTCCTGCTCAGCCTTACCTGCACTGTTACTCCTGAGGAAAACGAGGTACTCCTTCTCCAAGAGGGAAAAACTACTTCAAGTCCTCAGAGCTTCACTATCTTGCTGCCTCTGGGCTGAGTTGGAAATGGTGACCTCAGTGGGAAAAGTCTTGCAGGGTTTTGGTGTAGAGAAGGGATGGGGAAGGGGCTTAGGCAAAGTGAGAACATGCAGCTCTTGGAGCCTCCTCACTGTGCAGTGGATCAGGAGTGATGAATGCCAGTGAGCTAGATACAGTTCTTTGGAAAATAAGTTCTTCCTTGAAAACCTTGATGGTTCTTTCTGTGTGTATTTTACTCATAAATACATATGCTTGCATTCTGGCAGACTCCTCATTAGTTCTGGTAGAAGAAAGGCTCTTTTTTTTGAGAAATTTGGCTGTTAGAGAAATACCAAGAACTCCTGCACAGCTCCCAATGTATGCATTATAATATTTGCCACGTTGCAATAATATTTTGTAATTTAGGCCCAAGGACATAAATTCAGGAGCTGCAGTGTAGTCAATAAACTAAAAAATTGCTTGGTGTGGATAATTATGGCACTGATCTTGCATTACATTTTAACCTACAGGAGACCCTGCTGACTTGACAATGTTAGTTACTTCCTTTTCTTGTAATGCATGTTACACTGCTTTGGTCTAGCATAGTGGCCAAAGAGAAGGCCATGGATCTGTTCCACTGTGTCTAGTCCTATTTTACAGTGCAGCTGCTTGATAACCACTGACTAGTTTGTATTCCTGGAAAAATCCAGGAGATGCACTGTAGGAGGAAATTCTCTCAAAAGATAACTTTGGTTTGTTAGAATTGGCTGCAAGCATTTTCTTCCTTTTTGTTATCAGCTAAATTTTTGCTGTGAGGTGTGTATTCCCCTTAGGTTTTTATCACTGGGAATAATGCCTGACATTTTGTTGGGGAGCACAGGGTGGTGGAGAAGGTTAGGAAACTTCCTTGTTTTCAATTGTGGCAGTTTCTGGTTTAATCTAGATAAAATAAGAATCCTAATGAGATGTGTCCTATGATTAATTTGTAGCATTTTGCCTTCTGTTAATTATAACCTGCTATCTGGGGAATAGGTAAGAGAGGGCAAAGTCTTGCATAGAATCAAGCATTTAAAAGAATCAAAATATATAAGCTAATTTCCACAAACCTATCTCAAAGAAAGAGGCATTTCCCAAAGGCCCTTTACACAATGGGAAAGCTCCTATTTTCTGCAACATCCTAATGTCTGTGTGTTGTTTGAGATTTTCATGGTGCTGTCAGCTGCTGCAGACATATGGCTCCAATTGATTTGTCCTGACAATAACAGTTACCAGCACTCATTTCTCCACACCAAGAATGAGGCACATCTGTTATAAATTTGTTGACTGTTGAGGACCAGTAAAGACCCATCTGAAGAACATCCTTTTTTTGTCTTTTACTTCTCCCACCCTCCCCACCTCCTCTGAAGCGTGGCTGTGGCTTGCTGTCCAAGACAGGCTATTTCAAGGTCATTTCCATGGAATGGTGTACATCACGAGCATTGATTTTTATCAAGAATATATGCTGTGAATAAATAATTTCTCAGCACACTTTCTCATTTTATCCTGCGAATTCTTATTTGTTCAGAAGGGGTTTTGGAGTCTGATTTGGTTTCTACTCAGATGACGATTTTGCCCCTTAGTCCCATTTCAGGCTAAAGGTGATTATTTTAGTGGGTACGTTTGTATTTGAATGCCTAAAAATGTTTGCTTTATTTTGAGTCTGGGCTAGAAGATTCCTGCAAACTACAGTGGGAGCTAATAGAAGTGAAAAAAAAGGCATAATCTTTTGCAATATGGCAAATATACATAGAAATGCCTCTCCAGGATGGTGTTACTCCTCTGCACCCAAATCCCTTTGTTCCGTGTACATCTTCTATGGGTCTCTTCTGTGGTTGAATGCCTGGGTGCACATTCTGACTAGTGCAGTCTGTGAAATTCTTTTACCACCTTGGGTTTAACTTTGAAGGACAAATTGGTGCCACTGCCTGGATGGAATATTCCACTGGCACTCAGGTCTGATCTTGCGTTTTAAGTCTGGTTTGACTGATGGCCATCAGATGATACCAGGTAATGATTTGTCTTCTCTGCACCTCTGTTTTCTCAGTGCTGGCTCTCATTGCAAAAGCTGTGGTGTCTCACATTGTGCAGGACTGTGTAAGAGCAGTTTTAGCCAGCTGTGAGATCTCCATGACATGGTGGGAGCAAGGGAATGGGACTTTCCACTGTAGGCTCTAATGTGTGCCTGTTGCTCTTATTCCCCAGAATCAGAAAATACAAATACCTAACAGGTATGAGAAGTTTCTCTTTGTTGACAGTGCAAGCAAGACATTCCTGGTGGAAGGGTGAGAAGGATGGACAGGCACTGCAGATATTTTGCTGCTTCTCTGACTGGCACAACTCATTTGAGGACGATTTCTGCTGCTTTGCTCTGCCCTTCACTCGCACTAGGGGTGGCTGTAATAGCACAGGAATGTGCACCTTGGCTTAGGACCCCTTTACCCTTAGACGATGCAAAGATGCAAGTTTTGGCTTTACTGGTATATATGAGGCTTAATAAAGTTTAGTTTTGACTTTTCTTGGGGTTTGCATAAAAATGATATAGTTTCCTTTCCTGCTTCTCATTCAATAGTACAAGCTGAGATTCATAACACTGCAAGGGAAATATTAATTTAAAAGAAAAATCCTTTTCCTCGATTTTAAATTAAATTTAAAATAAAGAAAGACATCTCTATTCCTCCCATAGTAATCTTTCTTTTGTTTTTAATACAACGTATTATAACATCATAAATAGAAATGTAATCTTATTAAAAGGCGTGCAGCAGGTGCTACTTTATTAAAATTTTTTTTTAAAATAATCATTTACCAAGTTGAAATATTAATGTGGCTGGCTGGAAATTGCAGGTTTTTACTAGGGCATAGTCATTCTTTTAAAAAGCAAATTAAAGTAGATATATTTTCAAGAAGTGAAATTTCCGATAGTGACAGCTTTTTATTAGCATATTCTGGCACCACTATATATTTTAAGTTTTTTTTTTTAAGCACTAATATTTATTCAAATGTAAAGTTAAAATGAAAATTAAAAATATTTTTCTGCCCCTTCTTCCCCCTATATTCTGTATTGTCTGTAAGTGGAGTACAAACAAAATTATCTTAAATCTCAATTTGAGTGTCGCTTGGCTTTTGTATAATACAAATAAACTTTCATCAACCCATGGCCCTTGCCTGTGAATGACATAAAGTGTGTGTAACACCTTCTCACTTACCTAATTCTAAGGGGCAGAAATGCAGAATCTGCTGAATATCTCAGCTGCCTCAGACCTCAGTGGCAATTAAGAACATGCAGTTCTTTCAAGGATTTCTTCTTTTCCAACTTGATATATTCCTTACTGTGACCTGAGAAGCACCTTTTTCCTTTTTCCTTTCCTTACCTATACTGAAAATAATGAATAGTTATTGATTACATGTTGCTTAATGGGCTCTAATAAATTTACACTTAAAGTAAAATTCTCCAGTGGAGTGTTTCCAGCTAAATCAGGGCCTAGTTCCTTTGCATTAACACCACTCTGCTGCAGCAGAGTGACTAAAAATTGCAAAAGCAGCCCCCTGCTCTGTGGCTTTTTTTTGTTCTTGTAGTGTTTCGACTTAGAGAGTGGATTCCTGGTAAGAAAATGGTCAGTGCCATTGGTCCCTGTCCCCACGTGCACCAGTCCCCGTGGTGTTTCTGTTGCTGCTGGTTTGCCCTGTGTTTGGGTGCTCTCTTCCCCTGGCAGAGCTGCTCTGCTGTCCTGGCTCACTGTCACTGCCCTTCTGCTCCAGCTGCCCGGAGCCAGGGGAGGCTGTTGTGTTCCTGTCCCAAAGCATTTTCTTTCTGTGAGCGCTGCTGTGGACAGTGCCCTGCTCCTGCTGACCTGTCACACCTGCCACCTGAATGTGGTCTGCAAGCCAGACCAGACCGTGTCTGAGGATTTTGTGTTCTTTGTGTGGCATCCCTCAGAAATGGTCCTGCTGCTCCATTCCCCCACCACACAGCTCCCAGGATTCTGTCCCTGAGCAGGGCCTTTGCTGGTCTTATATCTGTTGGGAAAGCTGATGGGATGACTTGTTTCCAAGCCTGTCTCTTTGAGTCTGGGACTGGTTTTCTGTATCGCACCAACCTCCTTCACCTTCCCTGTGGCTCAGTCTTGTTCATGATTCTTCCTCCCTGAGGCTGGCTCTGGCTCCTTGCTGCTGTTCAGTTTGGAAGCCGCAGCCTCTGTGGCCTCTGTGCCTCTTTTCTGGGTATGCTGTGTTTTTTGGAGGTGAAAATGAGGATTGTTTGCTGGGGTGGTTTTGGGGTTTTTTTGTTTATTTTTTGGGGGGTTTTATTGGGGGTTTTTTTTGGGTATTCGGTGATTGTTTTGGGCTTTCAAAATCCTGGCAAGTCCTCGTATCCATCTTAATAGGATAATGACTTGAGCCATCTCAGTTGGAAGCTAAGCTTCTTGCAGTTTCTTGGTATTTCAGCAGATCTGCTTAAACTAACTTCTTATCTCATGTTTGCATCTTTTATTTCCCATCAGAGCAATGCAGCAAACAGAGGGATACAGTCCATGTGAGCAAAGATGATCTTTGTATAGGCTATGTTAAGATGGATCATATCAGTTGCCAAGTGTGCTCTATATCAGTCTTTATATTCCTGCACCTTTAAATCTAATCATACACAGTAGATGATATTTTGTAATCACTGTTACCTTTTTTTTATAGCTGTTTCAAGTCCTGTGTTCAAATCGGATTTGGCTGTCAGTTGGCAAGTAGCTTGGGTATGTGGATGCCTCTTTGTAATACATCAGTTTGTTCATCAGAGAAAATTACAATGTCAGGAGTCTTCTTCCTCCCCCGCCCTGAAATTTTGATGCATGTTTTGCAGAAGTCATGAAAGGATTTAAATCCAAAGCTGAAAAGCCTGACTGGAACTGATTGCTTTGAGCTTCTTGTTTACAAAATATGAATTGGGGGTTAAAAAAAGAAAGACAACAAGAGGTTTTCTTATGAATAGACTTACTTCTGATTTCTCTAGCAAAGACTGTGGTGTATATGGAGAATGTAAAAAAGAATAGCAGTACAAGCATATTTAATGGTGAGCAGCTTTTTTTGAGGAAAACTCATTTTTGATAGTCTGTGCAGTATTGATAGAAGTTCTTTGTAGTTGTAAGATGCAGCTTTGCTGATCCCTGTCATGGATAGAAGAAGGAATGTTGTCACAGAGCAAACACTGATATGTTGTCAATATTTAATGCATTTGTTATTTAAAAAGTAATTTTCTTATTTTAATGTATTTTTAAATTGCCTAGAGTAAGAGAGGATATCAGTTTTGATATGAATGTATCCTTTTTGTTGACAAACGTGAACACAGAATATCACCACGAAGAAATCTTTTTAAGTATTGCATAGAAGTGTGTATCTGTTTTTCAACACTGACACTGGCTATCTGGGAGATGGAATATTCTTACAGTTCACAGTGAAAGCATAAAAGAAGCATAAAATACAGAAATAACAACTGTGGAACACATGTACACTCTTTGGAATTAACTCGCTCGGGGGGAGTTATTTTCTAGAGTAATTAAACTTTCTGTGGGCATTGAGGACCATTCTGGGGCTTTCTGAGTCAAGTGGGGGACTAAGTACAAAGCTGTATTGTAATTAAATATCCAAGCAATCTGCTTGGGAAGTGAGAAACCTGCAGTAGTCAACAACCTTCTTTCCTGCAGGTGGGCTGAAGTCTTCATGAGGATTCTTATGATCCTTACTAAAACAATTATGTTTGTCAGGCTGCGGGCTGTACACCAGATTTCTCTGGCCTTTCAAGGCACAGTGCTATTGTTGTGTTTCTCAGTAATTTAAGTTATAACTGTAGGGTTAGTAGCACTGGAGATGGGAGTGTTGCAGAGTGGTTGAGACTGGAGTGGGAAAGGAGCAAAGTTCTGTGCCTGAGCCTTCCTGGGAAGAGGAGCTTGGGGGGAAACCAAAGCTTGGACATGGAGTGTACAGCTTTTGCTGTTTTCCACCTGTGCCAGAGCTGAGGTGTGTCCTGCTGGTCTCTGAGGCTGGTTGGGAATGCTGTGTGCCTCTCTCCTGCTGGCCTGGGCAGTGTGGGACCTGCAGGTGTTGATTGGGAATGCTGTGTGCCTCTCTCCTGCTGATCCGATGTGCTCCACTCTCTGCTCTCAGCCAGAGCTGATCTGCAGTGATGCTCAAGCAAAGCATGTGTTATATCCAGCACTTGTGTGCACTGAGCTGCTCCTCTCAGACCTGCCCCTTGCTTAAATCATGGTGCTCATTTGAGCTCCCCCAGGCCCAGCAAAAGGTGAAAGCATCCCTTTGTTCCTTAGGGAGCTCTTCATCTCCTCCTCTTTCACTTGTGCTGTGAGAGCACTTCTTGCCTGAAGATCACCATTTATGAGTGCTCTAAAATCTAGCTCTTTATGAGGCTTGTTATGAAAATTGGTGTATGAAACAAGGAGATGGAGGGTGGAGTGAGGCATTGGAGTCTGGAGAGGGTGAGATGAGCACACCAAGGCACAGCCAGGCAGGGCTGAGCAGCCTGGGCTGAGGATGCCCCAGCCAGCACAGAATAGGAGGGCACAAGGTCGGTGTTAAAGGTGCTTTGATTCATTTCATGTCATCCCCTGTTTTCTCTCCCTCCCCTTCCCCAGGTCTTAGATTTTTAGCTAAAAATGAATTTTACTTTTTTTTGAGTAATAGGCCTCAAACAGCATGTGGCACTGCAGTGACAGGCTTGCCAAAAACTGTCTAAAATTGAGTTATTGCTTCCAGTATCTCTGTGCATGTGGCCCAGGATAGCAATTGTCTTTTTCTGCAGTGGTATTGCAGCATGAACTTTCATCTAATTCATTATCCACCCTAATACTCAAGTCTTTCTGCATTACTGCTTTCTAAACAGCACTCTCTCACTTCATTCCTGCACTGATTATTATTTCTCCCCCACTGCATAGCCTTACATTTATCTTCAGTGGAATGTCTCACTTACATCAGCCCATTTCGCTGAGCTTGCCAGGCAGCTGAATATTTTTGGGACATTCTTGCTCGTTTCTCCTCCTCTTGGTTTAGCATCATTTACAGTTATGGAGTGTGGGGTTAGCTTTGTCCTCCAGATGGTTCAGTTGGTTGGAAAGGAAAGAACCCTGTGCCCTTTCAGCCTGTGCTGCATACCACCACTGCATCATTACAAAGTGAGCACCACTCTGGTCATTTTGGTCTGTTTACTTCATCTGAGCTCTCTTACTGCTTTTGTTTGGTTGGTTGGTTTTGTGGGTTTTTGATATTTTTGTTTGTTTGTATGGGTTTTTGTTTTGGTTTGTTTGTTTTGTTCTTGTTCTTCCTGCCAAAGGCCTTAATGCTCTTGCTCTTAGTAGTATGAGGTTCTGTGTCAAGATCTTTATTGAATTCTCTGGAGACAAATGACCAGCAAACCAAGTATTAGTTTGGGATTCTAAACAGCACCAGATCTTGCTGCTGGGAAATTTCCAGAAAATAATTTTGCCTAGGTGAAAAAAACTAACGTGAAACTGAAAAGCCAAGATGGAAGTTTGATTCAGTTTACAGATCAGCTCTTTAGTACTCAGTGTCTTCTCCCCTTGAACAGTGCAACTTATTTGGAAGGAGAGAGTTCTCAGAGTGGTGGGTCATGGTTTTGGGGCATATATCCCAGACTAACAACTTGTTCAGTCAGGACAAAAGATTTATATTTTGGGACATAAGCGTGGATGAAACTCTTTGCTAAAAAATCTGTATGTAATGCAAGCTGTCAGCATTTAAAAAAAAAAAAATCTTGTTTTGTAGATCATAAGCCAAATTAAATACATTTTTACACAAATAAAAATGAATGTTTGCTTGCTTGATTCTACTCAGCTTTTAAGTTTGATCCCAAAATAATTTTTGTGGATCTGGCTGGAATTGCTGTCACATGCCGGAGGCACTAAATCTGGCACCTGGGTACTACTGATCTGTTTCAGCACAGAATGGTACAAATCTCAAGTTATTTCTGCTCAGTCCAGGGGAGCATGCACATTTCTGCTCTTCCATCTTTCCTCCAGGAGATTGTGCAGCTGCAGGTGGTGAGACCTGATGGCAAACTGAGAGGAAGACATCTCACAGTGGGACTAGAGCATTTTTCCTTTATTTTCTTAAATAATTCTTTATTGAGCTTTCCACCTTCAGCATTAATTTGAGAGCCGGAACCAAATAACCAGGAAGAGATTGATGTGGCCTCACTTTATTTCCCACAGTCGATAAATTGTTAAATGGGCCAAAGGACACAGGTTAAAAAAATCATTTTGTATAAAGAATGAGGGATTTTTATTAGATGACGAGCCCCTGTCTGTGAAAACTTGATAATGTTTGATCTCATGTCATGCATGTTTGATCTCATGTCATGCAGTGGAGCAGCTCTGTTGGCTTCATAAAGAGCCTCAGTGTTCTCCATGGGACTGAAATCAGCACTGTGCCCTGCATTTTCTGCTGGATGAATGCTGGGTGTGCTGCTCCTTCAGAGTTAGAGGAGGTTGAATTTGGAGGGACGCCTTGGAGTGAGGGCTCTGTGAGCCCTCGGAGCAGGGAGTGCAGAGCTCTTGCACAACAACTGTTGTGCTCTGGGAACTCTGCATACATTTAGCAAAGACCCAGGTTGGTAGACAGATGTTTGTCTCTACTGATGGAATGCAAAGGGATTTTTAATGGGATGATGGGATGAGAAATGAAATTATAGGCTGCCTACAGGGAGGCAGGAATATGTCTGGAAAGATGGCAGTGGGTGGACAGAAGTCATGCACGAAGCAGGTCTTTGTCCCATGGTCCTTGCTACGATTCTTTGGAGGAGTCTAATTTTTTTGTACCAAGATACTTCATGTACTTAGGGGAATCCATTTTGAGAATGTAATAAGGCTGTACTACCACAAATGCTGGCAGTCGATAGAAGCAAATTATTTCTAGAGCAGAGAGGTGGAACTGCTGATTTTGCATAAGTTTGTGTGTTTTTGTGAGTACTGCTGGATTTAGTGAAATGATAATGGTATGATTCTGCATTAAGCCAGGCAATGGAAGTACAAAATACTCCATTAAGGTCACATTTATTTGCTATTCAGAGGGTGCTCTTTTAACACCGTGCATGCTGCAGCACCTGATTATGTGAGAATTAGAGTGAGATGGGTGGTTCCAGCCTTGGCATTTTCTGTTGCAAATCCCTTAAAGTTTGGGTACTTGCAATAAGGCAAGAAGTGAAATAAAGCTCCCTTTTGCCACTGTTAATCCATTGTACAAACTCCATTATACGTGTGTGGCTTATACATTTCCCAGATAAACCATGCCATGAATGCTAAACCAAAGCAACCCCTTCTCAGAGTGCCTGGGCTGATGGATTCAAGTCTCTTCTGCACAAATATACTGGGCTGCCTCTGGATTCCAGCTTGTTCCAAGTTTGGCTTCAAGTTTGTCCTTGGGGAAACAGTGCAGAGATATTGGAACTGGCTGTGTGAGCAGTGACTTTAGCCTCCTATCTGGGTTTTCATTGCCGCAGCTCACTCTAACCAGGCTACCCAAGATGCTGGAGAATTGAGTTTATCTGTTTTCTCCCAAGTACCTGCTGTGATTCTGTCAGTCCTGGCTGAGAGCATCAGCTTCCCTGTGGAGGTCAGCCTTGCTATATGAGCCTCTGCTCTGAAGTTTTACTTCTGTGTTTGCTTCACTCATTGCTACAAATAAAATTCAGAGGTGACAGGACCCTTGTGAAGTGCAGTGGGGAGAGACGATGAAGAAGGATGAGGATTCCTCCTTTTAAGAAATGCAGATAATGATGGTTAACCGGAGTCTGAGGGACTGTGAAGGATACACAGACCAAGAGTTTTCAAGGTTACAGAGTTTTCAGGTGCTCCTAATTATTTTTCTGTCTGACTGCCAAAATCAGAAATGTAGAAAAGGACTCCGGTTTTTAGAATATAATGTGCTTTAGTCTTCTTTAAGGTATCTCAGCTTAGATGTCTAGAGTACCAGTCTGTTTGAAAACTTTGTCTTAAAGGTAAATGGAGTGTATTTCTGCATTCTGTATTCTCTGGGAAGTGTCAGAGAACAGTTTGGTGGAATAAGGGTTTCACAAACAGCTGGTTGTGAGGTGTCTGCTTTTCCCAGAGTTAGGGGATGAGTGTTCCTGGGATGCTCAAACTTCATTTCTTCAGCTGTTGCAGTGTGACAAGAACAGGTAACCCTCCTTTCTGGAGGAGCACTGCAGTTGCCTGGGCTATTTTTTCTGCACTTTTTTCAGGGGTGAAAAATACCAGACTGGTTTGTTTGATTCTTTTTTCATTATGTGTAGCTCATGTTCCACAGACTGAGAACCCTTAGTCTCAGGGTATTCTGCAAGTTCTCTAGCAGAAGCTTTGCTGCAGGACACCATCCTCTTGGAAGGGGCGATGTTGCAGTTGGTTTATTTTGTGTGGTTTTATCTTGAGGTGGAAGTTGTTGGCACTGTTTGTTATCTGGCTGACTGCTTATTCTCAGCACAAGTGCTGAAAGTGATGCTGGTTGACATCAGTGGTCCAAATTTACCAGCTATGTCACATCTTGCACAGCTGATGCCTGCAAAATGTAAGCCATGAAAATGCAAAATCAAGGCCTTTTTAATCATCCAGCAGCATCTGTCTCTTCCTGGCCTCCCAAGCTTCTTTTTCTGAGTCCCCTTAATGGAGCATCATTAATGCAACTTGAAGTTGCCTCGCTGTCTTGCTAATGAGCTTTGCTCATCTCGCTTATAAAGCCAGGCAGGCTGAGAGCAGGAGCCTGGGAACTCGTGGCTCAAGGGACTGGGTTGCTTCTCCTTGGGAGGGCACCTGCTCTAGGGGAGAGTGGCTGAGGGCACTGGGCATCACAGTACAGTGCGTGCCAAAGGCCTGGTTTGGCCTCAGTCTGGTTCTGATGGAGGAGACTTTCTGGTCGCCTTCAAACTCCATCCCTTGTAATACAAGGAAAAGACTGTGCTGCAAATCTCTTTTCCATTGCTTGTCCACACCAACTCTGGGACTTGCATTATGTTGATACGTTGGAGTATTACAAGATTGCACTGCATTTAACACTGCAGTGAACACAACAGGTTAGCAAGGGTCACACCTAGTGACTACTGTATTCATGTTTGGGATAAGGGCTTTTAATTCTCCTAGTTAATTTAATCCCCACAGTTTGACAGCACGTTCCTTGGACTATTTTTCATCTTCAAATTGCATTCTGCTGGTTAGTTCCTGCAGAGGCCTGCTGTGCTCTGCATTTATGTTCTTGTTCTTAGGATTTGTGCTGTTACCACATCATCTATCAGACACGTGAACAACAGAGAATGAATGGTGTGAAAGTCTCCGTGTCAGTTTTACGAATAGACCTGTGGATTCCACTCGCACAGGAATTAAGGGGCTGTCTGGGTTACTGTCATCTGGGAAAGGGACATATGTCTCTTGGCAGATGTAGCATCTGGATATCTGTTATTTCACTAAAGTTGTGAGAAACTCGTCATTTTTAACTCCCATATTTCATTAATGGAAAGCTGTGAAAATTGCCTGTGTGTTCACAGGAGAACAGATTCTGGCTTTTATCTGATAATAGGAAGAAATCTCTGCAGCGTTATCAAGGGATGAAGTCTCATTCAGAATATAATTTGTTGATGCTATGTGACCACTATATGTTGTTGTAATTTCCATCCCTCTTTGGCAGGATATAAAATCATCAGCAAAATATGGAGATCCATGTCTGAAAAGTCTGTTTAAAAGTAATGCACTATTAAAATGGATTAGCTGTGCCTGAAATATTTCTAGATTTATCTGCTGTCAAAGGGTGGTAAAATATTTAAGGCAAATAGCTTAGTTGTGTTTAGGAATTTGACCATGAAAGAGCCTAGGGAGATGAATTTAAGTATTATTTATACTAATTGTGCAAAATATTTTAATTGTCCAATATTATAAATTTATTATCTATCAGCTTCCTCCCCTTTCCTTTCTTCTTTCCTTCTGGCTCATTTGGCAACATTTATTCTAAGAAATTGCCCGGAAGCCTGAACTCATTTCAGCAGAGTGTGTGTTACAGTGCAAGGCATTGCAATGTCTTCAGCTTACCTGCTTCTCTTTAGCACAGGCCAATTAAAATACAGTGAAGGCACCTAGGTAAAGGTGCTGCTTTTTTCTGGTGAGGCTTGCATGAAACTTGAGGCTTGCAGATAGGTGTCTTGGATCACTCATCTCTTTATCTCCATTTAAGAGATGGTATAAAAGCCCTTCAAGTAATGTCTCTGTGCTTTCATGCCTTTTTAAAATGCAGTGCTGTGCAGTCTTCAAGAAAAGAATGGTTTTCTTCGTTTTGAAAAGTTGCTTTTCTGCAGGCATTGATTTGATACAGAACTAATTGCTAGAATTCCTTATGATTTAGTGCTTTTTTTGTTACACACTAACAAGATCTTTCCTTTAACTCCCTTGCTTTAAGTGTTCTCACAGTGTGACTACTCCAGACTCCGATAGTCAAGGCTCTGTCTCCAAAAGCTGGCTTATAGCTCCATGTTGAACTACTCAGTTAACAAGTTCGTACACATTAGGGACTAGGAATAAAACTGTGATTCAGCTGCTACTATAGTCCATGGTGGCAAGTCAGAATGTTTAGGAGGTAGGCAATGTGTGTACCTTTGAATTTGTCCCATTTTAATCACAACAGCTGAAAACAGATTCGTATGTAACCCTTCCCTTCAAAGAAAGCTTAAAAGAGTGTAAGTGTGGCACACAATCTAGTTAATCTACCATTATAACTAATGATTTCACCATTCAGACATAACATATCGATCTTAAAGGATTTTTCTTTCATAGCTGATGGCTTGATACCTTTTAAACGCTAATGCCAAGGGTATAATCTCTCTGAATACTGCAATAGCTTTATATTTAAGGTAGATTGGGGATAAAATTTTGTGTTTTCATGTGAGCTATGAATACCAGTAAGGTACTCAGGCAGGAATTACCTTATCGTACCTTTGAGGGCACTTATCAAATAATTTTTATTGGAAAGTTAATATGTTGAGACAGAGTGAATGGAAAGCTGCTCAGGATGCTGAGTGCAGCCAGCATTGCATTGCTCTTGCCGTCTGCAGATCTGCGGCCCGGGCTGATTCATTTAGCACATCATCGAAAATCATGTAGCGTTCAGTGCCGCTTAAAATTATATGAAACTGCGTGTAAGAGATTTCTCCATGTTGGCTGTGAACGATCCTCTCCTCCCTGCAGAAGCAGGTCTGCAGGGCCCAGCACAGCTCCACAGGCTGTGGGTGTGACGCTCGGCAGACACGGATCCTGCACCGGCAGCCAGGGGAGCTGCTCAGGATTTAATTTCACGCTTGTGTATCTGAGCGTGCAATCACTCCCTTTCTCCTTTAATCGTGGATCTGCAAGCCTCAGACCATACGTTATGGTGTTCATTTTCCCTCTGCCATCAGCACTGGAATGATGGATCAAAGCAAACCTTGCAAGGCAAGGGCTTCTGGTGTGCCTTCTCTTCATCTCTGCCTCCTGCTCTGTGTGCCTCTTTCCCACCCCTTTAATTTGGCTGCTCCGTGTTGAGCCTTCCTGGAGCATGTTCCTGCCCCTCCTATTGTCCTGATTTCCACTTCCCCAACTTTTGCAGGGTTCTCAAAAGAGAGGAGCCTCTCCTGTTTGCTCCCTGTCAGACCAGCCTATCTAATTGCTGATTTTTCTCCAGCATCCAGCTCTGCAGGAGTGGAGCAGGAAACCACTTGGCTGCTCCCTGTTCTGGAACTGTTAACTGTCCCCCAGCTGAAAAAAGACTTTTGGAATCCAGTAGTGATTGGAGCTAATATAACCTAAGTATTTCTCAAAAACTTAAACTTTCATTGGTGTTGTCAGGTTGTTTTGGGCAGAAGGTACATCCCCACCTCCCCCACGAATCTGGGAAAAGTAGTGATTCCACCTGAAACATAAGGTTGTTTTGATGTATGAAGCGCTTCCTTTTTTGAAAGAAATTGATTTGAATGCTTTGGCTCTTCCAGACTTTTATCTGAGAAGCCACTGTATGCTCTGCTCTGTACCTTGCAGCTCTTGAGGATGAGAGAGTCCACTGACCTCAATTAACACCAAGGAACAGAAGCACCATGAGATGGAGTCTGGTTTTCTGATACTTTACCAGTATGAGATATGGCCAGCCATATCTCTTTGTTCCCTAACACAATACTTGTGTTTTCTTGGAGTGTTTCTCTGGCCTCATGAAGAAATGCCTGGTTGTTTTGTGAAGGGGCTGAGGCAGGAAGGTGGTGGTGTGGCACGATTTTTGCAAGAGCCAGACCATGACCTTTCCAGTTCACAGCATGGCCAGAGATCCTGAGCTGTCATCCTTTTCCCAGAGTTTCTGCAGCTACCCAATAAGTGTATATCTTCTCTAAATTGCTGATGACTACTGAATTATTGCATGTTTATAAGGGCATTATTGACATTAATGTTGGGCTATATAGCAGTGGTGCAGGATTTTATTTAGAACAGGATGTGCCAATTTGTTTCTTTTTCAGTCCTACAGGAGCTATTTAGCAACCAGCAAGTCTCTTTCCATAGTTCTCTTGCAAAGTACTTGAGCTCCCTTCTGGTTTGTAACATCTTTTATGGTGGAAATAAATTTGTGTACAGCATGTCTCTTTACCTTTTATAAATATAGATAAGTGGCAGATCTATTAAGTATCTATGCAGAAACTAAAGCTGCATATTTTCATAAGAATGTCAGGTTTATAATTGCATAAATAAGATGCTGACTGAAGCAAATGTTCAATTTCACATTAAAGTTAGGCATTTATAAAGGCTTGGATTTGCATAATTTAATTTGCTGCGCAGAAGACACTGAAAATCAGTGGTATGATTCGTGGGCATACCATGGTTACCATGAGGCTTTTTGATGGTTCCAGCTAGAAGTACAAAGGCGTTTACAACCCAAGATACTCTGCACTGACTCGGAACCCTGGTACCTTACAGGGTGTATACACACACACACACACATACATACATATATATAATAACAAATACAGATTATTTAGGCTCGGTGCCTTTCTCTGAATGTAATGCACACAGGAGGGCTTGCTGAGCACCTGCAGCAGCATCTTGTTCTTTGGAAGAGGCAGTGTCCAATCTTCTTCCTGCCTGAAAGTTTCAGAGTTTTTCAGCAACAAAAACCACACAATTACTTGCTTCTCTGTAGAGAAAGGAGAAAGCTGCTGTCTTTCATTTTGTAACAAGGAGAGGCTTTAGGTGTATTTGTCAGCACATGTGATTTTTAAGTGAATAAGTGGGCCACTTTTTTCTGATAGCCTTTCCAGCCATCTGCCTAGGCTATTTTGTTGTTCTCTTCCTCGGGATTTTCATGGTCTCTTATCTCTGTTCAGTTTTGTGGTATTTTTTGCCAAGAATTTTTGGGTCTCCACATCCCACACCCGTTCTTTCCTGTTGAAATGAATGCCTGTTGCCTCCCAGCCACGTAGACATAGAAAAGTAACTAAAAAGAAACTAAAGTAAGAAGTTTAATTTAGTATTTTTAGAGAGGAAAACAAGGTATGCTAGGTTGTGTTGCCCACAAATCCTGGTAGCATGATGTGTTCCAGTGTTTCTACTTTGCAGCCTAGGGTGAATTAATATTTAGAAAGCTGCCAAGAAATCTGGAAAACTCATTAACATGGCACAATTAGTACCTTTGCTTGCACAAGGGAAGATTTGGCAGGGGCAAACCTGTACTGCCTTTCCTGAAATTGCACAACTTTTCCTACTACTCCAGGATTCCAAAACGTGCAGAAGTCCACATTGCAGAGGGAAGGTTGTCCACAGAGCTGTGTAATACTCATGGATAACCTCAGGCACAGCAGGCTCTCTGCTACTGTGGTGCAAGCATGGAGCCTCCCAGAAGCTTTTTCCAAAGGAAGGAAAGACAAATTCTGAGTTACTGGTGCATGATGTTCAGTAAGGTCCTGTTCCAGGCTTCTCTCCAGCCCAGCTGTAATTGGCCTGGGAATAGAAGGGAATGCAGCACTTGATGACTGCATATGGGTAGCAGTGCTTTATGGGGTTCTCTGAAACTTTAATTTGAATTATTCAGCTAGTTTCTTACTGATCAAATAAGTGGTTTGGGAGAAGTTGGGCTTAAATTTCCATAAAGCCATTTGGTGCATACTTGTTCCTCACATTCCGTGTCTATGGATCTAAGGTGGTTTTTGTTTGTGTGCATTTATTATGGTGCTCTGAGAAATGTAGTTGAATTTATTACAGACTTTCTACTGACGTTTGTGAATTTATACACCTCCACTTTGGTTCAATCAGATGCATAGAAAGAATAAGCCAAATATGCATATAAAAAGCCCAAATACCCCACATCCTCATGGAAGCAATTCATTCCTTTACAAAAGAAAAAATAAAAATTATTGGAGGCATAAAAGAAAAAAATCCTGGGTTGGAATGTGGGTTTTTTTTCTGGTTTACTTGAATTTAACCCCTTCTGTCTTGTAGAATTTAACAAAGATTTCTCCATTACTGTCCTCTCCCTTTGACACTGCAAGTCTTTGGTGTGGCACACTGGGTGTTTTGGCAGACATAGTTTGGTAGTCACTGGCAAAGTAAACTTATCCTCTGGGTCTAACAGAGAAAGTTTGGTCAAGGCTCATATTGGTTTTTTGTGTACATCAGAATTTCCTTCTGGTGGGAATTACTGGAGTTACACAGGGATCCAGACCAGAGTAATGGCATCAGTGAGTGCTGGCTTCTCCTTTGGATGGGAGCAGGTTTCAGGAACATGCCTGTTAAGTTCTTTTAAGCAATACTCAATTTGTAGTCTCTGCTCAACAAAGATTTAAGCTTCACTCTGTAAACTCCAGGGAGCCAATCCCACTTTCTTAACGATTGCTGCTTCTTTTCTTCCCAGCTCTGACTGAAGGTTACGTGGGCTCTCTGCATGAGAACAGGCATGGGAGTTCTGTGCAGATCCGGAGGAGAAAGGCTTCAGGGGATCCTTACTGGGCATACTCGGGTGAGTGACCTGTCTTCTTCAGAGCCCTAAAACATGAAACGTCTCCAGAATCAAATTGTTTACTTGCTTTTTATTACTACTGTGCTCAGTTTAAATTAGTTTTGCAGTGTATTTCCTTCTTCTGCCTTCCTTGAAAATCCCCCCTGTACACCTGACTTCCTTTCTTGCATTTCTGCCATTTACCTGCAGGATTTGCCTTACTATTCTCCTCTTGTCTTGTTTTCGCTTCTTGACACACCCTTGGTCAGACATACTCCCAATCTTCTCTTTGCTCTTCTGGTCCAGTCAGTACATTCCCAAGCTCACCATTTGCTTACCATTTTGGGCCTTCTAGGAAGACTGTAATCATCCATATACATAATCCAGATTAAAAACAAACAAATCACCAATATACTGGCAGGGTATTTTACTGTTTGTCCCAGTGCTTTCGTAAAGCCTTATGGAAGAACTCCTGTACCTGCAGGAAATACCACAAATAAAAATACACTTCGAATGATGTCTTTGATTTGCTGTGTTCTAGAAATGGTGTTAATAGCTAGAAAATATCCAGTATCTAAAAAGTTTTTATTAAGATTTCAATCATTATATTAAACTTGTGTGTTCTTTTCTGAAAGATCTGAGATGTGTTTCAGGCATTTGTTGCTGGTCCAAGAGGGTTGTTGTGCAGGGCTAGTTATAGCTGAAGGAAAAATATTACTTTCTAAGAGGTCTAAATGCTGATACCAGATAAATATGCAACTGTTACTTTTTGACTGCCAACACCCCTCTTTTATGCAGACCATTTATTTCATTGGGAATGAATGATTATAGGTAAGTGCAGAGGTTTTTCCCATCAATATACACAAGTTATCTCTATTAGATCTCAAAATACAATCTATCTCATTTGCAAATGGGGTCAGGGAAGTAAAATAAATCTAAACATTTGAGTAATGTAGGACAAATGACCACTTTTGATTTTCAGCCAGCTCAGCCTCTCTCATCTGATGCCATTTTGTCCATATTTGCTCACTGAAGGGGCTAGAGGTAATGAAAATGCAGAGCTTCTGTTTTTAGGTTGAAAGTGGGAATAAATGGTGGGTGGCAGAGCCCAGATACCAGACAGATGTTTGTTTCTCGCTGAGCACAGTGAGGAAGATGATCATGTTATCTGTTTCTTTCTCCTTGCTTCCTCATTCCCCAGAATATTTCCCAGGAACCCTGAGCAGGGCTTGGCTAAGCACTTAATGTACTAACGTTTGTCCTGTGGGTAGGGTTTTGGACATGCCTAGGAAGTTTACATCAAATGAGCCTACAGAGAGGGGAAACTTCACTCTGCAGTAAGCAATTAGGCTGTGTCAGTGGTTTCCAAGCTCTTTTACAGACATTATCTGGTAGGCTGCTTCCCTTCCCTATCCTCAGATGGTCAGGCCAGCTCCCCTCCAGTTATTTGTACAACAGCTGCTGGCCCAGCACCAGCAATTATGGGCAGGGAAGGAGGCTCTGCTGGGCTGAGGGCTGGTGAGTCTGGAGTTTCTTCTAAGGGACTTTGCCAGCAGGAGTAAACAAGACCAGGGTAGCTCCTTACAGCCATCAGTGGACAGCTTCTGCTGAGCCCCAGCACACACCATGTGTGCTGGGCTGAGCTATGGCTTTATCCTGATTTCAGTTGAGCAGAGCTGATTTACAGCAGCATAGGCCTGTCTCTTTTTATGGCTGTGCCTGCCTGCTTGCAGAGCTTTTGTATTTTTGGTCTTAAGAATTCTGTAATAAATCCTGAGGTGGGGGTGGAGAGGTCCAAAAGCAGGCGGCCAGTTGTGGTTTTCCTGCTTGGAGGTTGCAAAAGGGCACAGCCACGTTGCAGAGAGCCCTCAAATATCCATCTTCCACAGGATATATCTGTCCTGTACTGTGCTTTTAGATTAATTCCTCGATAGCCTGTAGGAAACACTTCTGCTGCTCCGAGCTCTTGTGGAGGGTGAATGGTTTCGGAGCTGGTTTGAACTCTGGAGATCAGGAATTTCCCTGGTTTTATGAGTGATCTATAGCATTACCCTGTGCTACCTGGTCATATTGATCCTCTCAGGCACAAGAGAGAGACTTCAGTCGTTGATCAAGTATTGAACAGCCCTGGGATCTGTAACATTTGTGTAAGGTGCCCACGTCCCTAAAGGTGCCTGCGACAGGAACCTGTGAGCTCCAGTGCCTTGTGCGCAAAGCTGCACCACACTTCTTCTTTCCCTGGTTGGAAAGGAAAGGATTTTAAGCCTTGTAAAATAACCCTGTTGTCTACAGACACAATTCTGACTATAACATTTATTCTAGTTCAGAAATAAAACTTGCAAAAGTAAAGACTAGATAATTAAATGAAGAAGGCCCATTTTGAATGGGTTCTGTCAAAAAGACAGCTGGAAACACAATCAGCCCTTTAGAAGAAACTTCATTAAGTCTCTGCTAGCAGCTCTTTAAACCAAATTCAGAAGTGAGCAAACGCTGAAAATGGAAGACTAGCTTGTCTTTAAATAGGAACAGCAAGATTGAACAGAGACTGAGATCTCCTAGATGTTCTTTTTAGGATTTTTAAGAAGCTCAAACGACATTTCTAGGGGGAATTCTCTGCGCATGTGTATTCATGTATGTTTTGGCAAAGCATTTATTCCATGATTGTGTCTTAGAGTTTGCCAGAGATTTCCTAAACTGGGACTGGCCACATTACTTGTAGTGCAGCAGAAATGTGGAATAGGCACAGCACAGTCACCAGAAGTAGGTGTAGATCCTGAATGTGTTTCATTGCAGTCTCTGCTTTTCCAAGTCATCTTTTCTGTTAGGCTGACCACTGAATGGACAGGTTTGAAATGATTTTTAGCACATCTTTATAACTGCCACAGAACTCATTATGTTTCTAGTACCCATCATAGTGACAAATTGTAGCAGTTCAGGTGTTTTTTCATCCGTGTGGACATATTTTTGTAAATGTGTAAACTGGTTTTTAAACAAAAAACCAAAACAATACTTGAAACAAAAGCCTACAGAAATATGCAGCTGAAACATCTACTAGATCCAAGGTTTTCTGACTGACTCTCCTGTATGTAATGTATGCTTCTTCACAGAGCATAATATTCCAGACATTTAAAGATGCCTCTCAGTGTCAAGTGATGGATTAATCAGTGCTCAGAACACACTGCAGACACTAGTTTGCCTTGCAGTAGCCCAAAAAATGAGTAGCTTCAGAATCAGGGCCTTAGGAGCAGATTACAGTGTGAGATGCTGATGCAGATGCTTGTACCTTAAGTGATGGTAGCTCTGCAGGACCTATATCTACTCATACTTGTTTTTTTGAACAGCTGTTGTCTAAAATGAATGTGACAATCATTGCATGAGATTGTGAAAAACCAGAAGTAGCAAGAGGCTTACCCAGGAAACTCTTTTTTTGAGTCTTCAGGTAAAAGATGTGATGTCTAATTATTCCCAGTGTTAATTTTTGTGATTAATGGTATGGAATGGGTCTGCACTGTTCTGGGGCAGGATGCTGTAGACCAGGGTGGTTTTTGTCACTGGAGTTTCCCAGTTGAGCTGGGATGCTGGTGCTGGCAGGGCTGGGGTGCTCTTCTTCCTTGATGACTGTTCTGCTGATCAGCTCCAGTGTTGTGAGCTGACTCATTCAAGTAATACTCTTCTGAGTAATAAAAACCATTTGGGCTTATCAGAGAACAAAAAAACAGACATTGGCCAAGGATGTAGATGTGTTCTTTTCTGATGTTTATCTAACTGTGGCTTTGTAAAGAGAATCCTGTGTAAGAAACTCATACAGTTGTTTTTTCCCTTTAGTCGTATGGTACATTCAAGCCATCTCTTTCCTCTTTGTACCTTCAGTCTCTCATATTCTATGTGAAATTATTAACACTGCTTATGATGCTTCTGTTATTTGTGCATGTACGTACTGCTGGTTTTTCTGTCTAAAATGTTGAATCCTTTCTCTCCAAGATTCTGTGCAACTGCCGTGTACATTAGGAGAATTTAATAGAAGAAAAATAGGCTTTACAAGAGTAGACATGACCTTGTGAGTGAGGAAAGGTGTCCATTAAGAAAGGAACTTTGGCCATGCTGTCAAGCTAGTGGACGCTATCAGTGTGTGAATGCTTTGTCGACAACACTTAGGCAGTTATTGCTGTCCTTTAAGATGCTATTATTTAAAATATAACCGGTGGTGAATGTAAGAATTGAGTGTTCTTCTCAAAAGCAATTGCTGGCATTAAAACAGGAATGATGGGTAATGGTTATTTCCTGAAAGAACAGCAAATGGTGTTAACTGTGATGGAATGTAGCTTGGCATATCCTTTGTAAATGTGTGAATTTCTCTCTTTGCTTAGATTGTTCTCATTAAATAAGCTGCTAATGTGAATTGGACAGGAAATAATCAGCACATAGTAAGGAAAGCATCAAGACTTATTGAACTGAGAGGTAACTAATGGGCTATTTGCTGTGGTCAGTAATTCACTCCTTCAGTCCCTAAGAATAATAAATCTTGATATTGACCAAAACTCTGGCACATCATGTGGTCAGTTATCATTCCTGTGTAAAAGTACTCATCTCCCTTAAATGCAGGATAGTCAAAATGAGGGGATTCTGGCTCTCTTGCTTTCTCACTCTTTTGAGCTGACTTTGAAAAGATGGATCTAAGCTGAGAGAAGTAAGAAAAACATTCCCATTAATATCTGATCTGATCAGTAAACTGAGCTTTGAATATTTTTATCTGCATTCATCAGAGATGAATAGTAGTCTTCAGTGAACCCTGCTGGAACCAGCTGCAAGGCATTCGTTTCCATATGCATCTTGTTAGTGGAACAGTTGTTCAGAAATCAATGCTACACTCTTTTATAAGGGGAACACAGGAAGCTATAGCTGGAGAGTTTGCTGCTACTGTCTGAGCATGAACCCTGATTCTGAATCTGCACAGCTAAAGCAACTGCTGTGTGTTTTCTCAAATACACAGGAATTACCATCTGTATATTTTGATTGTTTGTATTCTGACGTTTCTGGTTCCTGAGTCTGCATGTCCACGACACTGTACAGATGTGCACGAGACACGTCTGTGTCTGCAGAATCTGCATCTACATGTGCACGTGCTCGGAGCACGTCAAGGAGAATGCCTTTTATCTTTCCTTAGATATTCTGCCCCTGTGAAGGTGCCAGTACAAAATACTATCTTTTGTTTCTGTTCTGAGAATGAAGAAATGAGTTGTCACATTCCTATCCCAGGGAACAGGGATATATCTTCCTAACCATAGCATGAATAAGGAATTCACAATCTCACTTGTGTTGAGTATTTGCCATTAGCAGTTCCCTGAGGAGAGCCAGCCTTGCCAGGAGCAGCCCAAGTAGTGTGTATCATTTTTACTAAGCCATATTGCTGGGGAACACAGCTCTGATTGAGAGTCTTGTCATTTACTTTGTTTGTCTATTGGCAAGTTTCTAAATAATCTGCTAAGGAAACCTGAACTTGTAATTTAGTTTCTACTTAAACACAGACACCATTTCATTTATTGAATACCATTAATACTGTTTACTCTCTCTCTTGCCACCTTTTCTTGTGTGCCACACTAACATTTTATTCCAAGTACTGTCATAGTCAATCCTGGTATGTCCAGTCTATATTGAAATGCTTGACTGGATTTTTAAAAGTTGGATGCAGATATGGTGAAATTCCCTTTTTTCTTTTTTTTCTTTTCTCTTTTTTTTTTTTTTGGCAAGGTTCTCACTAGAATTTGATTTGGTTTCATGCTTAAGTGCATGAAAGCAAATCTGATTTTTGAGTGATCTTTTTTTATTCTTTACTATTTCTTAGCAGACAGGCCATTGGCAGATGAACAGCTTTCAGTGGCTGAAATATAGGATGTGCAAGGAACCAGTCCCCTCAAATTTCACTCTTTCATGACTTTTTTTCCCTAGAACAGCACAGAAGTATAAAATAACGGCGACAGATGCTAGATGAAATCTTCAGAGCTTCAGATACAGTTGTTCCAATACTGCATCACAAGTATTTTTACTTTGCAATCCTAGAGGCGATCTCCCCTCACATGAGAGAGCACAAAGAGCTGCTTTAGCTGGGGAGGGGAGACCTCTCACTTCTTTAAATGTACTGTGCTTTTTGTTGCATTTTCTTTCAATGTGAACACTGGGACATTTGTGGAAAACCTCTGGAATTACAACAACCAGAGCACTGTTTAAAAGGACTGAGAATGTGCTGAATTGCAGCAAAAAGTTGTCAGTTTAGTTGATCTCTAGGCACTGAAATGAGCAACAGGATAAAATATCTGAAGTTCTTTAGACATAAGAACATGTGAAATGCTTATATTTTAAGCATGCAAAAGAAAGATGGAGTATTTGGAAAGCAGCTGTGATACAAGCTCAGCAAATGGACTGGAGAATATTCAGAAAGTTGGAGTCTGCTGTTTTTGACGTTCTTGAATGACTGCAGTGATACATTGAAGTTCCAATCTTGATTTCATATGTAACTGAACACCTATAGGAGAATAATAGTGAGGAAAAAAGTATGTGAACAGCAAGGATACTTCAGTGAGAAACAAAGCAAGCATGGAAGCTCTGAATAGTCTTGTAGTGTGTGGATAAAAAAAAAAGTAGTTTGGCACAAACATTATTGCAATAGTCCAAGCATGAAATAATCAAGGAATGAATCAGAATTCTAGTTGCAGGATATAAGCAGTCTTTGTATGAAATGGCTGAGCCAGGCCAGTACTGCAGTTGATGCAGTAGATATAGAATTATTTCCATTATTTTTGTTAGGTCAGATGGCTTTTTTGTATCTTTCCAGTCACTGCTCAGAAGATAATCTTTTTGTTTAGTGTCTCTGCCCCAGGAATTGCCCCATCTCTCCTCTTTCCCAAAAAGTGTCTCCATCTTGCAGAATGTGGTTGCAGATTCATGGTTGTTAATCATTATGGTCCTCGAAAAGCAGCCCCTGCCTGCACAAGGAGCAGATCTGCCCCACTGGGCTCCCTAGCAGGGGACAGTGAGTGGGGCAGGGCTGGGCCTGCCACCAGCCTGGGCAGCTGCTGGTGGGCAGGTCTGCCATGGGGGAGAGGTGCCACGTGTTTGTTTATTCCGTGTCCAAAGTCACACATCTACTGGAGAAAGGAAGGATCAAAGAGTCTCATCTACATCCTTTGGTACTGCAGAATGAGTGCTTAGCAGCTGAAGGAATTCTAGTTCTTCCAGAGTCTCTGAGGTGGGGCCTGAGGGACAGGGCAGTGTAAGTAACTCTTGGATACAAGCCTTGCCATGCACAGCAGAGTGGGAAACTCAGTGTGAGTCCCAGTGCTGGGCTCTGTCTCTCAGACCACACATCCCACCTTGTCAGATGCTAATTGAAGAGACCTTGGTTGCCTTGGAGACTGCCTCCTTTGGGGAGACCATGTTGGTAGCACAGCTGTTGTGAAGCTCCTGAGCTAACAGAAGGTCTTCTGGAGGTGATCAGGCTATGGAGCTTAATTCTTCCTTCATCAGAAGCTCAATTTCTCCGTGTGCTGGTGCTTTGTTGAAGCTCTTAGTCTGTTTGATGCTTTCAGTTTTTTCCAGTGGGTTTGAGGAAGATCACATTCTTTTCCTATGCAATACACAGAACATTTGGCTTTAAGTTACAAAGTTTTTTTAAAGATTGCATGTGCCCAAAAAGTTGGATGGGCACACTTTTAACTTGTCAAATTAAATAAATATGAAATCTTGCAATGGAGTGCAGAGCTGTGCATATAAATTACATCTTTAAACAGCACTTGAGTGATTTTCTGGAAATGTTTTCAACTCTCCTCTGAACTTTTAAGGGTCATCTCTGTAGATTTTCTATCTGAGGGAGGCTATTGGCACTGGAATGATTTATTCAAGAGGTATGTTGCTCTGCAGTGTAAAAATAATGTCAAGCCTTACTGAGAACCTGAGTATCAAGCTTCTGTTTTTGTAAAGCTGGGAAAGCAAGTGGGTTTAATTCAACTGAACCCTGAATGAATGTTTCCTAAGTGTGTTCCTCACTCATTTCCATCTCTTCACACTGCCCAGTTGTGAGAGGAGTGGGACTGCAGGTTGATAATATTTTCAGGATAATTAGTGAGATGAGTGGTTTCATTTGGGAAGAATTAGGAACCCTTTGTCCTTGTTGCAGAGATGTAAAGATTGGCACTTGACCTGCCATAGTAAGGGCTGGTGGGTATTGCTTACTCATGGAGCCCTTGTGGTTGAACTCTCACTAGGGTGAGATACTTTTGAAACACATAACTCCATTAAAAATATCAAAGACTTGACCAGCAAGTAACTCTTCTACCAAAGGAGTCTGCTGCCATGAGTATTAGGCAGCATCTACCTCCATCTCCATCTTGCCTGTTTTCTTCCAAGCAATACTTACCAAGTTTAACCTAAGCCAGTCTGCTCTGGCCATGGCTGAAGTAAACCCTCTCCCCCACATTCCTGTCTGAATGCAGCCTCACTCCATGCACGTTTTCTCCACGCTGCTGTAGGATTACAGCCTTGCAGGCACGTGCACAGATGAACATCTCTCCCTAGCACAGCTGCTGGGAGGTAAGCTGATGCTGTGAGCACAGCTGTAAGGACTAGGAGGGCACAGGGAGGCTGGGTGCTATGTCTCACATCACCCCAGTGTGGCTGAACTGAGGTCTCTGATGCTGGCTTATGCTGCTTTTTTTTTTTTTTTTTTTTTTAAGTTTGATGTAAATTAAAACATTCAGGTCAGTGTCAAAGTCATGTAGATGACAGAAAGTTCGGGAGGAGCTGTTCCACATGGGGTTCTTGATTTCTGACTCTTGTGAGGTTTTCTGAACTGTCTTGGTGTATAAATTTCCTCAGAAATGAACAAAAGAGATAGAGTCCCTGCAGCTGAAAGCCTGAAGGTGAGGAGTGTTGGCAGGTGACTGCAGTTTCTGTTGCTTTCCTTAGGTGGAACAGTGAAACAAATGTGTCCCAACTCCCCCAGCTAGAGCTGAGGTGACAAAAGTGCCTTAAATGTTGATCATTTGCTTTTGCACTGTGCTGGGTTGGGACCTCCCAGGGCCCCTCTGCTGTATTTCCCATCATCTGGTCCTTGAGCACTGGGGCCCATCCTACGTGTCCAGCTCCTGGATGAACAAACCCGTGAGTGGATGCACTCAGAATGAAGAAGTGAAAGTTACGTGATTTGCTTTGTGTTTGTGTGAACGTATTTCACAAGTATAGAAATAAGATTTACCCAGAAGTAGCACAGCAGTGAAGTCATGGAGAGTTTAGATCACTTCATGTTCAGTTTTACATGCTGTCTTTGCTACCGAAGTGTGGTGGTGTGGCTCAGGCTGCTGCGCTCAGGCTGCTGCCAAAGCCTTCTGGCCCCTTGGGGTATGAAAAGCCATTTTACATGCCAGATGTTAGTCTGATCCTACCCAGAAGTGACATGAACTTTTCAGATAGACTCCAACTTGGAAGCTTCTGTGGCAGCTTCTGTGGCACTTCAGGTTGTGTTTTTAATTTATATTTCTGTTGCTGGAGACATGAAGTTGAGACACGTACTTTCATGATACACTATTAGCATATGCTGATCTCTGAGGAAGGGAGTTTGCTCTGTGAAGGTGCTTGCAGAGAACTGGATGTGACTTTTGTTAAGAAGGGCTCAGTGCATGTAGTTCAGTTACTGCTTGTGTTGCACAAGGGCTCCCCAGATGCCTGCGGGACATAATTGCTCTCAGTGCAAACACAGAAAAGTTACCTCTACCTTAAATTTGTGCAAATCATCTGAGAGGTGGCTTGGTGTTAAATGCATCTATGGCTGAAGCAGAGTGTAATGACATGAAGACTGTGAGCTGGACAAGGTACTAACAGTTTATTTTCTCTGCTGTTAAAACAGCAGAGCCGTGCCGCTCTATGAACGTAAAGTGCTTCTTGTTCCTGTGAAAAGTCTCCAGTGCCTAAGAAGCTCTGAGCTTATTTCATGGCCTCCAGTTGGGCTGTGTGCCACTGTTCCCTGTGTTGATGCTTGTGCCTGCTTTTTTTTTTTTTTTTTTTGTATCTGTTAGGTCACCCCTTGCTCTCAGATTGGGTCAGAGTTACCCAGCAAGTTTGAAAGTTGTGGTGGGAGGGAAGGAGAGTCGGTAGCCCAGATGCAGTAGAAGACTCAAATACATAAGCCTGTTTCTTTAGGAAACTAGGCTAATCCATGATGGGCCCCTATTCAAAATGGCAAGTGCTCACAAGTAGCTTTTCAGAACGTGCCAGTGAAGTTCTGCTTCTGCGAGGAAACCCCTGCGAGTTCGGCAGATGGGTTCTGAAGGCTGAAAAATGTCTGGGTGGTTCAAGTGATCAAAATATTAGTCATAATTCTGTCCTGTTGTGCTAAGTGAAGTATAAATGTTCAAAGGAAATAGTCCAAGTCCAGCCTTTCCATTTCATGCCCTGATCATATGTGCCAATGGAGGAGGCCTGCACAGGAGCCCTTGGAAGAAGGATTTCTGAGCAACCATCTGTTTGTCATTAGCAGAAGACCTTAAATGAGGGAAGGTGGTGTGGTGTGGCACCTGAACAGCATTCAGCATCACATCTTCTGATTTCTGTATGAACAGGAGTGCAGAGTATGGTAAACATTTTCAGCTTTTTTTCCCCAAAGAACTATTGGAAACTGTAGTAAAAAGTAACTGCTGGGAAAGTAGTTTTGCTGAGTTATGCTATTTCTGAAAATGCATAATGCTCCATAGGCTTTTAAGTGATACTGGGCATATTTAACATTCTTTGATGTTAATTTCCTGGCATATGGACATCTCTACTTATTAAAATAAATAAGTACTTTCAAATTTAATGAAATGATGGAGGAAATGGCCTTTTTTCACATTCACGTCCGCTTCACTGGATAATTTAATGTTTTAAAATGTAAGTTCATATTAAAGTTTAAAATTCAAGTATTGGTTTTTGAAATTCTGTAATAAAAAGGTTTTGCTGTGGGAGAGCTGTATGAATTACTGAGCATGATAACACGATTAGCAAAGTCTAGCTGGTGATTTCTTTTTTACAAAATGCAAGCTGTTAATCTTCCCACTAGGACCTACAGCACTGGGCTGCTGGTGGGAACTTCTGGTACTGATGACTGTTCCATTCCTGGGCCATTACTCTGCAGCCTGGCAGACTTGCCAGTTGCCTGTGTTCCAGAGTGGAGGTACAGCTGTGGAAAAGGTCTCCTACATTTTTGACCTTTCTCTCCCCACACACACATTTTACTCTTTCTTTAAGCCGACACTTTAAGCTTATTGGGGCAGAGATGAGCATTGGTAATACTGGCTCCCAAAAAGATCTTTTTGTTTTCTTTTATATTAAACATGTGTATTTGCTTCCAAGGTCTTTGCATCTATTGGGAATGATTTTCTCTATAGGTGTTACTGTGTTATTGTTAAGTACAGGAAATGCACTTTGGTCCTCTCTTCTATGCTGAGGGGAGAGCAAGAATTCCCTGGAGAATAAGTAATGTTCAATGTAATTGACTGGGTATAAATATTTGAGTCCTAAATATTTAATGAAAATCATTGTGTTTGAATGTAGCTATGTGCAGATGATGGAAGTTTGCTCTGTCTTGCATGTCTTGAGAGACTGCTCACGTGCTGTGTTGAAGCCAAGGGTGGCTTTATTTCATTTCAAGGCAGACTAGAAACTGAAGAACTTATTTTCAGGGAGAAAAATGGCAAGAGACCCGAATGAAAAACCTACTCAGCTGAAGCAGAGGTGACAAAGTTCAGTGTGATTATATTGATTTTAAATTACTGTGTAGAGCTGGGACTAGCCTGCTTCTAGTCCTGCTCATGATGAGAAGAAGAAAAGAAAAAGGCATGAATACTCTCCCCTCTGCTTCCAAATATTTTGTTACCAGTAGGAAAATCTGAGAGCAGCCTTGTCCTCCTGACGTTCCCAACAGGCAAAATAAAGGTATTCCAGCATCCTCAGTGGAGCTGAAAGGGGATAAGAAGCACAGTGAGATCGAAACCTGTTTTTTCTCCCTCATCAGCCTACCCCTGTGCCCTGGCTCCTGAAGGGAGGACCACACAGTGCCCTGTTCAGTGTGTAACAGATGCCTCCAGTCTGTGTGTGCCCCCAGCTCTGCCAGAGATGACGTTAGTAGGAAACAGAGCATGTCTTGAGTTTGATGCACTTTCGGTGAAAAGTACTGAAACTGCCTATACCACAAATTAAAACTGAGCTGGAATTAATAGCAATTAACAGCATCTATATTAATCTACCAGAAGTTTTACAGAAGAGTCATTACTGTTTAACTTTATGTAGTTTGCATCTGTTTCACTGTCAACGAGAAAATTATCCAGTCATTTAGAGTTAACCATTTATTTTTAGACCAGTCATGTGTTTAAGTATCTAATGTGTCTTTGGGGAACAAGAATTTAGAGCAAATAAAGCTAATTGTGGTAAAAAATTGATGTATTGTTATCAATGATATATATATTATTGTAAAGAAACTCTTAGTTGCCACATGACTGAAAGAACACAGGGGTCTGTCTTGTACCTGCAGTGAATCCAGAGAAATTTTGATGGGTGATGTTGAACCTCCTTGTTTGGTGTGGTGGAGAGAACGCCTGAGGCATTTGGGTAGGGAAGATGACTATTTCTGTTCCTTCCCCATGGTTTTTCAGCAGTCTAACATAGTGTGCATTCCTGGGCCCATGCCAAGCAGAGATGCGGCCTCCAAGTGAGACTTTATTACTTCAGTTGTAGATGATTAATTTCGTACCAAACCGTATGGGCCTGATTAACCCAGAACACTGCAATAATGCTGTTTTAAAGATCTTTAGTGCATCCATTACTTCTGTTTCCAGTCTGCTTTTTCAGTAGAAAAAAACCCTTTGTTTCTTACTATTGAATTTTGAAATAGGGTGTGGGCCATAAAAATCACACTGAGCTGACAGTGGCTTGTTATGTTTAATGTTCTCTTCGTTGAGGGAATGTCCAGGACGTCCTTTTCTGTAGCACCTTTGTAAGGCCGGAGGTTATTGCTCTCTCCACCACTGTAAGGGAGAAAAGAAAACCATTATCTGTCCTGAGCCATCCAGGAGACTCAGGAAGCAGAGACTAGGGTCCAGACCAGAGACCCCAGGGACCAGGGTTTGTAGATGTCTTCATCCCTTTCAAGACGCAGCCCCCTCTGTGTGTGGCAGCACACCTGTCTGAGCCACACAGGTGTGTTATTCTCTGCCTGGAAAGGCTCCAGCTCTCTGAGCAGGTTATTCTTGCAGTGCAGGAGGATGCTACCTGCCTGTGAGTGTTGGGTCTGTGTGAGTTGAAGGCTTTGGGTGTTCTACAGGCAAGGCAGGATGCTTCTACATTCACATCTCTCTCAGTTTTTTTAATAAGATGTTTCAATATCTTTGGGGTGTGTTTGTTGATTTTATATGTTTTCAATTTTAAGCTCAAAAATACTTTGTAGCTCGACTGTAGAAATGCAGGTTACATAATCTATCCATATTTTGCAAATCACTGAACTTTAATACCTTTATCTAAAAGCATTTTTGGGGCACTGCTTGGCTCTTAGAAACCTGCTGTTTGTTAAATCACTCTTGAGGTTTTGTATAGTTCAGACCTTTAAAAAATAAAAATAACAATCTTCTATTGTCCCTGGAAAAGTCTTGTACCCTTATCAACATCCTCCGGCTTGGCTGGGGAAAGCAAATACACCCCCTCACACCAATGGCCATGTATGGACACAGGCTCATGTTATTTCTGTGGGATTGTGACTTCTGTGACCTCTTGCTGGTGGAGGATTTGCCTGAATAAATCCTATGATAATGTGCTGCTGGCAGAACTTACCCATACTGGGGGAACAGCGATGGTGTGGAGCAGGGGGCACCCATTCTTGCACTTGGTAAAAGAAGCCTTTTTTGCCAAATCTGGAAGAAGAAGAACAGTGTTTTTGGGAATCACTTGTGTTTCCCAACTGTGGAAGTTTTGCTTTCTGCTACTCTTCAGCCCAAGTCAGTCCAGCTGAAGCTGATAGACTTGAGTCTCATTATCTCTTCTCGTTAGTCCTCAATTTTCTTGCCTTCACGCATCTTTTTTCTTTGAACGTGCATAGCAAGACAGGGATCTCCAGCCAGTTACACTGTCCAGTCTGTCCCACAAACACTTTTTGAATAATTGTGCTCTGGACTTGCTTTCCCAAAAGGATCCATTGCTGACTGTTTTAGACTCTTGATCGCATTATCCTGATGCATACAGTTGTCTCTCTAAATGAAAGCGAAATTATTTTTAATCAATGAAAATATAAATGCCATTCCTGTATGGTTTTAAACCCAAAGTGCTGGAAATAATCTGGCCATGTCCTGCCAGCCAGTGCCTCTGAGAGGTGTTTCTCAAGCAAGCTGCATGCCCAGGGGCTGACAGGAAAAGCTTGCTTCTTAAAATAAACCAGTTTCTGAAAGACAGGTTTTGGTTCCCTGGAAGCCTATATTTTTGCAGCCACCTGTCCTGGCTGCTTCCTGGTGTGATTTAAACCTGTTCAATCTGCCACTGTATGCTGATAGAGATTGCTTTACAGTTGGCTGGGCTGTGGGACCATGTCAAGATGTGCTCTAGGAGCATTTCACTGCCTCCTCCGTGTGGAGGTGGGCAAAAACCCAAACCCCTGAGCTGAAACTCCACGTGGTTTGTCTGAAGCTGTTAAGGCTGTAGACTTCAATGACAGAGAGATTGAACTGTCAGAAAGTGGGGTCCATCTTCTCTTACAAAAAGGAGAGAGAAAGGAAAAAGCATCTCCCACAAGCAACTTCCATAAGTGGAATTTTATTACATGCAGACCTCCAGGACAATCAGACAGGGATTTTGATTCATGAGATAATAGTTACCTTTAAAAAAGCGAAGGTTGGATTCAGGAGAAGGTTGCTGTTTTAGATTAATTAGTGTTGAAAGAATTGACACAGATATCATGTAGAGTTGCTGCAGTGGATGGAAGACACCAGACAGAGCCAGTGGAAGCACATGGGTTAGCTGTGTGCTCACATTATCTCTTGGGGTACAGGTGACTAATGAAAAAAACTGTGTGAATGTGAGATGAGTTTTTCTGAGTTTAGTGCTCTGATTAAGAGCTAAATACCTATTTTTTTCATATGTCTAAGGAATGCATTATCAGTTAATTTAAATGAAGTTCTTCCTTTGATAGTCAGTTTCTCTCCTCATATTCAGTCATTCCTGTTGTTTGTTTTTTTTTACTGAATAAGTATCTTAAAGCAAAGCCAGCTGATAGAAAAGAGGAATATATATTCCACAGCATTAAAATAGATTGAGAGTTTTGTCTTCAATGGCTTAAGAAGGCACTTTCAAGACCTTGCAGTATAAATAAATTCTGCAGACTTAAAACTTTTTTCTTTGCTTGTTCAATTCAAAATGATACCAGTATCTCCTACAGAAATTGATAATACAGAGAAAATGCACTTTATTTTCAGGGAGGTGAATTAGGATGAAAAAATGCTACTGGAAGGGGGATTTTGGGAGAAATCTTAATAGAAATCTCCAATTAGTTGAATGGCTGGTTATCTGGGACAAGACATAATATTTACGAGACACTGCAAGCTGCATGTATACTTACAAAGAAAAATGTAAAATAATAGTCAAGTTTGTGTCCTGTGTGTTGTTAAATGTGGGTGATCCTTGCTAGGCTTTATGGCTTAAATAAGTTTTTGAGAAAATATTGGGAGAAACATATTACTGGAGTATAAGATTATGAAAATGACTGTGTTTGGGTACCTTGTTAAAATCTTTGTCAAACAGACATTTTATTACACTTGGCTCTAATTTGATAAGCAAGGCCAGCAGAATTGGGGTTCTTACATTTTTGTCAGCAAAGGCAGTTCTACAAAATAAGAAGGAAGAAAATGTATCCCTTTCAGCCCATAAATAAAAAGTGGAACTAACTGAAAGCTGGATGGTAAGTGGTATGAAGTGTGAACCCCTAAACTCCTTTCATCAAATACTTCAAGTCTGAAAAAAAACCCCATAAATCCCACTGGAAGTAATTTTATGAAAATTGGAAATCCTATTCTTAGTCTTGGAGATGGTTTCAACGTGCATTGATTAGTCATAGGTGTGAGGATCTAGTGGAGTGTCATTAGCTTGTTTTTAATTGCAGAGGGGATTTTATAATGTAGAATTTCTATATGAGGCTGAAAATGTACAAGAGAAAAACAAGGTAACTCTTGTAAACTGAGTGCTACTTGTGAAATATGCTGCTTTGTCCATCTGTGACACTTTTCCAGGTAATCTGCAAATCATGTGTTGGTTTTCAGCAACATTTCCTGCTGTCCATATTGTAGTGAAATATTAATTTGGGGGTTCGTGTGTTTCTACACCTTGGGTTTTGTTTTTCACTAAAGGTGGAGCCAATGGAGCATCCATTCTACTGTCTTGGTGATAATGTTTTCATCCGGTGAAAATGGAAGATGTCCAGACATTTGAAATTATGTGGAGTAAAACTGGAGGATGGAAATAAATCCAAGCTGCATCTTCTTTTACAGTCTGAGGTTTATTTCTCTGCTGAATTTTGAATGTGCCTACTTCCCACAGCAGTTGGGAGGCGAGTGTCCTTTGCTCCTGCAGAGGCCTCAGGTCACTGCCTAAGTCATTGCATCAGCTGTACAAACCCAGAGATGGAGGGGAAACGGGTGAGAATTATTTTTATGGGCTTTTTTTCCAGTCAGAGAAGAAAATAAGAGGCCATTGGCATGATGGCCAATGACTAATTGTCGTCTGTTGCTCCCACACGAGCTGAACAGGGGATTAGCATTCCCTGTGCTGCCCCTGCTACTCCTGCCCTCAACTGGAATTTTTTTCAAACCTTGTTTCAGATGAAAATGCAACAGTCTGGCATGAATGAACACCGATATAGATCTGTCTAAGCTCCTTTCTCACTTCAAACTCAGTGATAGTTAAGACAGGATTATAAAGAAGCAAGAAAATTCAGCTCAGAAGTCTTGAAATCAAAGCTGTTCAGTAAAATGAAGGTATTCTCAAACCTCTGTGCCAATTAACATTGGGCTGTGACAGCAGAGTCTCTTTTACCTCATAAAAATTCTAACTTGTGCTTATTTGGGTGGGTGGATTTAAGCAGGGGGAACCTATAAGGCTTACTTTTGATTAGCTTTCCCCAGGCGCTGGGTCAGATCGAGCAATGCCTGACAGTTGGATTTTTATCACTTCAAAGAAGAAAATATTTAGCATGATATAGAGATTAGATGTCCATGTTGCTGCTGTTAACTGTGCTGAGGACACCTTTTTTCAGCCAAATACGTGTCCCAGAGGAGACTTAAATTTGGAAAAATTTCCAAATTTTGGAAATTGGTTTAAATTTTGGTTTGGTTTTGGTTCAAATCCTACTTACAGGGAATAAATTCCAGAGCTCAATTTTTGCAGTCACTGAAACAATCATGAAATTTTATTCATATCAGTAATTCTGTAAAACTATACCTGGTGATTATGAATTACACTGCATATATGCTCCTAATAATATCAAGGCACTGGCATCCAACTGTATGTGAAATAAATAAGTATAAATACTGTTGTAATCTTCTTTAAGTTTGTTTAAATATTATTGATTCAACCCAAGTAACATCATTACTGATATGGTAGGTGTTTTTATAGTGGACCTTTTCCATTTTAAAATTCAATTAATCATGATATGGTGTAATTATTTTTTTTTTTTTGTATTCATTCCAGGGAGAGAAATAATTGGCTGGTTTTGCAAGATGTAGCTTCTTTAAAGAAAAAAAAATCCAAAATCAAATTAGAACATTTTCCAACTACCTAAGATCCCCTGAGAGTAATTACGTTACAATATACAGAGTTCACTCCATGCACAGCTGAAATATGGTCAGCCAATTCCACAGTGAAATGAAAGATCCATTTAACAATGCTTAAGAACAGCACAGAACAGATCAGTACATGAAGTGAAGAATATTAAACTTCACTGAAAGTTTTAGGTGTTTAGAACGTCATTACTAAAATTGAAATTGTCAAGCTCCTGGGATTAATCCCTCTGTACTTACAAAAATTGCTGTAATGTCAGTGACCACAAGTAGTCATGACCTTGGTTCTATTTGGAGGGATTTTAAAGGTCTCCCATTGACATTAAAAACCTAATTTCCAACATTTCAGGTAAGCCCATTATTGCCAAGATAGGAACACAGAAGGATCCATACTAGAGCAACAATTAGGTGCCCGAGTTCAGAGTTTCTGTCCAGCTGTGGCCAGTGGTTCATGCTTGTGAATTTTTTATGAAATAGAAGCAGTTGCTACCTGGCTGCAAATCCCCTCTGTGTGCTGCTGCTTTGTGCAGTGCTTCGGCTGCCAGTGGAGTTTGCAGAGAGAAGGAGCTGTTGCCATGGGAATTTTGAAAGCTGTCATTGTTTCCCCCCTTGCCAGCAATTGTGGAGAAACAGGACTCACTGGAGCAAATTCTTCCTGGGGTGGAACTGCTCAGCCGTGCCGAGATGCCTGGCAGTTGTGGAGGCTGGGACAGCTGCAGAGGTGGACAGGAAGGGGGAGGCTTCCTTTTCCCTGCCCAAACCACTAGCAGAGCTCACAGATAACAGGGCAGATTTGGAAATTCATGAGTGCTGGGGTTATTGGGCAATCTTGTTCTTTTCCCAGGGCTTGTGCTTCTCCAGCAGTCTCCAGGAGGAGGTTTTCAAAGGTTTTCTATTGCTATAGAAATAGGAAAATGAGAAAATGAAAAACTTTTATAAAGGTCAGCCTGAGCAGGGTGCTGGCTTGACATTTATGTCTTTCAGAAGTTCCTCTGAGTTGTTGCTTTGTTATACACGATGAAGAAACTTACTTAGAGGGCACTAGGCCATTTTGGTTTATTGTTTTGTTTACTTGTCATTTTTTCTGGTTCTAGCACCTGTTCAATACCTCTCTGGGCAAAACTATTATAGGCAGCTGCTCTTGTGGTGCAAACCCAGACTTTCCTGGCAAAACTCTCTTTCAGTCTAACACTTCACAAGCTTTTCCCAAGCCAGAGATGAATGAATACTCTTGGAAAGTCTGCTAAGATTCTTTTGCCTGCTATTTTCTGTGCTGTCTAAGAATTTAATCCAATAACCCTTTCTAGTGGCTGTGTCAGGCTTTTGGATCAGACCCAAAGCATGCAAAAAAAAAAAAAAAAGGTTTAGATGTGTATGAGAAACATTCTTCTGTGGCAGCAGGGCATTGGAGCTATGTTTGGGTGTATCCTCCTAATTTCTTTTGTTTCTTACGTGTGCTCAGGTAAGTTTGGGTCTCTTCCCCTAATTTCTTCTGTGCCCCTCAGCTCAAAAGAGATAGAGAACACTACTTTTTCTCCCTTGGCTGCCACCTTTGGTCTCCTAAGAAAGTCATGGTTTGACTTCTTCCTTTGTGCTCCCACTTTTCACTTTTTTTCCTTTCACTTTTTTTCCAGTTTGTTCACTGGCACTAGGTAGATAGTGTAGTGAGGCATGGAAGTGATTCCCCAGTGTTTTTATTTAAAGCCTGAAAACTTCTTGGAGGTCTTTACAAACCTGTTTATCAGGCTGCAAATGGATGTCATCACCAAGCTGTTTGCTAGATGGTTGATACCTGGCTCTTGTCCCATTTTCTGTGACTTTGTGTCTGGATGGAAGTTTTGGCCTTGCTGTCAACACATTTTACATATGAATTCAGAAACCAAAAAGAAATCTGAACCTGTATTTCCTTATGCTGCTGCCTTCTTTCTTCTCTGTAAAGTGTTTGTGGCAATGAAATTAGGCAGATGAAGAGCCTTATCTTTCATTAATCCATGAGAGAAGGCAGAGCTCTGCTTATGAAAACTTTTGCTCCAGCCCAGGTGAGGAAATTAGTGCCTGATCTGCTAATTTTATTTGTGTACTTATGGGCCCATTTCCTTTCCCCCAAGCAAAGGATGACTTCTTCACTGAGGGTTGTTTTTCCTCAGTTATCAGAGCACAAAATAAAGCAGCTGTTTATATTGATTTCTTTTACACTGTAAGGATCATTTAGTATGCAGGAGACCAAAAACTTCACGCGCACCACAAGAAATCATGTGAGTCTAATGATGCCATTTAACAGACACTGTTTTTCTTGGCATAAATTAAGACCTCTCAGAAAAAGTTTATAAAAATTTAAAGAAACTGTGTTGTCTGAGGATGATGAAACAAAGGAGGGGATTGAAGAAGACAGTTTTTTGGCTTTAAGAGCTGATAAATCTTCAGCTGAGTAAGAAATTTATGTTGTCATACACTGAAGTTCAAGAATTTCTGTTTTCTCAGTTGAGATGAAGTTCCTCTGTTTATGGAGAAACATTAAGTAGAAGAGGATTTTTTAAGTCTAGGTTCCTGTAGTTCTAGGGCATTGACTTTTGAAAGCAGACATTGCAGAGGAGGCAGTGTCTCATTGAAAGAGCTTTTCAGAAAACAGGTAGGAAGAATTCGTATTTCTAATACAGACATGCAAAATGTATGCTAAAAAGGTTGATTCAAGTGGCTACCCACATAAACGTGACAGCTAGAGCTCTGTTGTGCCTACAGCCTGAATTTTTAAAGGGAAATCCCTTTCTTGAGTTCAAGATCTCTATTTTTGTAGGTATAATTGACTGATGTTTCCGTCGGTTTTGGTTCCCCACTTCACTGGGCTGTCTAGGATTTCAAGAGGTTTCCCACTGCTGTCACATGCAGCACCTTCTTTACAAGACAATCCTCAAAATCTCTTTTCTTAGGCTGTCATTCAGAGCACAGTTAGACTGATTGAGTGATTTGTTTTTAATAGTAACATCCCAGAATCCCATCCCCAATCCTTCTGGCATCAATTACCTCTCTGTTAACTAGAGGGTGCTGTTACTTTCAGCACATCTTCAGAACTTGTAAGAAGATATTTTTTTAACCTAAATGCCAATAGGACTTTAGCAAAGGCTTGTTTAGAGCTCAAAGGTTTCAGCAGTAATCGATTTGATAAAATAATGGCTTTTGTTCCCATGTGGAGATATTTCAGTCTTTTCAGGCACTGTTTGTTGAATGGAGGGAAATGGTCATCAGACCTGTGGTCAGTAGAAGATGCTGAAAGCAATTGTTCGTGTTCCCTGTAGTTTGAATCTTTGAATCCTTTTCATTATGGAAGTGAAACAGAAGCAAAAATTTTGTGTAAATCTCTCAGTACTGTTCAAATGCTCATCAGAGCATTCTATGCCACACATTTCAATGCAGTCCAAGAGCATACAATTTTATTTTACTTTTTTACTAAGGTTTCACTGTTTAAACTCTTGACAGATGTAGGTGTTGGCTGTATTCACATGTTTTAAAACCTGGCAAAAAGTGTCTCTAATTGACATCTAAATGTTCGTGCACACCTCCTGCATGGCCTGTTAGGGATGTCTCCACACTGCTGTGACAGCCTGCTGTTATTTTACAATTATCTGCAGTGGCCTGCACAGGTAGGGGGGCTTGGAAAGCCAAGGGGGTGTGTATCTGTATTTAAGTGCACCATTGTCACGTCCTCTGTATTAAGTGATGCTGCTGCTGCTCCTTTCCCCTTTACCTCTCACGTTCTAGGCAGTGGAGCTGAACACTTCCCTGCTGCTCTCTGCAAGCAGTTGGTATTGCTCCAGGGGGGCTCTGACAGTGGTTTGGCTTTTTCATTTTAAATTCATGTGTTGTAGTTCAAAAGATAAAATATCCAGTTCTAGCTAACTGCCAAAAGAGTGTATCACTTTCTGTAAGAAATCACTTGTCTACCTTTTAATTTGCCCTAGGTGAGAAGTGAGAATGTTGAGATACATTACCAGGCTGGGGACTTGCTAGCAGAATTGAGGGAAGCAAAGTGAAGGAGAAGGCTTTTCTCAGCTCCTTGCTCTTCCCTTACATTGCCAGTATGTGCTGGGAAAAAGTTTAAATTAACCTTTCCCTTTTGTGCTCTTCTTAATTGAGTTTGTTCTTTTGTTTGGGACTCACTCCTGAGAACGGGAGTATCCACACACTGGAGGTTTTTCAGTGAGGAGGAGTGAAATGGTAATGGAGCCCATATTTCTGTGTTTGGCAGCACAGCTGTGCTTTCTGACCCACAGTCAGGGATCAGAAGGAGGAAGGAAGTACAGGAACCAATCACTCACCTGACACTTCTCTCTGCTTGACTACTCAGGGTCCAGCTGTGACCATAGGCTACAGAGTCCTTCCAGATTTTTAATAGCACAAACACATTTTTGTGAATTCAACTAATACATCATGGGTTTTTTTGACCAAAACATTACCATCATGGTGTCTATTTCTGTGATCTGACAGAGAAGAGTTTAATAGTTTGAAAATGAATGAATTTAAAATTGGATAGTTGAAGGTCAGAACTCATAGTGATAACTCAGCTAATGTAATATTCATACCTTGGTCTAAAATAGTGCTGTATATCAATATGTTGTCCCTGTCTGCCATGATTATCTAGGGTAAAAAGACATTTGTGTACTGACAGATATCTAAGGGAGAAAGAGACAGGGTGTGATACTAACAGTGTGCAAGAAAATTCAGAAGTGAGTGAGACACCTGGAAGAATTCATAGGCCACAAACCATTTGTCTCTTCTGACTAAAGCAAACTGTATTGTGCAAGCATTAACCACTGTCAATACTTGCCACAGTAGAATTACCTGGACCATCCTTCAGCTGATGCTGTGCTCCAGATTAATGACTTTTTTTCTTGAAAAAAAAAGCACTAAACTGGGAAGGAGGAAAATACCTGGTATGTTTCTAGCAGGCTTACTTCTCAAATCAACAATGTGGCCTAAGAACTGAAAATTATTCCTGCCTCTCCAGTACAGATGGACAAAATCAAACAGGATGCATGAGATATGGATATACACTAACACCAATCACCAGCCTAATACAGGTCAGCATTCAATCTGTCCCAGGTTTGAGAAACAGAAGTTCATGCAGGGATGTCTTTTTAAATTTTTTGACATTTTCAAGTTTTACAAGTTTTGTACTGGCAAGGATTTCTTGGACACTGCTTCATTGGCTGCTATGTCTCACTGTCATCTCAGAGCTGTATTGCCTGGCTAGGGAATTTTGCAATGTGTTCAAAATCTTGGTTATCCTTTGTCATCCTAAAGTAAAAGATGTGATAGGTTCCATTAATTGTTACCCATTGCTTAAATGAGAAGGGTCTGCCTCCTTGGCTTTAAGAAAAGGAGCATGCCTTGCTCTAAAGAGGCATAAGTTGAGACTACAGGACAAGGGTCAGTTTGGACCCTGATTTCCAGACAGAGAATGAGGAGGAACTGGAGAAGAATATAAAAAAAAAAATCAGCATTTATCTACAAATTCTGAAGACCAAGTAGACTTAGCCTCTAAATTAATTATAAACACTCAGCCTGCAGCTGGCCAATGAACTTTCTGTGTGCATTTGTACTGTCCTGCTCCCAAAAGAGTACACAGTCCTTTATTGGTATCACAAGCAAAGGCCTGATCTGCAGAGTTGAAATCTCTTGGGAAAGAAATGTAGTGTTTTGCTGAGTTGGATATGGTGGGATCAGGATTTGCTATCCCTCTCTTGGTGTGCTTCTAAATATTCAGGGCAAAAGTTGAACTTATGCTAAAGGTTTTCTTTGTTGGGTACTGGATGTTTGGGTTTCTGGGTTTTTTTTAGTGAACTTGAGCTGACTTGAGGTTTCTTTAAAATCTGGTGTCTCCATGTAGCATTCTTAAAGGTATATTGCCAGCCACATTTCGTGAGGTCATTGCCAGGCTGGAAACATGACACCTCTCTGCTATCTTGACAAAAAAGGGTAGTCTGTAAGAGCTAATCTACTGCCTCAATAGGAGATGATTTATTTTTCCTGGCTTTCAAAAGAACACTTTTTGCATGAACATGTGACAGAGGATCTTCTGCAAAGGAGGAGAAGCAGTTATATGCAAAATGAGAATTGGGAAAAAAAATAATCTTCAAACGTGTTAGACAAACCAATTTATAAATACAAGTGTTCTTCCTCTGTTCCTGTTACCAGATTTCTCAAGAGTCAAGAAAATTAATCAAAAGTAAGCATGCTTAAGAGGATTTTTAAATAGATATAGATTTTTTTTAATGCACTTTGTATTTTGCACAGTTTTCTGGTTTATAAGCCCTTTTAACTCATGAAATGGGAGAAAACTCATTATGATACTTGACAGGTGGTTGCAATAATGATCAAATGCCTGTCACTTGTGATTGTGCAGCAGTATAGGAGGGTGGGTGTACATTCATGCCATCACCAAAATTACTATGGATTATTTGTATGAATATTTTGAGAAAAAATTATTTTAATGTCCTGTATTTTAGGTACAGCTAGAGCAAGATGGTCCTTTCTTTTTGAAAAGGTTATAGTCAGCTACTTTAAAAACAACAGATGAATTTATAATAATCTCTAGGGATTTATCTTCTGGATTTATAGAAACTGATCTCTCTGTCTTAAAAGCTTGTTTCTTATACAGCAAAGAAGGAATTCAAACAAAAACAACAGATTTATTAAAGTCTACTTTGCAAATTCTGGTGGCCAACAGAGAAGGAAGAAACCAGACACTTTCCCCCAGGCTCTCTGGTTTGCCAGGGTGTCCTGTCCACCCCTTTACTCCAAACCAGAGGAAAGCTGTGTATGTGATTTTTGGATGGCTTGATGTTCTGTTTGCCTTGATTGGAAGCTCAGACTGAAGCTGTTGTCAGCTCCCTGTTTGTTCATTTGGTCTGGAATGGTTCACAGATGTCCATCCAGGGCTTGGGAAGTTGTACAAATAACTGAAATGTGAGGCTCAGCATAGTCTAGGCGAGGAAGAATGGGTCTCATAGAGAGCAGCTGTCTGCCCTTTGACAACAGAAGATGCTAATTCCAGCCCAATAGGGAAAAGTTCACTGGAAGAAGGAAACCCTTAGAATAAGGACATTTATTTTCCCACTTGCTGTGAGGAATGAGGGTTCAAGGTCCATCTTCCAGCGGGATATGTGTCATGTGGCCATGTTGGGAGGAGTTCAGCAGTGTCCTCCCTGTGTGACCAGCCTGGGGGTGCTCTCCCAGAGCCTTTCTGGTGGTCCAGAGGGGATCCCCACAGTGCTGGAGACTCATTGTCCCACTAGTAGAGGACCATGTCCACCCAGCACAGCACTCCTCCCATCCCAGTTGCCATCCCCTTCCTGCAGTGGAGGGTCCTGGCCCTGTAGCTGGGCTGCTGTACCTGGGGGGCAGCTGTGAGCTCCCCCAGCCTGACACTGTGTGTGACATACTAAAAACATCCTGTATGGCTGATGCTCTTCCTCTCTGTCACCAACACAGAAATGCATAAATAAATCAATAAATAAGCAACTCGAAAACAATTTTGTGAATTTATTGTTGCTGGTTGCATTAGAGGGAGTGTAGCAAAGTGGTAGATAATACTTTTAAGGTCCTAATGGATTTTTAGAAAAGTTCTTTCTGTTTTTTTAACTGCAGGCTGGAAAGTCACTGCTGCAAAATGTATTTGAGAGCCATGAGATAGAACAGATAATTTTCTTTCACATAAAGCTTTAATGTTTTCTTTTTCCTAAAGTAAATAACACCTTGCTGAGCCGTCTGAGCCGTCTTTAAGTGTGCCAATTTCTCTCTGGAAAGGAGATTGCAAAGGTGTTAATTACAGTGAGCAAACTACTTATTAATGGTATTTTTACATTCTTGTCATCTATTGGTGGCTGAAGGAGGATGGGGGAAGAGGTGCTACATTTGTAATACAGGGTCATTTTTTCCAGCAGTAAAAGGGTAGTGAGAACAGAGAGGGGTTTAAATTATTCTGTAAGGGTTAAAGGAGCTGATATTTGGGCATGGATGGCTGGTTAATAGAAGTTCTGAAGAGTTTGCCTTTACTGCCTTTCACTTTAGTGATCCGTGAACTAAAGTGTCCCCAAGTAGGATATGACACAACAACCTGTGACTTGCTCATTAAAGGCTCATAATAAGGCCTGTCTGGGAACTCTCTAATGCCAGATCACTGAGACCATGGACTGGAACAGCACCTTTGGAGCTCCTGCCATCCTTTATGGTAATGCCTCGAGGTCTGGTCTTGGGCAGAATCTGCAGCACTGCTGTCCTGTGGGGCTGCTAAACACTGCTCTCAGAGCCCCTTTGAGATGAATATGGTTGATACAATGGGCTTAAGTAGGTTAATGATCTTTTTACCAGAAATAATCATCAGATGGCAATAGAGCCATGAGCTGATAGGTGTTATTGTAGCAGAGTAATGCTGTATATGTCATTAGAATCTCCTGACAGTGAAGTATGGCCAAACTAGGAGTTCTCTGAAGGGCTTACCTGTATGTTTACTTTATATTGCTGTTACACAGAACCTTGGTTTTCATGAATGTTGAGTGCTCTGTGTGGTTCTAGCATTTGCACCTTGAGAAAGGCATGACACTAAAAGAACCCACCCGTGAACAAGTGTTAAAGGGAATGCACCTTATAACATTCCTCACTCACTTTTGTGCACTTCCTGAACAGCTTCTTCAGCTACTGCAGGACAGAGAAGAGTGGGCTGGCTGGGTGTCTCTCTGACCCACCAGGACACCCCCTCTGTCCTTACAGCCCATTCAACAGTGTTGTGCTGGAACCTGGTCACAGTAAAATTTGACTGAAGCCAAATGAGACCAAACAGCAGGGAGTAACTTACGTTTGAACATTAGACTGCTTTGATCATCTATGTCATCTCAGTATTTTTGAAGATGTAGTTGTATGGTCAGCAAATGTGACTAGCAGTGTCATTTCATGCTGACAGAGCATACACTACAGGCAGATTCTACTGAGAGGCCTTTTTTGGGGAAGAGATGTGACAGAATTTGGGTACAATCAGTTATTCAGCTCAGAACAAGTATATATGGCACTGTCTCTAAGAGAAAATGGCTCTCTGGAGAGATGTGTTGTCAGGATTCTATTGTATTACAGAGGGATTAAATGTGCATATAGATAATGTTTTGAGGGGAGTTCTTTAGGGTTATTTTGGTTTTTGTGTGTGTGTGGCTATTTTCCTGGATAGCAGCAGGGATTGTAGCATTTATGTGTTAGCAGGAACAAGAGGAATCACTTCGATGCAAATGTAAAGCTTCAGTTGCATTATATCTGTGCTGTAGGTGTATGTAAACTGGCCTGTGCATGTATAAGGAAATGTCTCCAAATTGCTGCATATTCAACAACTCCTGAGGCCACAGTTAGTCGCTGGTAGTGAAGTAGCAGCAAAGCTCAAAGCTGCTGTTGCAAGATGAGTTCTGGAAGTGTTGAACCTGCCTTGGACAAGTCCTGAGCGTTGGCAGGACTGGGTGAGCCCCTGGAGCAATGGGCTCTGTGTGTGGGGTGCAGGCATGAGGGCTGCTACTTTTATTGGCAGAAGGTTTGGTTGCTGGAAGGTAATTTGGGGACTTAAAATATATATAAAAAAGGACTTTGAAGACTGTGGTCCTTAGTCTTGATTTCCTGGTTTGAATGGGAAACATAATGAGGATGAATGTTGTACTTCAGTATTTGATGAAATTGTATTGGTTCAGGATCAGGGTTAGCCATTTACTTATTCTTACTGTTTTTTCTTGCCTCCCCTAATCCCTCAGAGTTTTGATGTTTTCTCAGTATATTGTATTTTCTTCCCAGCTGCAGCTGTTCTGGTTTGGCCCTGTCTGTGCCTTAGCATGTGTATTGTTTATTCCTGTGCTGCTGTTATTGAATAGTCATTGGTTTTGATTCCTCTTATTTTCTTAAAGATAGTTATTGCTTTGATAGTTATTGTTTGGTGTTAGTTAGTTAGAGGTTCTTTAGCTTTAGGTCTTCCTCAGAGACTCTGGGTCAAACCCTTAGCTGGGTAAAATCAATGTAATCAATAGAGCACTGCTGATGCACATCAGCACAGATGAGCCCTCGTGTAACATCAGCTCAGCAGAATCCTACTCGAACCTTTCCTTTATTTCCTAGTTCAGCTTTTGGAAGGCATTTATGGTCACAAAACACTTGTTTTCTTTCTGCAGATCCTGTGGTTTTCAAAGAATTGAGCAAACCAAACTCAATTAAGAACGATAGCTTTCCATTAGGCATGTCAGAAATGTACCTTTTCTTTCTGTACAAATAAATTGAAGCTTGGAATATTTAAGAGGAAGAATTGTAATCTTTTCCCCAATGACTGAATGTGTTAGACCACAATTCCCATATTTCAGGCATTAGCCATTTGCCATATCGTGGCACTTTCAAACAACAGTGTATCTCTTTATGCAGAGGATAATTAAGAAAATATCTGATGCCTTTTTGCCTTTGCCTTGGCAGTAAATCCCACATACATGTGTGGGAACAGGGAGAGCCAGCAGTACTTGGCCAGCCAATTTCTCAGGACATCAACCAGCAAATGTTCCTTCTACAACTGGTGTTCCACCTCCCAAAATGTAAAACCACAGGTTTAAATATCTGACCCAGCCACCACTAAAGAGGCAGCAGAAAGCTGCCAGTGGAGCCCAGCAGTGGTGACTTTCTGTCTGCTTCTGTAACCTTTATATGTGCTGCCTCTGTGTGTCAAGAGACAGTAATACATCTTCCTAAAATAGATGGCTGCAGGATGTGCTGATAAATTGGTTGACTGACAACACGAGCAAAATCATCAAGAGATACATGGTTGTAACCAGTGCCCCTCACCCTGTCCTGGAGCATCTTCATGGGCAGTTAGCAATCTTCAGTGAATTTCAGAGGTGTAGCTTCTTTTTAAAAATGTCCATTATCTGCAAAGGAAGCTGTTAGGGTAGAAAGGGAGAATCTTTCAAAATATGACAGTAATTATGATTTGTTCTTGATGAAAAGCCTCTCCACTGCTGGGTGGGTACCCTGCACGGTTCCTATGCATAGCACACCCACTACCTCTCCCTGTTTCAAAATAGGAAAGGCTTAAAACAAAGAAGGGAAGAGCACTGATTGCCAGGAAATTGCAGCACAAAATGAAAGAACAGGAGAAGAAAACTCTGTTACAAATGGACCTCCCTTCCTGACCTGAGCTGCAGAGAGTTCCAGGTCACAGCACAGAATCCAGCCCTTCGTCTGGATGCTGCTGGGGCAGGCTGCAGGGGAGTTGAGCAGGTTTCTTCTGGTGGAGGTCATATGCCAGATGAGGTGAACTTGGCACGAAAGAAGCGAAAAAGCTACGTTTGAGATGTGAAAGATAGAGACAACATCATATTAAATATTTGTTTTGCCTCAGTAAACTCTTGAGTTTCCACCTTTGCAATATCCTCCAAAGGCTGTGCGAGAAGCAGGGCCATTATCTTCCCAAAGCACTTGTGCTTTTGAGCACGTCTTTATAGGTTTTGCACACGCAGATGGAAATCTGGGCAGAAAAGTTGCTTCTCCTTTACATGACCTCGCCTTCTGCCTCAACCTGGCCTGCTGTCAAGTTTCCTCAACATTTTTTAGAAATCCTGCATTTTCTCTTGGTCAAGGCTATGTTGTCACCAGTGAAAGAGCACCCTTCCACCATTTAATTGATAGCTTGAGAATGAGAAAATAGGCTTATGATTTATAGAAAGCAGCACAACAGTTGTACAGAACTCAAGGCAACGTCATCTTGAATGTTTAAGAAAATGTTGTGTTTGTTGGAGGCAGCTGGTAGCTCCTTCCCTGGCTCTGAAATCTAAGTCCATTTTGTATACGAACAACTAATATGTAAATAAGAATTAAGTGTTTAATTACCTTTGTGAATGTAACTGGTTATTTTCCTGTTTTGGAACATTTTCCTTCTCCTTGGCTCATCTCTAAGCTTTGGTTTTAAGTGGTGCCACATTAAAGAAATTTTTCAGCCTTAGAGAAACTACATCTTCCAATCTGAAAAACAGTATCCTAGCTTGTATTTCAGATATATCTTTGAAGATACCCTTGATGTAATTGATCAGTATCTTTAAGGAAATAGAAAGGAGACTGCTCTCTGTTAATTACAGAAAAGAAATATCATTACCTAATCATGTACACATAGGAAAATTTCAGAGCTTTCACTGTGATTAATCATATAATGTGTAATACTTGGCAATTAGTCTAGACTGACTTTAAGGAGTTCTCTGTCACAAATTTTAGGCACAAAAACCCACCCTGCTGTTGTATTTTAGATGTCTAATATTTAAAAAAATAGATTTGTTTACTTCTTTTAAAATAGTCTTTAGAGCTCTTTTGAGTGCCTGAGTGTGTGTTACAGACCTGCCAAGGTTCTTCCTGCAGTTACACATTCACTTGTTAATGACTTTGTCTTAATCAATACTTTCTCAAATGGAGATGCTCAGATATTTCAAGAGTCACCTTAAAAGACCTCTGGCAGATAAATAATTAAACGACCTGCTGGCTGCCTTCCTGCATGCAGAGAACTTCTGGAAGAAACCTAATTGTTTGATTTCAAAAATCAAAACCTGCCAACCCCTTGAAAAAAGGCAGTTTTAGCTGTTTGAAGAATCTCACTGCTTTTAACAGGTCATTGTAGTGATGAGCTGCAGAGTGAAAGAAGAGATACTTTTGTTCATTAAATTTGCAGAAGAAAAGTAGAGCGAAGGGGGAAGTGTTGAAAACTCTAGTGCATAAAATTTCATCTTGTCAGGTTGCTAACTAAGAGCTTGATCCTGGAGTTGCTCAAGTGTCTGTACAACTTGCTGGTGTCAGTTGTGTTGAGAGCATTACCCACGTGCACACGTGTTTGAAAAATGAGACAAAGGAAATCTGAATCAGTTTCCTTTATTGCCCTGACATTAACTGCATTAGGTTCAGTGGTAATAGGGGAGTCTGAGTGTTGGGGCTGGTTGTCTCTCTCCTTTATGTCCTTCTGACCAGTGGAGCCTCTGCTCTGACTATTTTGAGCTTGACAGAAATAGCTTTGACATGGTGACAGGACGTGTGCTAAGCTGCACAAATGTGCATATTAATTTGGTAATAAAACAAGTTAGTATTTGTCATTGCTGCTTATTAGATTGATGTATTATCTATCTAGACAGTACCCTGCACCTTTTGGAGGCAGTGCTCGAGGAAGACAGATGCCAGCACAGAGAAGGGGTGGGAACTGGGGTCTCAACCTCCTTATCTTCAGGAAAAAACACTTGCCAGAACTACTCTGTTAGTAGCCTTTCTGCATTCAGTACCTCCTGTCTGTAAATCATTGCAGGCTTCAGGAGATGAGCTTAGACACCCCAGAGGGTAGACTGGGAATTTAATTATGTTATGCATATTGGATTGAATATTAAAGTGGACTGTCAGATTGTTTGGAAATTGTGGTGGCTGGTTCCTTGAGGAAGGAAGATGTGCAAATCCAGATTATTAGTTTTTAGGCAACATCTGATGTACTTTTGACTTGAGGATTATGTGAATAAAGTTTCCTGCTGCTTTGAGACTGTTCTGAATGCCAGAGGGCTCTGCTGACAGTCAGGGACCTGTGTAAACTGGGGGCATCTCTCACCTCTTTGTACCTCATGTAGGTGACAGATCTTTAGTGCTGTGGCAGAACCCTTCCATGCATGGGGTTTGTAGGAAGCCAGGTAATTGGCCTTGCTGGGATGCAAATAAGCCATATTTAGGATTCACTGGTGAGCTGTGGCAAGGGGATGCTGTGAAATTCAGTGGGATCAGCACAGCTACACTTAGCTTGATCAACAGGGGAGGGTCAGTGGATATAAGTATGTGCTAGAGAGCAGCCTTTGTGCAGATTAAGTTTTAATTTTGGTTACCTCTTTTTAGCTTCTTCATTCATGTGTGTTTGTATCACTTCTAATGTAGTACAAATATTGACTTTGCTTTACAGTAAAGATCGAAATAGAAGTGTCTCAAAGAATAAATAGAATAATTTAGCATAATATCTGGAAATAAGGAGTTTGACAATCTGTTAAAGGGAAAAAAGTAATATAAAGGATGAGTTTTCAGGATCATTGTAGTTCATGAGTAAAGTTTTTTTAAGATCATCAAGATCTTAAAATTAGGAAGAATTCAACTTTTTTTGTATTTTTGGATCATAATTCATTTATTATAATTAATACAGTGTGTGGTCCTCCTCCCTCTGATCGATCCCCTTTCCTGTCTACCTCAAAAATGGTGTGAGGATGCTTTTTCTGTTCAGCTCCCAAGTACTAAGTTTCTCAGATAAACTGTATTTTTATTTAGCTAGTCTAGAGCTTGATGTGTTTAGCTCCCTGCAGTTATCAAGAGAGCCTCTTGGTAAAAGCAGCTCAATATGTACCTTGTTATTTATAAACCTGAGGAGGTTGGAAAACCTGAAGTCCAGCCGTACTCAGCATCTTTAAAGCTCTTTTCCCAAATATTTTTGCCATTAGCAAGAAAGCAGTTACATCAGACCTTTCCTTCTTCTCTGGTCAAGATAATTCTACTTCAGACAGAGCTGGAACTTGAACAGGGGAAAAGCTTTTGAAGTCTCCTGTCCACTTTTCTGCTGCAGTTTGATTCTGTGGAAAAGCTCCCAGAGCCTTCAGGGATGAGATGCAATAGCAAAGCTCATGACAGGGGTAGGTTAATAAATGTTAATTTATTCTGCCTCTTTTGACAGAGAGGAATGGCACTTAATGTTTAAATCACAAAGGTTCACTTTGTATGAGCTTGATTTTGGATCCTGCCCTCTGTGTTATGCAGAAATGTAGTCGCTGTTCAGTGAGAACAGTTTTGTATGTACAAATTGCATTCTATGCACCCTCTAAAGCTTCCCAAAGCATTTTGTTTGTTCAAAATTCAGCAAATAATGCTTACAAGATCACCCCCTGAACATGCCTTAGGGAGCTTCATATTTAAAGCTGATGTCAGGGTTGTTTCACACCCTTTCAATCTGACATTTGATACTCATGACATATTTGTCACTTGACAACTGCTTGTCATTGCTTGTAGGAGGACATGTTTTCTGTCAGGACATGGCTGAAGCACCGAGCTTTGTCCCACTCCCCTCTGTAATGGGGCTGCAAATGAGTATTTTTCCCTAAACCTTGGAATTCTGCCCTCAGAGATGCTCATTTAGAGGCTGAGGTGTAGTTTTCTGGAGGACCAGTCCAAGCAGAGGCACACTGAGCCTTCACTCTGTTTCCTGAGTGACCTTCACTGCTGCTTGGGGTGAAGTCTCGTGTTCTCCTCTTCTGAGACAATTTAGATAGCACTGGGGTCTCCTGCCATGCTCTTAGCTTGTCTGTTCTCTTAGGTACTCATGGGAGTAGAGGGATCTTTGCAGACCTGATAATCCCACAATGAAGGTGAAAGATGCCTGAAAACTTTCCCCCCTCCTTCTGGTATCTTGCTCATCTCTCCAGTGAGCTGGAAGGATTCAGATTCAGGCAGTTCCCTCAGCCCTAATCCTTGAAAAGCCCAGTCAGGAGATTGGTATTAAAACCCAAACTATTGAGAGGAAGGAAGAAAAATAATCCTCTCCTTTTCTCTTTTGAGTTGTTCTCTAATTCTTTTTGGGTGGCATTTATTTAGCTTTTCTGTGAAACCTGGAAGGGTTGACTTTTATTTCCCCTGCCCCATTTTCTGACTGGAAGTTGATAAGATCCTTCTGTAACCATCCCAGACGCAGGCATATACATGGCAACTGAATTTCCAAAATGTGGGAGGCATCACATTCTGAAGTTTCATTTGATTGTCACAAGCTTGAAGAGGAGTTACCAAAAGTCCACATCTCTTCTAAAGCAGTCAGTGCATGGCCGTGGCTGCTGTCTTGCATTTGGGCCCACAGTGCCCTGAGACCAAATCTTGTGGGGAAGCTCAGTGTGCAATCCTCTTGGTATTGCAGCCCCAGGAGGGAGAGGGTCAGTGCTGTGTGAATTGAGGGCTGGGGTGAGCTGTCTGTTTGGGGTGAGTCTGCTCTATTTGTTTCTCCATGGCTGCAGGAGTCGGGCTGGAGCTCCCGTCCCTGCGTGTGCTGTGCAGGCCATGATGTCCAGTGATGCTCCAGTGAAAACAGTCAGGGCTAGCAGGCTCTGGCTATGTAATTTTCTGCTAGATGCCCCACGCAGGGGTAGACATTCAGACCATTTTGCCTCTTTCTAAGCAGATTTTTGTCTTTCTTTGGAAGCCTTCCAGGAGAAAATGCAAATAGAGTAGTGATGGAGCACATGTAGCACTGATTAGTTTTATTCTGGAAATGCCATACATATGATCTCAGCTAATCATGCTACATATATATATATATATATATGATACTGTTTGTCAGTAGGGAGAAAGGGTTCTTCCTCTAGAAAATCAATTTTTAATTCCTTATTCTTACTGAAAAGGTAGCATACTCTCACAGATTTAATTAAAGGTATAGCAGGCTTTGTCTATCAAGGGAAGCAGAATTATACTTTGGTTACTTTCCAAAATGGCAAAGGCTTAAAAGCAAAACTAAAAAGCCTTCCCCACAATGTGCTAACACATTTTGACCATTATTACAGCTCACGTTTGTTGTTGTTTTGCTTGTGCTGATAAGAGAATATCATTATACAGGAAATCAGATTGAACAGATTCTAGTCATTGCTGGCTCGGAGCTTTAGATCTTTCTCTGCTTCTCTGTGTAACTTTAATTAAGCATTAGGTCAATCTTGGAGGGGGCAAAGCCTTTCATAAAGTAATATGTAGGGAATGGTATAATAGTATTTCTTTTATTTCAGCAGAGGTTTCATTTGTTGTCAGGGCAAGAGATGCACAAAACTAATTGCAAGGCTGCCAGGAAGAACATCTCTTCTTGTTATGATAATGGAACTTTGTTTACCTGACCTTCCAATTAGTCAAATGTGGATTCTTGTTTGTATCCTGACTGCCTGATCTCTGTGGGTTCACCTGGTTCAGGTATAGATGAACTTCAAAAAAACAGAAGAGCAGCCCCCTCAAAGTTGATTTCCTTCATCTCCCACCCCAGCTTGTAAAAACAAATAAGATTTCAGCATGATATTAATGAATAGTAACAGAGTCAGAATAATTGGTGCCCTCCTGGTTGTGATTAGGATTCAGGGAAGTTACTTAACAACCACTGTTTCTTAAATATGAATTCTGATTAATGACAGATCTTTTTCTGTCATCTACTGTGCCTGTAACTAACACACTTTGCAGCTGCAGTACTTCAAAATTATGTATTTCTTTTTATGCACTATCATGTCTTGAATTGTAATAATCTCAGTAGGAAGTTTTGAGCAGCATATGTCTGTGTGACCCTTGATTTTTATTTATTTGTAAAATTTTTCATTTATTTATTTACTTTTCCCTTTATGATTGAGGATCATGCTGCTGCTGTTTAAATCCTTTGCGTCTTGTAAGAGATACTGGGATAAAGGTTCTTGGTTACCTCTGGCAATAAACATGCTTTGAGAGTGGCTGTTATGTAAACACACGGATGCTGTAAGTGATTGCATTGTACTCACTGAGTAATTAGACATGAACTGTTAATGTCACAGAAGTGTCTTAGGAAACCAACTTAATTGTGGGAGGGGGTTTTTATTTGTTTGTTTTAGTTTTATGGAGGCCTTACAGCTCAGGAGGAGCTTTGGAGCTTTGGCAGCAGCCCTGGCCATGTGTGCTGCATTAATCCCAAGCTGGCTGCCACATCCATTGCTCCCCTTGCTGTCACAGTTTGGTGCATGTCAGTCTTCATTAACTGACTATTTTAGGAATCTCCAGCCATTCCCAGGCTACAGCTCATTAAGAGTATTCTAGTGCGAGGAGTGCAGGAGGTCAGATGCTGTTTTATGAAGTGCAGTTCTGTGTCCAGCAACCCTCCAGCTGCTGCTCCAATGTGTTGTGCTGCTCTGGAAATCTGCATGAAGCGAGGGGAATGAAAGACACTGTCAGTGTGTTTCATCTGCCCTTTTATTCCTGGGACACCACGGGGTGTTGGAAAGAGCAAGGAGCCACGACGCATTTGGCTGTTCATCAGACTTGTCGGTGGTCTGGAGGGCTAGAACCATTCCTGTGCCTTGGGTTTTTAGAATTATGTTTGAAAGTGTTTGAGAAGAAGTGCAGCATGGAAAATGGATGTTTCTGGAGTTTGCACCAGTACAGTAACATTTGCTGTAAAAGGAGCAAAGTGGTGGATTTTTCATGCCTTTTGAACTTGCTAACAGGTTTTCATATAAATTTAAAAATTTCCTCACTGATGTCAGCCACAGATATTTCAGAACTTACTAGGTCAGTTACAAGCAAGAAGCACTTACTTAATAATAAAGTATTAATATTTATGGGGATTGCATATTTATTCAGGGATCTCAAATTGTACTGCAGATTAAATGAATTACTGCATACAGCACAGGTTGAGGTACAGAGAAGTTGAATCAAATGCAAATCATCCAGGCTTGGAGCCGGTGAGGTTCTTCAGGGAGTGCAATAATTTTTATCCACAGGCTGAGCATTTGGAAGTCTTTTTGTAGAATCAGGTTTAGTGAGTCATTGGCAAGGCTGGGAATTTGAATTGAGTGTTGCAGTCCTGTCTCCCCAGCCCGTGCTCTAACCAGTAGACCATACTTCTGCACTTCTTACTTCATCAAACAGCAAATTCCACTCCAGATTCAACCACATTCTGTTAGGTAGTTTTCATTTCTAAAAAGGACTGGAAATGAAAGACTCACTCACCCAAATCATGTAGAGATGACTCAGATAGCAAACTTTTTAAATCCTCAGGCCTCTTAAAAAAAAAAAAAAGAAAAAGAAAAAAAGGGAAGAAATGAACAAACTCCAAAGGAGTATCAAGAGACTTGGACTGAAAGGAAAGTGTGTGAGCCATTCAGAGTACCATTAAAAGCTGGTGTTATGCCAACTTGTGGTTGAGCACTGTTCTTCAGTGTAATTTATTTTACTCCTAAAACAAACCAGCCCCACTAATGGCAAACAAAAAAGCTTCTTTCTTCCAGGTTTTGATTGTTGAATGAAAGGATTTCGGACTAAGCAAACCTAACCCACTTAAATTTCATGGCATGTGCCTTCACCCAGGATTTTTTTGTGTGTGTCTGTTAACTTCCCCACTCTGTGCTTGTGTTGCTGTAACTGTGTCATTCAGATCAGAGTAATAGCCCAGAACCTAATCCCAATGTATTATCTGTGCCTCACCTGGGCATTCTGGCCATGGCTTGTCAAGTGGATAAATTGGCTCACCCTCAATGATGTGAATAAAAGAGTATTTGTGGTGATTGTAAATCCCATTGAACTAAGGGGGTTGCTTAATCAAAGCACATATTTGGAAGGATTTCTCTGCATTGGGGCAGGAAGGAATCAGTCCTCTCAGCTTTGCCTATGTTGAGAACTAAAAACTGAGTTAAATGAATAAATGTAATTCAATTGGGATTCTTGTTTAACAGTTTATTTTAAAGCAGAATCTAACCAAGATGTTCAAGCTCTTGAAAATACAGATTTGTGAAAGAAGTGTGAAAGCTCAGAAACTTTGCAAGACTCTGAGTGTGTAGAAATTGGGTATGAAATTAGTATTTTGGAGTCTATAAACATCCTCTGGCTGTGCTGCCCAGTAATGTCCTGAAAGATGATTGAACTGAAGTTTTCTAGAACGCTATTTTTTTGATCCAGAAAATCATCAAAATTTGTATGGGTGTTTCAACTTCCCTCTTTTAGCAAAGATCTGAAAACCAAGTAAGTACACTCATTAAAGGGTTTGTCGAGGAGTGTGTCTACAGTTACTTTGAGAGGAAACAAGAGGCCTGTTCAGAGGAATTTTGAGCAAGGCACAGGTTAAAGTAATTTCAAATTCTGCATAAGTGTGTCGCTTTCTATGTGTGCTGTTGGCATTGTTTAGTCTTTTGTACCCATGTAATTTACTCCCACACAGAAGCCATTTACGCTGCTCTTTACCCTTTGGGAGTGGTTTAAAATTATCTTAGATGTAAATGAGAGCCCTACCCTGAGGTCCAGGCTACTCTCTGCATCTTACTGCCTGAGGTTACTGCAGCTCCTGCAATCAGTGTGATTGCAGAGTGTGGGTCAGGGCTGCAGCTCTGACCCCGAAACTGCACCTCTGAGAGCTTTCCAAAAAGCAGCTCTCAGAACAGTATCTCATTACTTCTGCAAATAATTTTTTTAAGCAAGCAAAAGGAAGATCCTTTGTAGCCTCCAAGGAAATTTTCCAGGGTCCAATCAGACAAGAAATATAAATCAGGCATTTACAAGAGAGGAGACTGTTCAGGTGAGAGACCCTGAAAGGTGCTCTGCATTGTCTGAGTGCCGTTAGGGCTGGGTCCAGAGATTTGTTCCTCTTAAATAATGAGGAGGAGTTTTTCACACTTTAGAAGGTTTTTGGTTCTGTTATGTTTAACTTGTCTGTAGCTTTCAGGTGTCAAGGCTATTTGATGGTTTTTTGTTTGGGTGGGGGTTTTTTTTTGGGTTTTTTTTTTTTTTTTTTTTTTGAGTCTTCAAATCTCCTGACAGGTAAAACCTTTTCTGGCTGACCGGTCACATCAAAAATAATTTAGCCCTTGTGCTTGTTGCTTTTCCCCTGCTGTTTGTACAGCTTGATTTAAGAAAGGCAGGAGGGGAGAGACATTACTAGAACAAGAAATAATTTGTGCTCTTATTTGCAGTAATATGTATGTCCAGAAAAAGCCATGTTTTGACTTTTTTTACCAGTGGATGCAGAGCCAGGTTTCTCAGCTGAGGACCTGAACTGGAGTGAGCAGCATTCTGCTACTGGTACCTGGACTAGGGAGGCAGATCTCATGGAAAAGCAGAGCTTCCTGAAATGTAGTTCTTGTTGAAGGAATCAGAGTTTCACTTGGAGAATTTTCAATGTACCTCCCTGTCTGCTACACAGGGCCCACTGGTTTTGGGGGTTTGTTTTGGGGTAGAAAGTAATGAGTTTGTCACAGTGATATATTCATTCTCGTTATATTTCAAATCTATGGAGCTACTCCTGGCTTCTGCTCTTTTGCTGATGTGGTTTGACCCTTGCAGAGGGATGTCTGCATTGGCAACAAGAGCTCCTCTTGGAGCTGGACTCGCATTTTCCTTTTGACTTCCAGTTTATCTGACTGGATGCTCTACAGTGCATCCACCTTGCTTCAGAAAAGCAAGGAAACGTGCTGGGGAAAAGGTGTCAGGTGAGAGGTCCCAGCCAAGTGTGGAACTGGGTGGGTTTTGTGGTTTGGTTCTGCTGTCAGCATCACAAGCAGGGAGCTGGGAGAGTGTTGACAGCCTCTGTGCCGTTGCCTGGCCTGGGAAGCTGCCACAGAAGCTGTTCCCAATGCAGCCATCCCTTTGTGCAGGACGAGTCACACTGGATATAGACTCTCAGACTCCTGAAAGTCTGGTGCTTTAAAGCTGAATCTTGCAATCACTTCCTTCTTGGCAGTAAGGTCCAGCTTTCAGGGCTGAAAATGGAGCTGGAAGCCTCCATATTTTGGGGAAATGTTCCTGTTCCTTTGAAACTCATATCACAGCACCGTTTTCAGAGAGGTGCAGAAGGGAACCTGAGAGAAAAAATATACTTGAAAGTCTTTCTACCAGTTACACATCAAAAACCTGGGCTTTGCTTAAATGAAACTCCAAAACATATTTATGAGACCAAATCAGTTTTATACACTTGTGTACATACACACACAGAGATGCTGTAGCAGTATATATAACATGTATGTTCTGCATATAAACAGAAAATTATATACCTACCAGAAGGTTTTGCAGTTGTACATTGTTTTTCAAATTTCTGTATCATTTCCACATAGAACTAGAAAAACATAAACCTATCAGAAAGTAAGCAGCTCTGGTATTCTTTGTGTTAGGAATTTTTTTATAGAGCTTGCTTTGCCTTTAGCTGCAAAGCCTGAAATTTAAATTGCTGCAGGCTTCCTTGATTTCCATGGTTGAAATAAATGCTCTGTATCATTTTGCTATTCATGTCATTACTCCCTGTAATCACCACACTCATCCCAGCACACTGTGTAGTGTGCTCAGTTGAATATCTCTGACTTTCAGGAGGCTTCCTGGCTGGCTGTTGTTTGTTTCTGAAGCTGCACAATGACATACTCTATTGGGCTAATTTGATAGTTTGCATTCCAGTTGCTGTGAGTTACGACTTGTGTTTTCTGTTTGCCATGTAAATGAAGAATTGAAATTTACAGGGAATCATTTGCTTCTGTGGTCTCTTCACCTGAATTTACAGATTGTGATTAATGGTCCAAGTTTGGTGAAAGTTCAGAACTTTCACCCTTTCCCCCCTCCCTCTCCACCTCTGTAAAAGTTAATTGCTGCTGCTGCTGCATATTCAGCAGGGAGCTGGGATGGAAATGATGGAAAAAAGAGAGTTAATTTCCTGCTGAATATGGGAGCACATCGCTGCTTGGACTCTCTTCCTGTGATCAGATTCATGCACTCAAGCGTTCATGTCCTTGCATTCATGGGGTGAGCAGCTAATTTCCCGTGTGTGTGTGGCTGGAGCCGATCCTCCTGAGCAGGGTGAGCTGTCCCTGGGAGCAAACAGCACTGCAGGGCTGGGAGCCAGCAGAGGCTGCAGCATCAGGCTCAGTGCTGCTTAAAGTACAAGCAGTATTGTGAAGCTGAACACGTGCAACTGGGTATGTTGGGGAGAAAAAACAATTTTATCCCAAATGCTTCTAAACATCGGTCAGGTTTTTAGTATGGTTTGAAGAGTTACTGCCCACCAACCCCTTGACTCCTGCATTGCCATAAAAGGCTCAGATTGTGGCACAGGTAGCAGAAGCTCAGCAAGGTGAGGTGTTCAGAGGTCAGTACAGCTGGTAGATTTGTAAATTAAATTGGCATAATTACAGGGGAGTGTCCCTCTTTGTGCCCCTGCAAGAGAGAGAAGGCAGAAGGCGCTGCAGATACTTCCATGTGCTTGATGCTGGACAAAGGCTGATAAGTACAGAATGTATTTTAGTATATTAACTTTCTGTGGCAGTGATTTACTTCATAATCAAGTTCTCAAAAGTCCCTTTATTTTGCTAGGAACACTTGGGAAGTAGAATGTTTCTCAGTGTGATGGGAAGTCAGAGTCTTGTGTGGCTTTTGCAGTTGTTCATATTGGGAGAGTTAGGACACTCTGTCTGTTCCCCATGTCAGAACGACTCAGCACCTGCTTACCAGGTATGAACCCACAGTAAAGCCTTTCATACTCAAAAGAAATTATATTTTATTTCAAACATCAAACAGCCAGTGAAAACTGTAATGGCATGACCTGCCCTTCTGGAAGGGGTGGGAGGGAAAGAAAACCATATGTGGATGTTTTTTGCTTGCTTGAAATGATCTTTATAGCAATCATTAAGAGATGATATCTTAGGAGTTTCCTGACCAGAGGTTGGCTGACTAATTACTGTTTCTATTACAATCCACATTGTGAGCAATGAGAGAAGTAAAAATAAAAGCAAATATGTCACTTGGATCCTGTTTGTTTTCTAGTAGATGAGACAAATGGCTTTGTGCTCTGCTTGCCATAATCAAACAAATGGTTTTAAAAATACATATGTGGGTAGATACACACACACACATATATATCCATACTTGGGTTTATAGGTTTAATCCAGAGAGGTGGGGGGGTCTTTATCACAGAAGCCAATTTTAAATAATTATATTTAAAGAGTAACACAGGGGAAGTCATGCACAGCCACGGAGCAGAAAGGCTCAGTGTGTATTGTAGCTCTGTAATAGCTATTATTTATCACAAATGTGCCGTCTGTTTGTTCACACAGAGTAATGAATGACCTTTCTGTTTCCACAGCTAGACCTGTGTAGACTTCAGCTGATGGGGGTGTAGTGCAGTAGCTATTTATCATGCTTCACTTATACTGATCACTGGTTTAAGCTGTACCACCAGGGAAATGTATTGGACTTGCGTTATGGTTCAAAAAAGTAGCTTTTTTGGGGTTAACAGCTAAGAAAAGCAGCTACTTTGTGTCCCTGACTGCTATAATTCAAAATTGACTTTGCTGGAATTTGAATCAAATTACTGCCAATATTGTCATAAGCAAATTTATCAGCCAAGGAATTGTTTACTGTGTCTTAGCAATGCAGGGCCTGATTTGATGTTTTCTTTTCCTTTGTAAAGCTTCGGTTTCTTACACTGATAAATGGGATGGAATATATGAATGAGAAGAAGGTAACTCAGGAGAGGTAATGCATACACATTTTAGTGCAGAAAAGGTGTATGAGGAAGTTACATTTTTAGCTCCTCGTAATGGTCAGAAATTAATAATGTAAAGAACAAAAAGAAGATGGGATGGAAGGGTGAAGTGACTGAACCATTCTTAGGAACAATCAAAGTCTACTGTTTTGTTCTTGCAGATTGCCCCAATTAGTTATATGTTACTGATGCAATCCTTGGATATCAGAAGTCAGTCTTTTCCCATGTGGCATATTAAAAAGCAAAATGCATTATTAATGCTTGAGGTGGGACCTCTGCAACTGTGGTATAAGGCGTTAAATGACATTAATTTAGACAATAATACTATCATCACACTGCTTTACAAGCCAATAACCCAGCTCTTGTTCCCCCTTGTAGTTTATCTCAAGGAGGGAAGTGGATTATTGCCTTATAAAACAGGCACAATGGTGTAGGTGCTGTTCCACTGCTATTACTGCAAATGTTTCAGGAATACTGAACACCAGAGGTAGCTGAACAAAAGTGGAGAGAGATGGAAGACTGCAGCACTCACCCTGTGATGTGAGCTGAAAACTACAGAATACATTCACATGTCTAAAGCCATGGTTGGGCTTTACACCCAGTGTAAAGGAACATGGCCCAGGAGTCACTCACTCTTCTTTTAACACAGACCATTGGATGGGAGACAGACTGAGAGAATTTTGGCCTCGAGGCCACACTTGCAGTTGCAGCATCATATTTGGTCTGGGCTGAATTTGTGCTCGGTTAGAGCAGATATTATCCTTGTACTACCTGCCTATTGGCAAAGCTCTGTCACCCAGCTTGTTCCTGATCAGCTTTTGTTATTCTAAATAACATTTACAGTCATGACCCAGCAAATCCCAGACTCTGCAGGGTGTTTCTGAAGGACAATATGAGGCTGAGACCGGCAAGTTCAGCACTTGGCGTGACACAGGGAGCCTTGGTTTTGGAGATGGAAGGGAAAGCTGGTGGGCTCTTACCCTTGGACCTTGTTCTGGGATTTGGAGAGCTGGGTGGGTGCTGCTGTAGCTCCTGCTGCTGAAGGGAGGACATGCATGGTAAATTCTCCAGAGGGAGGAATTCACTTTTCAAGGTACAAACCACTTTTCTGTTGTCTGGCAGATGAGCACTATGTGGTTTGGCACAAAATACTTTGTAGCAGTGCTTTTCACATGTGAAATTAATGGTCTCTCTTCTCATTTGATCTTGAACTCCTTTTCAGTAAAAGCTTTTCAATAAAAACCTTTACAGTATTCAGTAAGATAAGTGGTAAGACAGCAGCATTCGATTATTTAACCTTCCCTGTTATTTGGAACATGGTGGTGTCCCCTGACATTGGTTAATTACTCTGAAAATTACCTCTGTTATCCAAAACCTCGACTCTCCACACACATCCTGTGTCTTTGTGACATTCACATAGCCAAGGTTGTTCTGTATTAGCATAAATATCTGACCAGCTCCTAGAAACTAAACAGGGAGATTTTGGCTCTCATTACATTTCTGTGTATTTCTGCCAGTCTCAACATGTCTGCTGCTTTATATTCGTCCCTTTAAACTGATTGTTTTTGTATTATACTTAGAATTACCTTGTGCTACATATTGCAGAAGATGATAGTATTATAATGCCCCCACCTGAATTTTTGTCCCATCTACCAATTAATTTGTCAAAAAAAAAATCCTGATTATTTTCCATTTACAATATTTAAAGTTAAATTGTATTACTGCAGAAATTCCAGGAAAGCTAGATAAGAAAGAGAAACTTGAAATTATTTGGGTTTTGGAGTGTATTTTAGATGTTAATCTTACTTTTCCTTTGAGTAACTGTTATTTGAAAATAATTTTTGCCTTGTTTTTCAGTAAAAGCATTGGATAATGTTATGAGTCTCTGTTTTCAACATTGCTATGTTTGTGTTTTCAAAACCACTGCAAAAGAATTCAATGACATTTTGAATCGATGTCGAGGAAGTATTTCTCTTATTAAACCATTCCATTTAATTGTGAGTCAAAAGAAATAGGGTTAAGAAGAAACAGGAATATATTGGTGTTACTAGGTTTTGTCTCGGAAATGTTGTGCATATTGCAGTTTATCAAAAAATTACTCAGGGTATGTGAGGTGGTTTGCATGAAGCAAAATATTCTACATGTTTTTAGATCCCATGAGAAATTACTCAAGAGAAAGTAACATGCAAGATTTGTGGGAAAACATAAAACATTATATTGATGGATCTAAGGGTGTGGGAGAGCATGGAGAGGTAATTTGGAGTGATAAAGATGAAAAAATTATTTTCAAACCTCACTCTGATTGGAAAGCGTGGTTTATTTCTTTCCCCATAAATAATTACAATAGGAAAAATACTTACTTGCCAGGAGGGAGCCATGCTGCTGGTGGTTTGGCTTATTGGAATGTTTGGAGTTTAGTGATTCTTTTGCCTGTTCACACCCAAACCACTCAGTGCTAGAGGTGCCTCTTGTTGTGAAGGTCACACCCTGTGTGTGCCATTATACTTTGAATAATGTATCTTGATTGTTAAATGCATCTTGATTGTTATTTTTCTCCTACTGGCATAAATAATGAACTGGTAATCTATAAATTTGTTGACTTAACAGCAGTTAATAAGTGTTTTATGTGGATGAATTGGGCTGTCCTACAAGTGATGCTTAAATATGTAAGTGGGTTTGAAAGTGGGTTTGTTTCAAATGAATTAAAGAACATGGGGCTGCCACATTCCTGCTTGGTTTTGTTTTTGTTTTGTTTTGCTTTGGGTTTTTTGTTTTGTTGTTGGCACTTTTTTTGTGTGTGGTTTTTTTTGTTTGATTGGTTGGTTTTTTGTTGGTTTTGTTGGGATTTTTTTGTTTGGCGGGTTTTTTTTGTTGTTGTTGGTTTGGTTTGGTTTGGTTTTTTTAATACCTTGGTAAATAAGCGGAATTCTCTGGAAAGACATGTGCATTATAAGCAGAGCAAGAACCTCAGTAGATTTAGAACTGTGCTTCCACATTCTTGATCATAGTTATTTTTAAAATAGTTTGAAATCAAGGGAGCTTTTAAATAAGGAAATGAACTTCTATTCATGTTGTATAATTTAGGAGGCAGGGTGATGTTACCACCCTTGTCAGAATACAGAGAACATAAATACCACTGGATCTTGTCCTCAGAAAGTTGTCCCCTGCTCACTGCCACATTCCTCTCTCTCCTTTCTCACAGCCTGGTGGCAGAGTAGAAGTTTAGGGGTGATTGCAGAGGGTGAAAACCACAGCTCTTGCTGTTCTGGCTCGTGGGCTATTGCCCAGATAGCCTCCCTAGAAGTGGAGATGCCAGCTGAAGGCATGGCAGCCCCTTCTGCTCTGCTGGAGACTGCCAGTGCTGCCCCAGAGCGGGAGGAGGGGAGCAGGACTGGTCCTTGGCTGCTCCGCGGCCTGCGGGCTCCGACTGGCAGCAGCAGTTGATGTTTGTGCTCGCGAGCCAAGTCACGAACCTGAGCACTGGGCTTCTCGCCCATCTTGCCATTTCCTCCTGCATCGAGCTGAGGGACAGTGCAATAACACCCTACGTCTTGCAGAAGGACAACAGCCAGAGCACAGCTCTGAACTTGGTGCTGTGGTGGTTGGGACTGAGGGTGTTCCAATCCTCGGCCTGCTGCAGATCACAGAACCTCCTCCTCCTCCTTGCTCCTTCCTGAGCTGAGCTCAAGACTTCAGTTATTCGTTGCTGAACAGTAGGACAGTGAACGTTAAACGTGTCATGTTTTTTGCTATTCCCACTTGGTCTGTAGTGAGATGTGAGAAGGTGGTGGGGATGGTTAGTTATTTCACAGAGCCAGGAGAATAGATGAGGAACAAAGTCAATTCCTGCTGTGGTTCTCTGTGGGAAATTTCAGTTATAAGCAGCTTAGTCTTGGTCCTAAGCACCATTGAATGGGATCTGTTACCACAGTAGAACCAGAAAGGATTCCATTACTTAAAGCAGAGGGGAAAAAAAGTACCTGTGTTGTATCTGATAGCAAAGCAATGAAGTTCCTGTGTAAGAATTCAAAAAACATGATAGTTTCTATCACCTAGTAAAAACACCATGGAAAAAGGTAGTCTCCTAAGATAAGTAATGTATTCTGTTTTGGTTTTCTACTTTTCTCTAAATCAACTACAATTAAAAAAATTCTTTATCCCTCTGAGTAGGTGGTATCTATTAATATTTTAATTAGGGTGAGGTTTTAACTCGAATCAACAATATTGTTACTAGCTAAAAATGCCTGACTGAATAGGTAAGGTCCCGGAAGATGAGTTCTGTTCCCTCAGCCTCTGTGCTTTTCTTTACCTTGACTTCAGGATGCCCACACGCAGCTTTCAGATGAGAAGCCATTAGATGGGCTAATGGGGCATCAAACTAACCTGAGGCAATGCACATGGGGAACTGCTTCTCTCTTAACATCTTATTAGAACTCCCTCAAGTATAACAGGAGGGTAGAGGTAATTAAGGTAAAAATGCAAATAAACATGATGTGACCATTTTTATGTCAAGTGACCAGCTAAAAATAAATATCTGCTTGGCATAAGTTGTTTCCATGGAGCAGGGTAAATACCAGTTCACTGCTTGTGGCAGGGTCGTGATCTCCTGCTGTGGCCCAGATTGAGAGGTGAAGATTCACAATATTTATCCTTTCAGAAAGTGTCTGGGGTCCTGTTAGAGGAAACAGAAAAAGATGGACAATTTGGTAGGTTGTTCAAGTCATCTTCCCACGTCGGGCCAACTGCAGCAGAAGGGGGACAGCCGTTGTCAGTGCTGGCCCTGTGAGGACAGTAAAAATGAATTGATGGCTCTACTCCAGTTCTTAATAGAGCAACTTGTTCCAATTCTGCCTCTTTGTAGACTCTACAGAGGAGAAATGTTTGGCAGAACATAGAGGATTAGCTACTGTTATGCCACTGAAAATCCCTGACTCTGAGGAGAGCATGAGGAGCACGTTCGAGGCAAGACTGTCATGCAACAGCTTGTCTTCCAAGCTCAGCATCAGTTGAGAGCGAGAAATCAGTCCATCAGTTTTCACAGGCAGTACAGCATTCTCCTTAAATCTGATCCTCCACACACCAGCAGAAGTTTTGACACTGGCATCCATGGTTCTGGAGTTAAAGAGCTTTCATTTTAGTCATCACAAAGCTGCTGATATTGGTGAATGAAATCACCTTGTGAGCCCCTCATGAAAATGACTTAATATATTTCCCTTGTTTGTGAGATCCCTGTCTTCTCCTTGGGTCTCTGAGGATTACAGTGCTGAGGGTGAGCTCATTTCTGGCTGAATTGGTTTTGAAGAGGAACAGTCTTCCTTGTAGCTCAGCCCTTTTGTGAGCAACTGAAAGATCTGTGCAATTTTTCCTGTACTCACGCTTTCTCTCAAGCATGCCAACTTGTGATTTGGGCAAGTTGTGTTTACATTAAATTTCATTCTCTCAGGAGGTTTTTCATTCAGCAACTGTCTAGCACAAGTTCACAGTAGAAATTCACTTGATGCTGAGTGCCCTTTCCTCCTGTTGTCTTTAAAATGACTTATGGGCACTAAGCTTCTTGCAGGATCATGTGCCGTCATTTATTTTACACAACAGTCTGTTTTACATAATAAGATTTACAACATCAAAGACAGCAAGAATATTCTTTTTAAGAAAGAGAGTGTGAACCCTTTACATGCTTAGGAAAAACATTATATCCTGTATGTATTTTTCACATACTGGAATGCCTGCCATTTAACAGTGTCTAGGGATTTAAATGAAAGCTGACAACAGAAATATCCTAGACATACTTCTTTTTAAAATACCTTTAACTTCTTTTAGCTGTCTGTCTTCTGGCTTTGCTTTGTCACAACAAAAGCCAGAATGTTAGAACTAGTTTGTTTACAGGATTTCCAGGGTACTCCAAATAATTTCTGTGCCTGGTGGAAACTCACTAAAGATGTACGAGAGCACTGTCAAATATGCACCAAGGAGAAGAGATCTGGCATTGTGGATTCTTCCCTCTCAGTGAAGCAGTTGCACTGCCATTGACTTGAAATCAGGCAGAACCTGGTCCTTTCCTTTACAGCTTTTGCCCAAGGAAGGAGCCACGGAGTACAGACTGTGTTTCACTGATCTTATGGGTCCTGCTCAAAGAGCGGGGGCACCCCAGGATGTCTTTGGAGGGCAAGGTAGGGAGACTTGCCATGCCCTGCCCTTGTGAGCAGAGACCTTGTTCAGTCCATTTGTTCAGATAAGGCTTTCTTGCACTGCAGTGCAGAGGAGTTGAAACAAATCAAGGAGTATGAGTAAGATGCTTGCTGGTGAAGGGATTAAATACACTCAAGCATTAGATCCTGCTCTCATTCCCTAAAGGAAGACAGTGACATACAAAGGGTGGAAGAGGTGGATTTGTAACCTGTAATGTCTGTCGACCAGGGGGTCAGGAAGGACTGCTACACAATGCAGGGATTTTTATATGTTGTTTAAAGACCTGTTTTGGTGAGTAGTAGGAGTACGGGGTTAAAGTTAAGTGCAGAAGTCAGACCAGTTGATTAAACCAAATAATTATCAATATATTGCTCTCTAAAAATTTTAGACTTCCCATTCACTGGAGTCCTTTAAAGTCCTTTGCTGTTTCATTGTCCTCTGTCATGCTTCTCATAACCTTGTGAAATGGGCTGGCTCTGCAACCTGAACAGACTTTCTGGCAGCGGCAGTACCCCAGAACTGTGCATTTTGGGATTTTGTAGCAAAAAAGAGATCCATGACAAGAAAGATCTTTTTTTTTTTCTTTTCTTTCTTTCCTAATTTTTAGACCATTTCAGTGCAAGAAACCACTTACTCTTGCTACGTCGCACATAGTTGTAGGGTTAACTAATTTTGTTAAGATCTAGAATGGGCTTTTAAATATACTCTGGAGAAAAATTTTGCCATGGCAGGCAATGAAGATGATGAACTAATCAGTTGTCTTTGTCACTGGTTTTATGATTCATTTTTATGGTGCTCTGTCTTTATGAAATCATATGAAATGTATGAAATTGTCCTTGTTTGCAAGACTCTTTAAAAATGTTTTGGAATTCTTATTTGCAAGCCGTGTTTCAGCTATAAATACATTGGCAGATTAGAATTTCATTGCTGCAGTTTTTCCTAACTCCTCAAGCACAATCCTCATGCAAATGGAATAATCCCTTTGCTTTGCAGTCTCTAGGTCAGAACTGGAGGAATGCTTGCAGGGACCTGACTGCCTTCTTTAGCTGGCTCCTAGAGAAGAGCAGACAGACAGTCACTGGAACAGCTCGTGACATGTGTTTGGCAGCAAAAGTACCCCTGATTCCACATTCCAGATTATACTTCTCAGCTCTGGCTGGCCCTCTTCCTGGGCACTCATTAGCTTTTCTTTTAGTCATTTTGCACCCAACAGAGGTGGTCTCCTTCTGCTGAGATTTTCCTGTTAGGTTTTTTTTTTAGTGCGAAAGATATGATCTCTCCTGAGTAGTGGTGGGAATGTGTTGGGGTTCCCTTTGGCTGAAAGGGTGGCTGGCAGGAAACAAGTACATTTATTCTTAGCAAAGAGAGGCGTGTGAGCTGGGGGGAACAGCTCAGGAGAAATCTGATGTGCATCAGGAGTCTTCCTTTGCACAAGTGCAGCCCCCTCTCTGCCTGCTCCTGTGGAACTGTGTCACCCCTCTGTCTCAGACACCCATGTAGACAGACCCAGCCTGTTGTGCTTGAGCAGCAGATTTCTATGGGACCATCTGGGTTCTGGCCCCTCTCCCAACTTGGGGTCATCTTCCATTCCTGGCTGCAGCATCCTGTGTGTCTGAAGAGCAGACCAGGATGATGAAAGCCACCCGAGGCATTTCAAACCAGAGAACGAACAGCAACAAAAGCAACCTCAGAATGCAGAGAGGTGACTGGCTGAGGTAATTTAAAATAAAAAATGGCTCTTGTCTAGCAGCTCCTTTATAACACATAGTTACTGTCTAGAATATCTCAGGAAACCATTTTGTATTCTGCTAGTGTAAACCTAGATAGCAGATTTATCTATAAAGATTAGGAGTTATTTGGGAAAGTTTCATTTCATTGTTGTATTAAAACCAGAACATTCCTGTCTCTCTGTCATCTAACTGTTTTATATATTGAACTAATTACTTTAGTGAGGCTAAGTTGAGCAATTATTAGTCAGACTGCGTATTTGAGTCTCCTTATGGCATCAAGATAAAAATCCAGTCATCCCACATTATAAGCTCTTCCTTTCTCTTCCCTCAACTCCCCTAAAAAAGGTTTAGGTTGTTTGGTTGTTTGTATTCTTTGAAGAATACGAAGGTTTTGCACTTCAGACAAGCCTATTTCCTTTTTTAATGGGAAAAGCTCCAAGCACTGCTTTTCAAACAGAAGTAGAAAGATTATTTTTGCAGACTTCTGTTGAGCAGTTTTGGACAACACCCGTTAACAGGAAAGCATGGTTTGTCCTAAATTTCTTCAAGGTGGAGACAGATAATCTTCCTGTTTTAAATTACCACAATTAATGGTTTGAGATGATGATAGTAATGTAGAAGTTATTTTATCCTTTTACCCTTTTTATATGAATGAGTTTAGTGCACTGTGCCGCTTGAAGTTTGCTATTGAACTTAAGGTATTTGAGCTTGAAAGTTTTTTTGTAACAAAGAAGGGCAAAGACACCAACTCCTCACGTAAAGACATTTAAAGGAATGGGCCCGAGAATAGACCCAGTGTTAAGTCAGTGTTGAAAATAATGTATTTAAGCATAGGTTAAAAGAAGGCCAGATCTTCAGTTAGAGATGATTGCCTGGGCCCTTAAGGAAAGAAGTGATGGAATTAAAGGGACAAATATTTAGTTGTGCTGCACAAAAATGTTTTGAACTTTCTCACGAATCTTCCCATTTTGTAGCTGCTGATGAGTGAGTGTAGGTCATAAAACTATTTCAGGAATGCAAACTAAACATAACCACAACTTTACAAACTAAGTATGACCACAACTTTTCAAAATATCAAAGTATTTTTGCATGTGGAATCATGCAGTGTGGTCTGGGAAGGGATATAAATGCCTACCTAATTTCTAAACATTTTAGTTTGGGTTTAGGGCACACTGATACGTGGGGATATCCACATGGTATTGCAAGGGCAAAGGATCTTGTATTTCTTCTTGCTCCCTCTGGGTCTTCAGAGCTGTGGATGACTAGACAGGGACAGAGACTAAAACTTCCATCTTTGCCCAAATAGGATGATAAATAATTTTGTGACACCTTTTTCATAGTCCTATGGTAGAATAATGTGATTCAGCACTTGACCAAATGCCCAGTATCTGCTGGTTTGGCAATTTTAGTCACAGTGATGAAGCATGAGGTCAAGATTACAAGACATGCAGAGAATTATTTGAAGATAAAAGTGCTGTTATTGAAAATTTTCAGGATTTCATATTTAGAACAAATTGTTTTGTTTTATTAAACAGAGACTGTTAGCTATATGGGCCCAAGGCAGCCAGAAAATTCTCACTAAGAACCAGTTCTGGGGGGAAGTGAGCTTTGCCTCCAGCATGTTCCTGGTTCATCGTATTCCATGGATGATTCATCAAGGACAGTTCCTGCTTTCAGTTAGTTTAAAAAAGAAAATTAAACATCCCAGCATCACCACCATTAAAATGTGTTATATGTTGCTCAGATATGTGTGTTTTTTTAAAAGAGCGTATAATGTTTTTCTGATTTCTGGATTTCCAGAACCTAATGCTAACCTCCTTTCCCTTCCCTTTCCTTTCCTTTTCTTCTCTTGTTTATTTGAACGATGAGTGCAAAGCAGAAAATAGCTTTCTGGCAGTAAATGCTCTCTGGCATTGGAAAGTATTTGATGGTTAAGTTAAGAATGAAAAATATGGGGTTGGAATATGTGGTGGTTGAGCTGCTCTGCTGGCTGGGCACCTTCCCAGATGGCCAGACGTGTCTTGCTGCCACAGATTTATAATGTGGCATTTCTGCAGAAGGGGGAAGAAAATACTCTTTGTAAATGGGGAAAGGAGAGGCTTTGAAAAAGAGAAACTGTTTTTGCTTTGGATTTTAGATGCTTTCTGCAGTCATCTTTCATTTCTTGCCTTCTAAAAGACTCCACCACTGAATAAAGGAGTGATGCCTTGCATGGCACTTCCTGCCACAGAGTTCACTGCTGTACCAGAGCTCTCCTCTCGCGTGTTTGGAGAGCATCTGGCTCACGGAAGCCAATGCTAATGGAGCCCTATAGGCCACAGTACATTAATAATATTAATGCCAAGCTACCACATCTGCGTTATGTTTCCTGTGCTGTGGAATTACCCTCTTAGCCAGCTAAGTGCCTGCTTTCCACTTTCCATTCCCTGAAAAAGTGAGATTCGTTTCACTGCTCACTAGCTCAGAGAGAGGATTTGAACATGAATTTCTCCTGCAATTGCCACAGTGGGACAGCCCTCGCTTACCAGTGTAATTTGCATTGCTGTCTGAGGACACTTCCACGCTTTAAGCACTTCAGGAGCCACCAAAGCAATTTATGCACTGGGCAGCCAAGTATGCTCTTTCCTGCACCCTGCTGTGCAGATCTCCCTACAAAACAGAAAGCCTGTGTACTGCCCCACCTTTCTCCTTCAGCCCCCTCCCCAGCTACACTTGTCTCTGGAAACAGCTTTCAACCCAGAGCTGTCTCAGAAGTGCCCTTTGTTCCTGGAGCCATCTCCCTCTCCTTGGGCAGCAGTGGAGGACTGTGGGGGTGTGGGGAGACTGGTTCCTCTCTGTCATGATTAGTTTAGTGCACACTGGGAGCTGTGAGATGGTGCTGGTGATGACCTTGCACTCCCACATAGGCAGTGGACCTGAACGTTTCCCATGGAAGAAACTTGTACCTAATTTCACGTGTCAGCATAGAAACCCACCATCTCTTTGTTACTAAATACATAGCTAATGCTTTTGTAAACTTGTTCTGTGTTGAAGTGCAGCTTATTTTTTTTTTTTTAACCTGAAACTGACTTTGGTGAGGAACATCCTTCCTACATCAGCTTGTTTGCAGAGCTGTGGCTGAGCAGCCAGAGGAAAAAAGAACGTGGTGTTTCCCATGAGTAACTGCAATGCCAACAGGAGCACTGCTAGGGACCAGGATACAAGGGGGCAAATGATAGTGTGTGATTTGTTTGGTAGGAGAAAAGCAGATTTAGCAAAAGGAAAATAAATGTAAAGCTAACATAGGTTTACGTGGAAATAGTGTCTTTTTATTGCATGATACTTGCTATTTTCTAGCAGTAGTTGCCAGCTAGTACTGAGAGAATGGATAGCATGATTTATATTCAGGGGCCTAGCAACTGGTGCTGTTTTAGGAAGAAAAGGCATATGCTTTTAATATGTTAAAATGTGTCTTCGGCAGCATAATGGTTTTAAAATACTATTGCTCTTCACTCTCCGTGTGCTTCTCCCATATCTTGTTTCCCAAATTCCACAAGATCCAGCCATCTGGCCTTCTCATTATCTGGCTCATTGTATATTGTTAGTCTACTCTTCTCTAAAGAAGGGGAGACAAAGAAATTCATTATTAAATTTAGTGTAGTTATTCATTCCCTATTTGGAGTTAGATTTTAGTTTAATTTGTATTTCTTTGTGTTCCTTGGTCCTGCCTGGTTGTACTGTGTTGGTGCCTGGGGATGGTTGCTGGCTAAGTGTGGAGGAAAATCTGGGATGTTGTTTTTTGCTTGCTGGCTGAACTTGGAGGTTTTTAACCCTTTGTGCAGTAGGAACATGTGGCCTGTGCTCAGGTTCAGCAGCTGCAGATGGGCCAGCCTTGGGGTAGGTCTCTGTGTGCAGCTCCTGTTCATTTTCAGGCGCTGTGCAGGAAGTGCCCAGAAACTTTCCTCGTGACTCCCCTCTGCAGGGACAAAGCAGTGGCAGCAAGTGCCTGTGCTAACACACAGGAGGCTGTGTGACCCTCCTTTAGTGCAGGGAAGGGGGAGAAATGGCTGTGATTTAAACCCTTTGGAGCAGGTGGGATGGGTCCTGGACTGAGCCCTCCAGGTTGATCCAGGTGATGAGGGCTTAACAAGAAATCCAGAAGTCTACTCTGCTTTATTATACCTGAATGTCTTGAAAATGCAGGTGCTATTTAGAATCTGCTTGGGAGCTGGGTTGGATGAGAGAATCAGAGCATGGAGTGAGGGCAGAGCCATTCCTATCTCTGAGCATCTGAGTTCTGTTTCACATCCACCTGAAGGGGCTCTGTGTCCTCAAGGAAGCACAGGAGTCAAGGACTGGGAGACATTATCAAAATCCATTGATATTAATCCAAATTAACCTTTGACCACCTCACGTTTTCTGAATGCAGGTTTTTTAAATGGCAGCAGACAGCAGTAAATGATCTTGTTTAATATCTCTAGCTTCAGTGAATGTGAAACATTAGTATGAAATCTCCTATTGTTATAATAAATATCTGGTTTAGCCTGATAAGAGGTGAGATGGTTCGTAAAATGCTGGATGAGTAAGCCTAAAGAATCTGTTTAATTGAATCTTCTTTCTTACAATGTCAGAGTAGTCGAAAATAGAGGTCTGGGGAATTGTGGTAAAATGCTGCTTTGGCATTTCCTCATTGGTGAGCTGGGCTGATGATGATCCTGTTTTGTGTTCCCATGAAAGCAGCTGAAGACAAGTCACTCCTAACAGCAAATGAGGCATTTTCATATAGACCTTTACTCTATGAAAATGTGTGTGTATGAGTTGGGAGGCACATAGCTTAATTTCATAGGTAAAATAAGGATGTGAGGTTGAATTTAACCATACTGTCTGAAGTAGCAGGAAATGTGTTTCTTAATGTCACCATTTATCCTTTTCTTTTAGGAACTGTTACATTGCATAGGGAACATTGAGCAGTTGTGTCTCTGAATCCCTGTTGTTTACTGATGTGACCTTTTATAGTGTTCAACTGTGGTGCTTGTTTTTTCCCCACATAAAATGAAGCTCAAATTTAAATTTCCTTTACCATTTACATTGGCATGGCTTTGTCTTACACAAGCTGAACAAGTATCCCTGCCTCGAATGAGTAATCTGCTGGAGCTAGTAATATGAGAAAAAGCTCTGAAAAAGGTTAGTACATGGTATGTTCAAATATCCATATTGCATATACAAGACCTTTTGTTTAGGTGACAAAGCAAGAAGATAGAAGCACAAAAAAAGTGGTTAGCTATCAGGAATTTATAAACCTTAAGCACTTCAAAGCAGGTTAACAGATAGTTAAGGGGATCATAAATCTTATGCCTAGGTAGTAAATACCCACATTATACTCACCAAATACAAAGAAATGCTTGTTTCTTCATGCATAGGTCTGAGCTCTGACCCATAGATTTCTGAGAGTTCTTGGAAGTTACTTCTTATTTTATGTCATGATGTTTCCTATTTCCTGCCATGCTGCAGTTTTCTCATCATCTGGGAAGAATCATGTCAAGTTGTCAAACAGACTAATTGGTTTAATATTTTGCAATTCTTTCACTTGAAAACTGATTCTTAGCTGGTGATGAAATCACTTTTGTTTTAAATGTTAGTGCCTTTGACAGATAGAAGTATTAGATACTTTGATAGGATTTTCAGAATTGCCTGTGGGTTTGGACATTTAATTCCCATTAATTTCAGAGAGGTTCTTTGCTTCCCTCCGGACACTTTCAAAATCTCAGCCTTTGTAAACCTTCTGGAAATGTCTGGTTTTCAAATCTTTTCAGTTTCAACTTAGTGGCAAATCTGTTTCTCACCCAGTTTCTACAGCTATAAATGGAAGGTGGGGTTTTTTCTTGGAGCACTGGGCAAGGGAGGCAGCCAAAACAAGCAGAAATAGGATCACAGTGACAAACCTCTCTGAGATCCTGACGCCTCTTTGGGAGGGAGCTCTGTTTGCTTTTGCAGCCCTTTGGGCAGAGTGCACATCCTCTCCTCAACATGAGCTGCTTCCCACTGGGACTGAGGAGAGGAGGGAGAGGTTTTAGAGGCACAGAAATCACTCAGCAAGGACTGCTGTGGTTCCCATTGCTGCACCTCCCCATCTCCTCGTGCAGGGAGGCATGCAGAAATCCCTGGTGGTCTTGCTGAAATGTGGTGGTGGAAGACCAGGGGTAGATCTCAGTTCCCTTGACTTATTATATTTTGTATGTTGGAGCACAAGCCCCAAATAGAAGGACACTCAGCTGGAAGGCTGCCGCTCTCAGGGAAACAGGCTGGTACTTGCTGCAAAACCTTCCCTACAGTTTTGTCTGGAACGTAACAGTCGAGGAGCTTAGTAAATTCTGGGTTAAAACTGGTGAGTGAATTCAGAGGCAGACAATATGGCCTGTGAAATCTGGGCTGATAACTGCGAGGAAGCAGAATGTGTAAAACAATGGGGCTGGAAGCAGGCTGGGAGCACGGAGCCAGCTGCGCAGCCTTGGGCGAGCCTGGGAGTTGAGATACACGTGATGAAAGCAGCCTGGTCCAGTAGGGAAATTCTGCCTGAAAACTTCACTTCTGCCCTGAAATCATCAGCCTTCATCTCTATATTGCTGACATTTCTTGGCTTTAACGGTTTGACTTGTCAGTAGCAAAAGACAATGAGAAAAAACATCTTGCAATTCATGTTGTTCCTTTGCGTTCATTCAAAATGGCTGCTGGGCAAGGGAGAGAAGTCTTTTTCCAAAGTTTGAGAAAGGGAAGCACAGCAGACTGGCCCTGGGTCATGCTGTGTAGTCTGGCTGTGTTCAGCTTCAGCACTCCTCCAGGAGTTGCTCTGGAATGCCTGAAGCTCCTGAATGTTTTCCTAAATGGGCCTTTTCCTCATCACAAGGAAGGGTGTGGAGACAAAAGTGACCTTTGAAATGGTGTAGGGGTTGCAAAAAATACATTGCTGTTGATCAGAGACACCGCTGTAAAAATACAGAGCTTCCAGTGTGCTGTCTTCATTTTTCTGACTTGCATTTGTCTGCTGGTAATAAAGTCCTGTCCTTTGTCTTCAAAAGCACCAGAGAGATGTGCAGTATGAAAGGAATGATCCTGAGGCCACTGAAGAGTCCCATTTTTTGTTGTTGTTTATACCAAAGTATTATGTTATACTATTGGCAAAGTAATTTTCAGCTCCAAGTGAGACAAGATCAGTCACAGTGGTTTTCACGAGATTGATGTGAAGAGCTAGAGTGGTGCTAATTAATCAGAGATGGGGAGAGCGTGTGCCTGCATACTCAATTAGTGTAACATTTCCTAAATTGGAACGGAGCTCTGCCATACAGTAATACTACAGCAAAGCCTGAAGGGTGCAGGGATACAATCCATAATGAACCACCTTAACTCGTTACTTGAACGGTTGCACCCCAGGACACCACCAGTGCTGAGCCTCCAGTGATTTTCTGTGGTAGGTGCTGCAGTGCTGGGAGTCGCCAAAAATGCTGCAATGGCAGCATTTCCTTTTATTTAGATGTTGTTATATAACTAGGCTCCTAATTATATTTTTGCTTAAACAGAAAGAGGACTGGGTGTTTGTTACAGTAAATCATCTTTGACGTAAACAATACTTAGTTACGGCTGCTTTTCACTGTTCTTTGAAATCCAGTCTCTTTTAAGAAAAACTACAGGTTGTGAGAGCTGCTACAATGCTATAAATAACAATAAAGTGGTAGTTCCAGATTTGTTTCAACACTGCACGTGGAAGCTAAAAAATGAAAACTGATCTCTAATGTAAAAAAAGTGTAAGTCATTAAACAGAATACTTTCTGTGCTTGATATCTAAATGAATTTCACTCTTAACCTCTAGTATTTGTATTTACTTGTTCTTATGTTACAGCAAAGGTACTTTCTTCCCTATAGGTAGAAAGACCTGTAAGCCATTGTGACCTGAAGTAGTAGAAGATTTTAAGTCTTTGAAAATAAACTGATTTAGTGGCATAGCAGCTTTAATTTTATCCAGATTTGTAGTTTACATCAGGCACAGCTGTTGAGTAAACCTGCAGAATGAATTAGAAATGGATTAATGAAGCTCCAAGACAAATACATCAGAACATTTTAAACAGCTCTCAAAGAAACAGTTTTATTTAATTTTAGTCATGTAATGGCTTTGTACTTTGAGCAAAATGAAGTAAAACCAGAGACCCAAATTCTAAATTGACAGCCAACGTATAATTTTTCCACAGGCTTTTGAAGAATGCAAAACCATGTAATTATTTTCCGACTAGTGAAATTGGTTCATAGGGTTTATGAAGGAAAGGAGCCCTCCCTAACAAGTATGGTCTGTGGCAGCTGGCCTGGTACCTGCTATACCATTCCTGTCTGTAAAACCAGAGGTAACAGTCCAATTCCATTTGTAGTTACGCTGCTGTAAATCTGGAGAAAGTTCATTGGTTTGATCCACAGTAGAAAGCTGAGTTACTTTTCCTCTCCCAGACTTTCTCATTTCAGGCCACGTTCAATGCAGTGTAGCGTGGATGAACTGTGCCTGATCTCTTTGATCTCTAAAGTCATGAGTAGGTCACTGATGTTTGATTCTTGAAGGGAAAGTACTCAGTTCAGCAGCCCGAGAGGGGGAGAGGAGGGGTGATATCTGCTGATAGACTTATTCCACTGAAGAAATCCTTAAGCTGATCATGTGCCTTCTTGAAATTTCTGCCTTATTTCTGCTGAAACAGTTCTTGAAAACAGGAATTTCTCCCAGGTTTGCTGGTGGAACCTGGGAGCTAGTTTCTCTTTTGGTCTTTGTGGTGGTGTTGCAATGCTCTGTTCATGTGTCAGTCCTGTACCATGGCTGACACAACAGGAGCTGCCAAGCAAATTTAAGAAAATGCCAGCAGGTTTATTTGTCTTAATCATCCTGCCGAAGTTAAACTGCTGCAAATCTCTTATAATTCAGAATATCCTCCTTTTTGCAGCTTGGCTGAGGTGTTACTACTCAATTTAATTTGGCAGGAGGAAGATTGTACCTGTGTGGAAGGAGTGTTGGCCTCCCACTGACAGACAGTTTTGCAGAGTTGCTCTGGAGGATGACTGTTGAAGCTGGCTAAAGATGGATTTATTCTTTGTTCTGCTTATTTGTGGCTTGGTTTTGTGTGCTTGCTCTACGTTTGAACCTGTTTCTGTAAGAAGTTGAGAAGGGATCAGGAATGCTTAACAAAAGAGCAGGTACTTGGGAATATGGTTAGAACAGTGTTTGTAAGAAATAATTATCCTTGCCTTACATCAAGACAGACAAGGTACGCACTTCACCTTACCCAACATAGGTCAAACTGAGCTTAGCTCACTCTTGAGAGGTGAGAAAAGCCTGTGCATGTAGTTAAATTCTAATGCTGTGGAACAAATCCTCTGGTTGATGTTCCAGAGTAGATAGTTACTCTAAAAATGCTACTGAAATTAGAGAGTAGATATAGGAGTCTGCCTTGGCCGACTCTTTCTTCAAAATTGGGTAAATTCTGAATTGCTCAGAATTTCATGACCTTTGGCAATTGAGCATGGCTTGTCTGGATCAGAGCGACCAGCTCCATGCCCTGCAGAATCACCTAGAGCAGCACATGCTTTTATTTTCTCATTGCAGTGACTAGGCTGTGCTTGAAGTCAGTGTGAGTAAAGAGAAATAAAATTCAAGTCAATAAACTGTAATAAATAGCATCCCTGATACAGGTACAAAATGATAGTACTGTACCTCAGTCATGTAGTTGTACAACAAAAAATGCTTCTTAAACAAAATCCTGATTTTTGACAATTTGGAATATGTTTTTCCCATGTCTCTGTGAGTTGATGGTTTAGTCTAAAAAAGCTCCCATTCTGTCTCCTAGACTATAATTTGTCATTCTTTGTTCCTACTGCTTTGAGTCCTGTAATCAATCCCAATTATCTCCATGTCTCTGCAACTGATTTCAAAGGACGGCCTCATGCCATACCTAAAGCTACTAGGGTTACCCAATTAGACAAAATATTGCTGAGTGGGTTAATGTATTAGCAACCTTTGTTCAGAATATTTTTGTGAAGATAATATGAGTTATTAAATGGCTGAACAGGGATACAACTTCGTTATTTAATGCAGCTGACTGAAAATTGAGATAGGTCTTCTAATTGCATGGACAAACATCCCTGGAAGCTGTTTCTGTTGAAGCCATTGTTCTTTGATCAAAAAGGAGTTTGTGGCAGAGATTGTTGTTTTTTATGAGATGGGAAACGTAAGTTGTATGAAATGTGTTACCTTAATGTCATTTGTTATGTATCACTGTTTTCAAACTTTTCAGAATGAAACATGATCCCACAGTAGGCTATAATGGTAGGGTTGTTTGGGGGTTTTTTTTCTTTGTATGGGAGTCACTAATTTCTTGTCTTTTTCTCACTGGTTTAATTTTAGCCATGGCATTAGCTACATCATTCTGATGTTTTCAGTGACTTGTGTGAAACGGGGTGGTGTTTTAGCCCCCTTTCTGAAGGAGCAGGCAATAACTTCTCATGAACACAGCACTTCAGGCAGGAAACACCTCAGGCCTTTCGATCTATGAGAGGAGGGAGGAAAACTAACATGCTAAAGTCTCACAGATAAAAAATATGTGAAATCATGGACCATTGGCCTGAGCATTTCTCATGTTCCCAAGTTCTGATGTCATCTCTCCAGGAACAGCTGTGTCAGGGTTCTGGATTCTCCTTTTGCTGATGGAAGCACTGAAGGATGGCTGTGTGCCAAGAGAACCTGGCATGGAGGAACTTGGGAGCAGTTTGCAAAGTTACCTTTCATGTACAACATGAGCTAGTTCATGTGCAGCAGAGCTGAGTGTCCCTGCCCAGCACCTTTCAGGCTTAGGGAGTGAGTTGCTGTTAGGGATCATTTGTGAATCCCCTGAGCTGATGAGCCTCCTTATGAGCCAGTGCTGTCCAACCCAGACACACGAGCTGTCTACCTGATGGGAATGGATGCTTAGGTCCTGAACCAGTGATAGTATCTGGAATTTTCATTCTCTGTTTACCAGCTGATCTGAAACTTGACTGAAAGACACAAATTAAAATCTAAAGAGAGCCTTAAAGGAGGGCCAAGCAGATGGAGATCAGTGTGGAGACTGGTGAAGGGCATAGAAAGACGTAAGACACCACTTGTACTGTTGCCCTGAAGCTGCATCTGTTATTGGAAATAAAACTTGAGGTTATCATTATTGTCACTTGTCAAAATGTATGAGCTGACAAAAAGCAATGCTCATATCTCTATAAACATTTTCATGGTACTGCAACTGCTGTTTGTGCATTGGGACACCTCTCTGTTGCTGCAAGTTCAGCTGTACCACAGATACTGAACACTTGAGGAATTATGTGTAGCCACACCCCTGTCCAACATCATGCATTTGCTGTTAATCATAGGTGAATTGTATGCCAGGCCAGCTGTACAGTTTAATTTCTGCCCTCTGTCTGTTTGCAAATAGCTTGACTGTGCATATTGAGTCTTGTTATGGATATTTTGTTGACAGAAGCTTTCTTATAACCTTATATCCAGGGCTATGTTTGAGTGGCTTATCACTGGCTGTATATCTACAAAATAAATTAAACACACATATTTATAACGTTACTTTTTAAGCAAAGCACTGAAGTAATTATGGCACTTTTAATAAGCAAAGTATTTAAAAACTACTATGGTTCCCTTTTATTTTGCAAGTGAATTAGTATAATTGTATGTTTTAATTACTAAAATATAAAGACAAATTACAAAGAATGGTTTTATTCTTTAAGGAATTCTACTAAAATGCTGAGTCTTGAAATGCATTTTTCTAAGCGAGAAAGGATGAGGTTAAAATTAAGAGGGCAGGCAAGATATGGGGTGTGCTTAAAACAAGATTGAATTGGAAGCTAAGACACAACAGTCCTTGGATAGGAGTTCTTCATGGTAGAGAGTTGTGTGCATGTGTACTGACAATCTAATTAGGAATGTGTTAAAAATGGCTTTTTATGTAAACTGCTGTTTACAAAATGTTTATTATATAAATTCTCTTCTGCTTTTGATTAGTGTGTGGATGTAAAGACCTTATTTTATATGTCCTATTATAATTTTGTACAGAAACAACCAAAACCTAAGAGAATTCTGCACTGTTTGTATAATAAAATAGTCCTGATGGTCTTAATTTGATCGGTAATTACAAACAAAGATAACTTGGTACTTGATTGAGATGTAAAGATGTTGGTAATTCAGTGTTTCCCTCTCCAGAACAGTAAAGTTTTGGAGGTTTGGTTTATGTTGGCATTTCACAGTCATTCCAAGAGGCTGAATCATATGTCTATGGGGGGGCTTTTTTTTTTCCCTTTGGATAAACTGATTTTGATTTTTGCAGATAGGTGACACTATCCACATAGATCTGACTATGTTTACTGTGAGATATGCAGGAAACTATGTAACTTTTTAAAAGCTTTTTGGCATTCTGGACTAGATGGTTGAGTAGTGAATTTTACAGACCTGGGTCAGTGCGTAAGGGACTGGATGCCAATATCTTCCTATTCATATAAATTCCAGGGATACTGCAAGTGTTGTTTAGCCTGAATCCCTGTGTGGGACAGGCGTAGAAATCTCTCCAGTATTTGCAATGCCAAGAAGTCCTTGCTAATGTTTGTGCTTGGCATAAACACAGGCTGACCTGACAGCAGGTTGGGAATTCCCTGGCTGCCAGGTGCAGCTGATTTCTGCCCAGCCACCTCAGGCTGGCACATGCTGGATGCATTCCAGGAGCTCTCAGTCTCCTGGTCAGCTATTGAGCAAGGAGCCTGTGTGGCTGACAAATTGACTTCTGCCCTATTGAAATTAAAAACAAATAAATAATTGCCTCAGGGTGACTGTGTATTGTGGTATTAGCAATAAATCCATGGTAAATTATATTTATACGGAAGCAGGGAGGCGCCATATCTTTGGTAATTTATATACACAAACTGCCAAGCTACTGAGCTAATGGCAATTTGTGGGAGGTTATCAACCTTGGTTTGCAAGATAATTTAGATTATGATTCCACTGCATTCATATGGAGCTGGGGAAACAATAAAAATATTAATAATGGAATTAAAAATGGAAATGCTTATGGGAAAGAAAAGGCCCCATATATCCCTGAATAAATCTTGTCCCTTGCAGGCTGATTTATTTCTCAGTTTTCATTCTATTCTAGGATAATTTCTATAGTTTTCTAGCTTGTGCTCATCACTAGGAGTTGTTCAACACTTTCAGGTAGTCCATTAAGTAGCATGTTCATCAGATCATTATATCCTGTCATTGAGGAGAGGATTAAATAGTGATACTGGATCTATTAATCTGAGAAACTGTGCTTCAATCGCAGCAGTCTGGAGAATAAATGGAGATGAGTTTTATTGGCATATGGCCTTGATAGAATATTGCTTCTTTACCTAAATTTGGGTGGGTTTTTTTTCCCCTAATGTATTTGACTTTTTAAAAAATAAAATTTGACAGTCAACATACTTATAAGGAGAATTACCTCTCTCTTACTAGAAATTATCAGATTGCATGTAATAGTTAAATAAAAAAATATTAGAATCTGTCTCTCCTGCCAAGGAAAAAAAGAAAAAACCATCATTATTTAAAAAACAAGGAAGAGGTGAGGAATAGAAAAATTACTGAAATATATTGAGATATGAATGCCTCTGCTGTAGGGGAAAACAAACCAGAAAATTCCATCTCCTGCTAGTTAAAAGGGAAAAAAAGCTCTATCTGCCCGCACCTGAGATTGGAGGGAGCACAAATGAACATCAACTAAAGTTATGATAAAATATTAAAGAAATATTTTAAACTATTCCCATGCAGCATTCACACTTCACTGCTAGTATGTGCACAGGGACACCGAAGACTGTTGCTAGATTATGTCAGCTTGGTGGAGCAAGATGGAAAAATTCAAAAGTTACATAAGGGTTTTCAAACACAGATACTGCATCCTGGCAGTAAAAACAACTGTTGGGAATGGTGACATATAAAGAGTTAGATAAATTTTTAATTCACTAGATTCATTACTTTTTTGAAGGCTTTTGACTACATAATTGAAAGTTTTCCAGAATGGTGGTGTTATGCAATCTTTGCCTTTTTTTAAGATATAACGAAGATTTTAGAAAAACAACCTGTTTAGATACTTGTCTTCATCAAGTCACACATTTTTCATTTATAGTTATTTTAAAAGCAATCCTTTAAAACCTTAATGGGGAGAAACTAGCAAAACCTGTGTATTCAGTTGAAAGAGGTTTGTGGCCAGTTTTCCTGGTGATACTGATAAGATCAGGTTTATAAGAGGAGCCAAGGGGTCTGAAGTAGAAATTCTGGGAGGGCTGCTGGAGCAGGAGGGGCATCTGCAAAGGCTTTGAATTGCTTGGCTGTGGCTGTTACAGAATTTAAAAGGTACAAGTTTAAACCAGGAGATTGTCCCAGTGCAGTGGGCTGAATGCTGGTTCTGTAATTGCTGATGCTCTTGCAGCAGAGGCAGCCTGCAAGGGGAGGCAGGACCACACTCAGGGCTCTGCTGCCTGGGGTCAGCTGTCCCTGCTCTGTTCCTGGCACCTGGTGTTATCAGAAATGCAAGAACTGGGGCCTTGGCAGGAGATTGTGTGAGGGAAAGCAAAAGTTAATGTGAAGTGTTAGAATAGCACCATGGGGGAATGCAGAGACTGCTTCTAGAATGCTGCAGAGTGGGGATGTATCTCATAAATGGGATGACATTTAGTGGGAGCGTTGTGTATGCCTGCTTTGCTGCAGAAATAAATATATAGAAAGAACAGAGCAAAGTGCAAGCTTAGGAAGTTCATTCCTTCAGTGCATTGCTCTGCTACTTCGTTTATTTGTTTAAAGAAACTTGTAATTCATTTATCTTCTAGTTTTACTGCAACAATTATCCCCTCTGTTCTCTCCAAAGGTGCTTGTGATGAGCAGTTAATTAGGAAATTACTTTATCACACATTCTTAAATGCAGTTTGTTGATTGACCAATGACAACATACAGATGATTACCTGTAACTCTTTCTGATTTATCTTGTTTTACGGTGAGCTACATTTAATAATACCAACCTTGCTTTGCTTCCAGTCCTCTAGAGACTTGGTTCAGTAATCATTACTTGCACATACAGCTCATTCACGCCCTGATTCACACCCATCAGCCCCAGAGAGGTCAGACCTTTCACATTTATTTTTTTTTTTCCATTTTAAGCAAAACAGTATATTGATAAAGAAGATGAAAAGGAAATACTGCAGAATTTGTGTGTGAAGGCTGCCCATGGGAACAAGGGCTTTGCTTCACAGCTTCTGGAGCGTTTTCCTCAAGGGAACACTGCTACCTCAAGATGATAGAGACTTTTTTCCTTGTGCTAGGTGATCCAGTTTGGCTGAAAACTTGAAAAGCTGCTTTTGACCAATTTGCAACTTGAAGCATGCATCAGGTTGCTAAATTGCTCAGGCTGATGATTCTGTCCACCTGTCCATCCTCACAAAAATCTTTGCACCTGCTGGCATGGCTCCTGAACGTCATGGGATGGGAAAAGCAGGGTTAGGAGTGTTCAATACATTGCAGTTTGACAAATTTCATGGAAACCAAAGGCAGGGTAAAGAAGCACAGCTCTGTTGATTCCTCTCCCTCAAAGGAGTGGTGCTGCAGGGACTGTGCTTTCATTAGACACCAGCAAATCCCCTGGGGAAGCAGCTGCTGCCAGTGCCTGGACTGTGGAATGGGGGAGCCTTAAATCACATTACACACACTGTTAGATGCTGCTGGAGACAACCACAAGATGCAAAATCCGTGGCAAATCCAAGTTTCATTACTTTGCTGCCCAGCTTCCCATGGTGTGTGCAAGAGCGTGCTCCTGTCAGATGTTGAACACATTTTGCTGCAGAAGAGTCTGATCACTTGTCTTTGGTCTCCCCAGGCCCTTATGGGGATTTAGAGGGTTTTATGTTGCATAATCAAACCTTTTGCCAAGTAGACATTAGTGGAGAGGAAGTGGGAAATCATCCTGTGACGGGTTTTACTCAAGAAATTTCAGAAGTGCTCCTGCCTGCATGTGCCAAGTAAGGAAAACTTCCTCTATTTACATGCATTGTCTTTGGGAGCAGTGACAGAGATAACTGACCACTGGCTTTTCTGGGAAGGAAAAGGGCACTATCAGGGAAGATGCTGGAAAAATTAATTAGAATACTAAATGAGCAAATATTTTACTGTCATTACTTCAGCGTTCCTAGGGAAAGAGATAACATTAATTGCCTATCAGAGAAATGGTGGAGGATTATGACAAATGGATATATGGGAGACAGGATGAACATTCAGATACAGGAGAAATAAGGCAAAACAAATAATAATCATAATTTGTGAATGTGTGTCAGAAATAGTTGAAAAATGTTCAAAAAAAATTAATTAATCTTGTATGTGTGAGCATGCACATGCATGTTTTTTATTGGATTAGCAGGGACATCTTTCAGAATTATGAAATACAAGCTGTATTCTCCAATACTGAGAGCTCTTATAATTGCCAGAAGTACAGTAAATGTCCCTATCATTCTCTGGGTTTAATCTCAGCATAATTAGCTCCTTGCACAATAGAGTGTTTAATTTGAATGGCTGCCAAGGCTCATTAAGTGAGAGAAGTAGTTTCTGAGATCTCTGTTGTTAAAATTGGGATTCTCATATGAGAGAATTTTCACTGGAGGTGTCATACGGTTCTTTTTGATATTCCAGTAATAATTTTAGGAAGGAAACTGAATATTTATAGAGATACCTCTGTATCTTTCTACCAGAGGCCACAAGTTGGACTTCACATCTCACTCAGAAATGGATCTGTATTCTAGCATATTTTTCAGAGCAAACTGGGACAAAACCAGTGTGTAGTCAGCACTGCCTTCCACAGGGCAAGAGAATATTTTCTAAGGAGGAGTATATATCCATTTTTGCTTGTGTTAATTGCAAAAGAAAGATTCTTCTTAATTTGGAGAATAGGAGCCCTTACAGTGAATATGACTGTGATTTACTTGTAAGAATGAAATCCTTTCATTTAATATTTTCAGTTGTATTTTCCTTGACTCTGATTATGTCTGTTCTGCTTCCCTCAGTTGTTTTCCCACTGCAAAATAACTATTTCCAATGCCTGCAGTGGGACTCTGGTGCTGACTGAAGGCAGTTGTATTCCTTCCTCCTTTACCTGACAATTACCTGTGACTCATTCATACTGTCACCCAAATTATAGCACTGCTAGACTGCATTATGGTGATGGATCTCATATTTCTGGGTTTTTTTGGATTAGAATACTAGCAGTGCTGCTTCGTGTCACCTCTAGACTGTTTGAAACTGAATGTCAAAGGCTGTACCAAAACTCTGTGAAAAATATCAAAAGCCAGCTGGTGTTTGTGGAGTTAGAGGCAATTCTGTGCCCTCACATACTGCTTTACACCTTTGGGACCTTGTCTGTGTTGCCTGTTGCTAAAGCAATAAGATAGCTATGTAAATACAAGCTGATGTGAAGGAAAAAACCTCTCAAAAACCAACTGACATGTCTGTGGGCCCTGTTATTTTTCTCTGAGTTTGGATATTTAGTTGTTTCAGAAGTCTGATTTTTTTTTTATATTTTTTTATTTTTTTTAGTAACAGAGCAGGCAGTGTTTCTTTATCACGTGCTTTGTGATAGACTTGAGGCAGTAGAAATTCTACAATAAAAAAAACAGTGGAGAATCTGACCCCTCAAGAAAAGGCTTCTTTAACTGTGTTCATGACTGACAGTGGTGGTCTGGAATTTGAGGAAGCTGTACCAGATGTCTTTATGTACCTATCTTGTATTTCTTGGTAGTGACTTGTGCTTCCTATCCCTTGAGATGTCACAGCACTAGCTCAAGACTAGTGGACATGGTTTCTATTTAAATTACCTGGAAGATACAGTAAGGTTACTCTTGGGGTCCATCATGGTTTATGCGTAGGTGAAATAATTAAAAATATTTCTGTGGATCATGTCTCTTCAGTTGTGGCACGATATCCACATGAGATTCTCAAATGCTTTTTTACAGGCCTAGGTTTGCCCATCTGGAAAGATCCACTCTTGTCTCTTTTTGAGACAGTCTGGAAGGAGTGCGCAGACATTAACTTAAAAAAATTGAATTCTGTTCTTGAGGCTCTGGTTTGGAGCTGCCTTTTCTCTTTTTCTAGTTTTCTATGATCCCTGTGTTATGTTTTTTTAATATTGCTGGCTCTGTGAGGCAAGAACTTTCTCTTCCTCTATTTGCAGAGGACATGATGGGACTCTGTGCTCAGCTGGGCTCTAAATTCTAGCAGGGTATCAACATAATCAGTACGAGCTTCAGACTGCAGAGGATGTGGAGGGTGAATTATTTGTTTGTTTAAGAAAAGCCTAAAGAGCTTAGATGGCAAAATTTTCATGAATTATACATTGCCTCAGAGTGGCTCTTTAAAATTTCTGCTTATTCCTGTGCAGGTGATAGAGCTTTGGATATCACTATTTTTAGTGTGTGATCCCATTGCACTACACTTGAATGTGTCTCATCTTCATAGCTTTTCACAGGAAAATACCAAAATGGCCACAGAGGTCTGTTTAGCCCAATATTTTGTGGCTTTTGGTAGCTCAGTAAGCTGGGTTGCTGCTGAGGGCTAGAGGGGAAGGCAAATATTTGGGACCTGCCCTGCCAGGCAGTGATGCTCCGGGCTGACAGGCCTCTTCAGCCTGAGCTGGTATCTGTGTAATTGCTTTTAACAGCCCTTGACTGGACTTTCTCCAATGCCTTTTCCTAACTGATTTCTTGCACCATTTAAATATTTTGGCCTCTGCAATGTCCTGTGGCCACACATGCATTAGCCAAAGGAAGGAGCATCCACCTGATGCTGTGAAGCTCTTGTGGTGGCACAGAGTGTGAGCACTGGTTCACACCTTCATGCCACTGCTGGTTTTTACAGACTGCTGGTAGACTCCTTTCTTGTCTACCCTGAATCATCTCTTTTTTAGGCTTGGATTTTTTTGTTTTCCCTTTTTGAAACAGAAACCATTGCATGCTTATCCTTCATGCCTTTCCTGATCACTTTTCCATCATGCTGGAGAGGAGCAAGCAGAAATGTTCTCAGTGTTCTGAAGGCGACTTCATAAGATGGCTGTGATGGTGTTTCACTTTTCTCTAATCCTTTCATAGTAATTCCTTGGGTTCTGTTTGCCTTCAGACCCTCGTGGAGCATGGAGGTGACACAGAGAGAACTGCCAGCCTAAGTGATTACTCTGAAGTCTTCCCTGAATATTAACAGCTAATTTCAAGTCCATCATTGTATATATAATTAGCTTTGATTCTGCATTGATTGTCATTGAATTTCATCTGCTATTTACTGAGCAGTGCTGTGAGATCCTTATACACCTATTTGAAGTCATTTTTGGTGCATGACAGGAGTCAAGAGCTGCTGGTTAACAGACTTTTTTATTTTTCACTTATTCACAGATAAATTTTAAATGTTTTTTCCTAGATGAATTAAAATTTGAGTATCTCTCTGGAGTGGGAATCCCTGCAGTGTCAATTTCCTTCTATGGAAAACCTGTCCAATTATTACCACTGTTTCTTTCCTTTTTGAAAACAGGGTTGCATCAACTTAACATGCTATGTGAACATGTTTTTATTTTTATGTTAGTGCTGCCCCACCTCCTTTATGTAAAAGTAGGTTGTATTGTTGCAAATTAACTAAAGTGGGAACATATTTAAGTTCACCCTTGTTTATAAGCAATCAGGGTATGTACCAGTTTAATGCGAATGGATTAGAATTAAAGTTGGTACTGTAGTACATGAGAAACCTTTGCAGAAATGAGCTTATGTGGAGCTGACAGTAGCATTTAAATTCAAAATGTTCAAAAAAAGTTGATAAAATTTGTTTTAAAATAATTTGGGGCCTTAAGGCTGCTGTTTAATCTATAAAATTACTACTCTGAATTTATATCCTCTGAATTTTTCTGAGTCACTGAATTCAGTTAAATATTTCAACATTTAATAAAGCCCTACTATATATCAGAAGCTGTCATTGAGGGATCTCTTTGTCTTCATCAAATAATTAAAATCAATGGACTACAGCAGCCAATTTTAAAGTCAGGAGAATGATCATCATTCTATATTGTTATTTTAAAAACAAATGATACAGAGATGGTAATAACCAATGATACAGAGATGCCTAAAATCTTCAGCTCTTCCTGCTTACAGGCTATGACTAAGAGCTGACTGTAAAGTGAAAGCTGACTGGTTCTAAAAATATTGGGGAGGGAAATGAAAGGTCCTTAGAGAAATCACAGAAAAAAATTGCAAAGTCTGAAGTCTTTGTAAGTTGAGTGTGAAGAGGACACAGCTTTCATCATTCTAAATATCATCTTGCAGTCTGTAGAAGTAGAAAACTGAGTTTCCTTAATTCAGTGCTGTTTAGTGCATGTGGCAGTCTCTAGAAGTGATGCCCAAGGGAGGGGGGGGGCAAAGAGCAATGCAAGAACTGATTGTCCCATGTCCCCACCTCCAGTGGACATCCTGGCAAGGAAGACTCATTTAAGCAGGGAAGGAAATTCTTTTGTAGTAGCTTGGATTTAGACTTATTTTTAATTGCCACCATAGAGTTGTTGGAAAACATGAGAAGGCAAATGTAGCTCCAGGAGGAAATCAAAGAGGTTAGATTTGCAGGCCTTTTGCTCCACAGCTCCTTGTGGGAAACACTTCTGGCTGCCTACAGGCAAATAACAAATGGCAGGATAATGCAATAAATTGTACTTGTGCTGTAAGTGTTGGTGTGTTATATTGCAGTAGGGCTTATTTTGGGTTAAAAGTATTTCATATCTGAGGTTTTTCATGTTTAGTTAGGAGAAGCCGCCTGCAGCATTGCAGAGGTAGGAGAACCCCGAGGTGTAGGCAGAGCTGCTCTTGCCAGCACAGTTTTTTTTTAATCACATTGTGTGTTCCTTTTGGGTCTTCGTAGAAAGTAAACAGAGCTTAATGTGACCGGGGTATTCTAGCAGAAAAGCGGAAGTGGGACTGCTGATAATCTGTGAGGAGAATTTCCTCTTTTGCTAGAAGTGTTCTTCAAACCAGTGCTGTGACTGTTCCTGCATTAGCCCAGCGAGACAACACAAAATATAATATTGATTGGACATAAAAGGGAAAGCATGGCCATAGTCCTGCAGTTCTGGGCAGACAAATCCTGCTGTTCCTAGTGCTAATGGCTAAATTATGACCTCAGCCCTGTCAGCCCAAATGTGGCCCTGCAGGAATTAATAATGCAGTTGGAAGAGAGCTATATTTTGCCTTTCATCTCCATTAGGTCTGGGGGTTGACAGTAGAGTAGGAATTGGCAGTTTGCCTCAGACTACAGAGATGGCCAAAAGTATGAAAATAAGATCTTGTTGTTCACTCAAACAAATGTCAGCCACAGGCTACTGAGTGTTATCATACTTGTTTTGCTTTTGAAATATTGTTGAAAGTGCAGTGATTACTCATCCACTCCTTTATTTCCATTAGTATTTTATCTATATCCTTCCCAAAGGAGGAGGGGAGTTAGTTTATGCTTAATTAAGTGTAAATAAGTGATTGCCTATTTCTTGTTTCTTTTTTTTTTTTTTTTGTCCCTGAGTTTTATGGGCTTTTATTTCTTTATTTACATGTCTGCCTTTGGTCTGTGCTGGAAGACTGATCTGCGGAAGGTCTGGCCTCTTTTAAATAAGTGAAAGCTTGATCAAAGAAAACTGATCCATGCACACATGCAGTTCCTGGGTGCTAAGTAAACTAATGAAGTGCTGTGTGTGCCCTGCCAATAAAAGGTGAAATATGCTTCGTATTTTCCTAATATTACTCTTGGAGCTTTGCAGCTGGAACTAAACTGCCACTTTTCTTGTAAATTGAGTTGTAAAGTGCTTGTGCCAAAGTGACAAGGGGTTGCTTGAGATGTTGGATGAATGGAAGGCTGCCTTTGGCCAAATTACTGGGCACCCAAGTTTAAGTGCATTGTGAGGGTGAAGAATGTATCTGTTGTGTTCTCTGGGTAATGTGGACTGTGTTGGCCATGAGCCACTGAACTCCACAAGGGATTGTGGGGGGTTGAGATTTATAGAGGAATTGGAGTCTGAAAAGAGGTTGACAGAGAAGGTACAGCAGAAATTGGAGACCTCTTCACTGCTCTTTTCTGACACTTTTTAATCATTTTGTTTCCAGCAAAGAAATTGTGAATTCTTAAAGTTGCAGTCTTGGAGAAATCTAGGAAACAGGCACAGGCTGCTTGGCTATAGATGTGTCCTGTAAGAACTAATACGGTATTAAATACGAAGACTTTTTTCTTCTTACTGATTATCCCAAATAGCATTAAAATAAGGAAAAAATACTATTTAAAAATTCTTTAACTTTCTATTCTCTGCCTAGTTATGTCCAAATTCTTCACAGTAATTTTTTGTGAGGCTTTGGGTTTAATTTTTGGGTGGGGGGTGTGTTTGGTTTTGTTTGTTTGTTTGTTTTTTTCCTGTGTCTGAAAGTCCGGTACCTGACTCCTGCACCTTGTATAGATTTACTGGATAAGTATTTTTATCTCTTTCACTAGAAGCACTGCCCTTATGTGAAGATCTTGATCCCTGTGTTTTGCAGCCTCTCATTTCTGAATAGTCAAGTGACTGTACAGGACTTAGCTTTCATTTTTAATACTAAAGTAGTTTCCTGGCCTTTGGCTTGGAAATATAAATGCAGAGTAATTTTAAATTACATCTTTTGGTAGTCTCAAAACAATATTCCTTCTTGTTTTAGCTTTGATGGAAAGTCTGTATACTTCTATAGGCATTACACTGTTGCTGCATATAGTGGGAGAAATTTAACGCCAATGCTCTGGCATTTAAAAATGGTAATTTCTCCTGCTGAGGGTTTTTGGAAGTGAAGGCTGACACAAATGGCTTTAATGTTTGGAGGTTTTTTTGTATTACTAACAAGTACTGTTATATATATATGTATATATATATGTTCAAGATATTTCCTACTTGTCATGCTGCAGGTTTTCTTGCTGCACAGGTTGTGGCAGCTCCTTTGGGTTGCTGTGGCCTCTAAATTCCCTGCAGTATCACAATCCTTCCAGAGCAGCTTTTGCACAAGATAATTCCTTTGTGCATTACCTGGATGGCACATAGTAATGGTGGAATGTGGCAGTTTTTCTCTTGTGAAATCACCGGGGAATTTGGTACTCGGAGTAAGTTTGGAAATTGCCATGTGCTATGTTTTGTGTCAAGCAGCAAGGAGCTGCCAGTAGATAGAACTGAGCTGATTAATGCCATTGTCAATGGCATAAATTTTTATTTCTATTCTTACGTGTCTATGGGCTTATGACAGATCAAGGTTAAATCTCTTCCGTGCAATGGCTTGTACATATCAGAGTTTGAAACTGTTACTACAGAGCCAGCTACAGTAACTGCAGCTGACTCCATTTTGCCTGAGTGTTACCATGAGAAAAGAAAATTCTGCAAGCACTTTTTTTTCGAAGGTATAGGTTTAGATGCTCTTTGTAGGTTCTTGTTTCAGTCCCTTGGTTTTTGGAAGAAGCCTTGATGACTGACATAGATGTGTCTTGGGTAACTTGGGCGAGGCTGGAGCCAATTTCCTCTGTGGGAAATGAGGCTGAGGCATTTTGATCACAGCTGGCCACGAGCATCCTCCCTGCACCCTCCCTGCCTGGGCAAGACAGGTGGAGATTGGGTCCCAGTGAGCAGCTTTCCACCCCTCAGCATGGAGGAACTGCTACCTAATTACTACAGCGCTAATATGACTGGGAGTAGCTGGTACTGCAATATGGAAAATACTATATTTGTGTGAAGTATTTGTTGTTGCAAGTTTTTGTTGTGGTTTTTTTGTTTGGAGGGGGGGTGTATGTATTTTGTTGTTGTTTTTTAACATTTTTATCCTTAATTCTAAACATTATTGTGCCTCTGTGGTGCAGACGGGTAGTTTTGTGTCCATTTATGTGTTTGCTTCAAAAAGACTGTTGCATATGGTGATGTTATGGAAATGTATTATGCTGTGCCAGGTTCTGCTTAGCACACACAAACCCAGTCATGAGACAGTCAACCCCAGTCATGAGTTTTTGGAAAAGTCATATTATTTGGGACATGAGTGGTTCTATCCTGGCAGGCATGTGAAGCAAGTGGCAAAGCAAATATTTTTTCTTGTACTAAGACCTCATGTTGTTGTAATACACATTTGTGCTTTTAAATTTATTTTTTAAGGCACTGCACTTTCCTGACCTTTTTATGAAACATTACTCTGTGCAAGCAGGTGCTGGAAAGAGAAGTGTTTTGTGTGGTTATCTGTTTGTTATCACTGTAATTATGAACAGAGAACTCAGCCCAATTAAAGAGAAAGGGAATAACATGGCCATGATTATAGCATACAACACTTCTTAATTTGTGTATGTAGTGCTTTAGTTTCCTGCTTGTTGAATATGATTCTAAATGGTTTCCTTATTGTAAAAGAAAACTATGACAAATTATCCAGTGCTGTTGAAGTTATTGGGCTGTGCTGCTGCTTAACCTATGTCATGTAAAGTTTATTACAATATCTGTGTCCAATATTCTTAGCTGTTTTGTCTAAGGTAGCACAATTTACTTTCTTCCTACCTAAAGAAAGAATTCATAACTTGATTGTAACACTAGAAAAACAGATGATATTCATTCTATGTTAAAATTTCTCTGTTTTGTTCATACAGAAACATTATAGGACGTAGTTTTATAGTTCATAATGTGTTAAATGGATTTATGGGTTAATGCTGTTTAATAGGTGAACAGAAGGTGTAAGAGGGTAATTAAAAGTCAAATTTTATGTGTTCAAAAACTGTGTTGCCAGTTTCCCAACAAAGGAGTGTGACAGATGTTTTTAGACTTTAATCTTGATTGGTGACAAATCATTATCAACAACTGTTGATTAAGAGCATTTAATACTATAGGGACATGATGATGTAGAGGTGAAGAAGGCTTCAGTGGAGCACACTTCTGTGTGTGCTTAAAATTTAAAAGCTAGCATCTGAATATTAGGACTATTTACTTCCCTTTTTGTTTTCCTCTTCTTTTCTTCCTCTCTCTCCCCCTTCTCCCCCTTTTTTTATTTTTCTTCCCAGAAAAAGCATATGTGTTCATTTGGATGAATTACCAGCACTGGAAAATGTTACATAGTCAGCTGATCTTGGCATGTTTGGTAAAATGAAATGTTCCATTCAACTTCCCACATCATCCCCAAGTCTTTTATATTTGCAAGTTATCATGTGAACTTGGAAAAGAATGAAAATTTTGTTCTATATTTTGTTCCTTTTTGTAGATGTTAACTTTAAAGTATTTTAAATGGCTTTTTCTTGATTTCCAGTGCAGGGATGTGACTCCTCACCCGTTTTCTTAATTTTGATGCAGTGGAAATAAATAATGATCAGTGACTAATTTGTAAATTGAACCACAGCACACAACCTTGCATTCTCTCAATGAAAGCCTTTGGCCTAGAAAACCTAGACTGTATTTCAGGAGCTGACTTGGCTTTGGTGGAGCATTAACTTGTTGCCTTGTTGATAGAAAATAACACACAGCACTTTGCTACAATTTGAGTTTTGGACCCTGTGACATTTACAGTTCTTGCTAATGTTGGATATGTAATGAATGTTGGGATATGCAGCAAAGTGAAAGGAGTAGCTGAGGAGTGCTGCATGAGAAATGCTGTAGCACAGGGAATTCATTAGGTTGGTTTTGATCATCTTCAGTTATTGAAGAAAAAAGTGTATTTTATTTTTTAAACTTCTTTTAAAAAGGAGCCTTATAAAATTATTGTGGTTTTTGAAGCATTGGTTTGCTATTATGCTGAACTCCTCATGTCTTAGTTATGTGTTTTTGCTTGAATAAGGCATTTTAGAGAGCAATATATAACTGGGTTGATGCCTATAAATTCTAAAAAATCCTCAACTGAACTATTTAGGGGCAATAGACACAGCCTATTGGGGAAAGTGGGACTCCATTACGTTTCTGAATGCATTTAGATCTATTCAAACAATGTTTAAAGTTTTGTTTAAACTGATAGATGCTGGAATATCTTGGAGTCAAAGCAGCAATTAGGGCAAATAGACTGTGTGGAAAGAGATGTGAATACCTGCAGATTCAGATAAAATCCAATTTTATGACCCCATATACTGGTGTACAACTTTCTGACCTCGTGCAGATGGAAAATAATGCCAGAAGATGAATTCTGCTGCTCTGGCTTTGGTTCCCACACGCACTGGATATGGGACATGGGAAACTCCAGCCTGTGCAAAGGCAGGCAGGTGCAGAGCTGTGCCTGGGGCTGGGCAGAGCCCCTGGGAGCCTGGCTGGGCGCTTGGCTGTGGCTGCAGAGGGGCTCCTCAGGCAGGGACTGTTCTTGGACTCAGAGGGGTGTGAATGCTTTTATGCCATGGATCCAAGTTCTTCAGCTGGACGTCTTTGTTGGGATAAGTAATAGAAAGTGACAGTGAGGAGAGAGAGAGAAATGGAAGGAATTGCCCAAATCACCAATGGCTTTGGTCTCCTTTTCTTTTGATGCTGAAGTCCAGGGTGCCTTACATGCTTTTGTGCCTAAGAAATCGGAGGAGGAGGTGTAATCTCAGTAATAACACTACTGAATTTTTTGTGGGTGTGATTTGAGAACCTGGCAGGAAATACTTTCTTGAAGGACAAGAGCAGATGAGCAATGAGGACAGGAGGAGTCATTTCTTTTTTTCACTTGTCTAACACCTACAATTTCTAACCCTTTATAACCTTTGAGGTTGCCTTTTAAAACCCATAGAGACCTTATGCTGATGAAACACCACTCTTCTCAGGCTACAGATTTTCAAGTGAAACAGTAAAATCCATGTTTCAGTTGTTAAGGGCTAAGTGTACGTGCAGATGTGAGTACATTCCTGCAGAGTTCATGCAGCTGTCTGGGGCAGCAGTACGTGAACATGTGTTCTTGGCCTCCCTGACATGTGAGAGTAATTCAGTGTCCAGACTGAAGTGAGCCCCCAGCCCTGCAGCCCCAATGCCCTGTAGGAGCTGTGACTCCCTCAACAGAAGGGCACTGTGAATGGCTGTTTCTCATTCATAAAGAGCCAGTGTGCTATTAAAGCAAATATTGAATAAATATTTGTCTTCTTCTGGTGTCTGGACATTAACCTCATGTTTGCATCCTGCTAGAGTAATACTAACTTCCCAATTTAGGAGAGTGAATCCTGCCCAAGTCTTCCAAAGAGCAAGGTTTGTGGCTAATTCCCTGCCCATAACCACTGTGAAATGTAGTGAGGGTTTGCTGGAGAGGCATGCAGATATTGTTGTGGTTGGAGTGAATTGGCTGGAGACTGCCCAGGCTGGCCCTTGAAGAGCTGCTGGCCAGCTGTGCCCACTTATTTGTGCCTTCATTGCCAAATGCTATTCCACTGAGGCTGACTAGGTGATTGGCATGTCAGATTCACACAGGAAAAGAAATAGATCTTTCATCTTGACCTAAGGGGCTGTCGGAGTCCTTAATGAAAGGAAATTGCTTCTGCCTTAGCGGAGAGGAAAGTAAAAGCTTTTGGGTCTAGCATCATTTCACAGCAAGAATTCAGAAATCCTGCTTCAGCATCCCTTAATTGAGCCTTTAGAGTTTCCTCCTGAAGCGCTTACCTGGAAGAGTTAAATTAATCACCAAGTCCTTGTGCTGTAGCTGCTCTCCTGTTGTTTTTCTTGTGCCGGGAGATGATTAGTTGCCTGGACAAGCTTGGCATCTTGAAATCTGAAACTGTCTCTTGGCATTTTTTTAATGCTTCAAAATCTTGGTTAACATTTAGTGTGTAGTATTAAATATTACTATACCCTAGTGTTCTAAAAATTGATAAACTCGTTAAGAGAAATGTAGGGCAGGTAAGCTTTCGAATAATGGTTTCTCAGAAACATGAAATATAATTTTATATATTGTGGAGACTGTTTTTCACATGGTAAAACTGAATTATTTGGTTGACATACCTGTTTAACTCTCTGTTAGTAATACATCATCATGGGACCTGAAGTTAAAAATTATTTAAGATTTTAATTATTGGCTTTTAACTGGCCCAAAGAGCAAAGCTACACTCCAAATGTTTGCTTAAAGAATATACATCCTCCTCTCTTTCATAGTTAAGGAATTCTGGAAAGCAGCAGTTAGAAATACACTGCTGAAATTTTCTTTTTATATATCTATTTGTTATTTTGTTCCTGGCCATCCCATTGAAACTCAATACAACAAGTAGTAAATTAGCTGGTTCTGACAAAGGTTATTTCTTTCTCAAAATATTGAGTAAGCTTCTTCAGTAGTTAAATGTGAATGGTAAGAACTTGGCTATGAAATATTTGCCCACTATTGCCAGCATTTTACTAACATCTTTGGCGTTTGGGGTCTTTTTAAGCTGGTTTTCATCTCAAACTTGCTTTCTTTTTTTAAAAAGGTGAGCTGAATATCCAGTTAGCTTCAGTGATGCTAAGTTAATATTTCTTTTCTTACAGCTGAATGTTTTGGAAAGTTCTCTTCTCAACAGATTGCATTAATATACATTACAATTATCCTATTTGCTAATAGTTACAAAAGTGATGGATTCTGTGCTTGGTTTTGAGTAATTGAGGTATCAAGGCAAGTGCCATTGTTATTTTCCTTCAGTAAAAGCACATAAATTTTACACATTTCCATATATCTTGTTATGACAGATCAAAGTGAGACTGTGATGCCAGAAATGCAAATAATGTCTTTCAGCCTTGCCTGAATCAGAGTAGTTTCAGATCTACCAGCTCCTACACTGCTCATCTTGTGGCACAGAGCTGATTTCCCAGAATGTAAATGTCTGTCAGAAGTACCCAGGCATGGAAGGAAGGATGTCATTAATGCAGCCTGAGTGGGTCTCATCCCACAGTTTGTCCACTCATGGGTCTGTGCATCGAAGGCCTGTGTAAAGCAGTGCTCACATTCTTTTATTCATAAATTAAATTTGGACCTTCCCAGTTACTGAGAACACAGCAAGGGGCAGAGCACAGACACAGCTCCCTTCCTTTCCCTCCTTGCATTTTGTGATGTATTCTAAAGTCCAGAACGTCATAATTGTATTTAGAGCAATCTCACAAAGCACCAGGGAAAGTGTGAGCTAAAAATGAGAGCTTTTTAAGCTGCATATTGTACCAATATTCCTTTTATTTATGTAGCATAGGAGGTCTAGTTATTCTAGTGCTTGTGCCTGGAAATGCAAACTAGTAAATAGTACAGATCTATAAATTACAGGTTTCTCAGATGTGATTTCTGAGTTAGTCAAGCATCAGTATGAATTTTTGTGTTCTCCATAAGTTCATAGACATTTATGCAGACAGTCAGAGCTACATGGGATATCAACCTTGCTATTTATCCTACAGAGAGATGGCCCTTCTCTGCCTTCTCCTTTGCTAACCCAGCTCAGCACTGAGTGCTAAGCATTGATCACATAGAGCAAATAGGAATCAATTATGTTTTATGAGGTTAAATGGACCGTAATGAAAAGTCTGTTGATATAGCATATATTTATTATAATTAATCTACCTAAAAATGAATGATACTGATACAAAAATAATTGTAGCAATGTCAGTGTGACTGGAATATGAACTCCTTTTGAGGTCATCTTGGGCAGGGCAGGGATGGAATAGTTGTGTGTATTCACAAGTTGTGTGTATTCACAAGGTCTGATAAGGATTTCTGTATTTGTGGAGTTATTCATTAGGGAACTCAGCAGGAACTGTCCAAAATTCTTGTAGTAAGGTTTCTGTGATTTCTGCAACATTTCAGTCCTCAAGATGATGTGTTGAGAAAGCTCACAGGGAAATATGCCAGATAATTTAATTGCTGGGTAAGTAAGAGTCACTCGTTCTGTAAGGTTCGGATGCTTTGAATACATTTTATTTTTCATCCAACATCTCCAAGCAACTTTATGGTTCCAAGTTTCTTAGGTAGCAGTATCTTAATTTTAAAATATCCTCTGCTAGTCTCCCTTTCACTCTTTTCAAGAAGATTTATAGGTGATGGGAGCCTCTGGAAGGAAGACACATGTTTGCCAAATTCCAGGTTCCTCCTGACCTGGGAGTCACACTAATGGCCACAGGAACCATGCACTTAGCAGAAGAGCAAACTAATTTGATTTTGTGAGCTGTAAAAATGCAAACCAAGCATAATGATAATAATGCAAAGTCTAACAGAAATATTGTATTACACTAACCTTTTGACCCAGGGGCATTTAACTCTCCAATATTTATGTATTAATGTTCTTGGAGAGGTTTCCTTCAGTATCAGAAAGCGATGAGTTCAGGGGATGAACCTGTGGATGTTTTCCTCTTAAGTGAGAATAAACGTTTACTGCAGAATTTCATGCTGCTTCTGACTACCGACCAGCTACTGATTATATTTACTGGTGGTATTGTAAAACTAACAAAATAAATGTTTAATTTTGTTTTTTTTTGAAATTATTTGTCTCTAAAGCAAATTGATATTTAGAGATGTCTTTTTCTTGCTTCCATTTTTTAATTAAAATGTAATTACCATTTCACATTTAGGAGTCTATCATCTTTTAGCCTTAGTTTTTCTTTATTAAACTCTAACCACAAATGTCACATAAGAACAAAACAATTGCCCTGTAATTTCAGATTATCGATTTTTGTCATTATGATTGACTTGAATATAAAATATTTGAATATATATGAGATATGAAGACACTGGGATGTTTGTGTTTTCTTTTAAAACAGTAAAGATAATTTTCATTGTTTTGTTCATACCCTTAACATTAAATCAAGACTAGAAGCTTTAAAGACAAATAAACATTCTTTTTTTCTGCTTAACAAATCATGCTAGATCTGTGAAGTTCTGAATCATTACAGAAGCTGGTAGAGCATACAGTCAGAATGACTTCTGCAATGCAGAACATAACGGAGGTTCTTAAACAAAATGCATAAAGATGTGGGAGTCACACGTAGATCTGTTTTTTCTTAGAGTTATGTTTAGCTAAGCTCTCAGTCACTTTATCATTTATTCAATAAACACAGTTTATTAGCATTGCTTTTTGACTTACTCTGTCTTTGTACTCTGTTACAGTTTCTCTTGGTGTTAAATTTTGCTTAGTATGTGCATAGTCATCTTCATAAAGGATACTCTTAGCACATTTGAACCCCACCAATATATAACAGAAGGGCTTCTTCAGAGCTCAGGGTGGAAGTGCAAAAGGATATGCCCAGATAAAGTCATCTCTATGGCTTCATTTACTGCCCTCAGAGTAACCATGGGGTGTGTGTTTGGGAAGCAGTTAAGGAGAACCTCTTTGCTTCTCACTTGGCCTCTGAAAGGACTATAAGACTGGCAGCTGATGTTTTCATCACTGCCTCACTTTGTTAGTTAGATTCAAATCATCAAATGACCTGGATTGGAAGGGACCCTAAAGTTCATCTTCTTCCAATCCCCTGCCACGGGCAAGGACACCTTCTACTTTAGACCAGGTTGCTCCAAGCCCTGTCCAACCTGGCTTTGGACACTTCAAGGGATGGGGCAGCCACAGCTTCTTCATTCTGTGTGTTCCTGCCCAGCTGTACTTTGGGTGAACTGCTGTCTGACCTGTTGCTGCCTGCTGCAAGCCCTTGGTTCTGCCAGAGCTAATTCGGGCATATATTGTAGAGTAATTACCCACTTGAAGCACTTCTCGTGCTTTGCTGAATGTTTTTGCTATTACCTGGGGAATATGCTTTCTTTTGGAGACTTAATAATTGAGTAAACAAATAACCCCCCCCTTGCAGCATACAGGGAAGAGGAGTGCATGGAAGGGCACAGGGCAGTTTCTACCCAACAGCTTTGTGTTTTTACCTGCTGAATGTACTTTTGGAATGGAATATCTTGCGTGCAAAAAATTGACTGTCCTCTCTCTAATGGTCTGATAATAAGCAGAGTCCTACTGGTAGCTTATTCATGTAGTGTAACAAGTTAATCTTGTTAGTGTGAGTTTTATCTAGCTTCATAATCACGGAATTTGATCATTTTCTCTTGGATGCTCTTCTTCCTCCTGTTCTGTGCATGGTCTGCAATACCCTCCCTGTGCTTAAGCTGAAGTTAGAGGATTCAGGACAGCTGTAGTCCCTTTCTGCACAATGCAGAGCTGCAAAATTTTGCAGAAGGAATTCAGGATTCCTGAAATGGGCTCTGCCCTGTCACCTTCTAATGTCATGCAGGATAAGAACGTATTTTTTTTGCGGCATAGAGTGTCCTTATGGCCACATTCAAGGTGGTGCTTTGTGCCTGTCCTAGGATCCTGTGTGCAGGGAGCAGCTCCAGAGCCTGACACAGGGCAGGGAGCTTGGTGCCTTCCCCTCTGCTCAGGCTGTAGCCACCTTCAGACCCCATTCTTAGACTTTTTTTTTTTTTTTTTTAAGTTTAAGTAAAGCAAAGCAGTGAAATGTTATACAAAGTGTTAGCTTTTTTGCATTACTGCATTGGAAAATAGCTACCAAGAAGATTAGACCAGGCAGCCAGGCCATGATTTTTAATTGCATTGCTTGGCTTTTCATCTTCATTTTAAAAAGGTAGATTGATCCATTAAAATGTACATTTTAATTTTACCAAGAGTGCTAGTTGCAATTAAAGAGCCACTGAAGGTCAGTGGTAAAAGGCTTTGGAGGTTGGGAGCCGACGCCTGCGAAAGTTGAGATTACACCTTCCTGCAGCAAAGCTGTGGACATGTAAAATGAGTGTAAATAAAAACATATTCTTGGCGGACCTCTTTCAAGCCAGGACGTTCAATTCCTCCCTGGGGAACTCATTATCTCTTGAGTGTGCTCATCTTTACATGGACTGCTTTTTGACACTGGGGATGGATCTCGGGCTGTTGCCTCTCGGTGCTCAGCCGGCATGTGAAGGGTTGCAAGGACTGTACACAGTTTTGGCAGCATCTTTTCTTACTCCTGCTAATCTTACAGGAACCTGTGGCTGTGACAGTCTTCAGATAGCAGTGAAGAGTGAGCTCCCAGCTGGGAGCTGTAATAACTGTTGTCAGGAGCATCCCAGCAGAGGAAAGAGAGATGGATTTTGTTTGTTTGTATCTTTATTTCTGTGGGGAGGGGCAAGCAGTGAAAACCTTTTTTTAATATCATCATTTCCTCCTTTAATTTCCCCCCAGCATTTAAAATGAGCAAACAGAAATAAGTAAAAGATGGCTGGCTGCCCTCAGGGGTATTGTGTTAATGTCCCTCATTGGGCTACTGCAGCTACAGAGGAGCTCTGTTTGGGAAGATAATTAGTATTTTCAGTTGTGGTTACATCTACAGCAGTGAGGACCTATAATCCCTATGCTGTCCTATGCAGCTTGCTCCTTGGAGAAGAGGCTTTTGTGTGATAAACAGCAGTAATATCAATCTGTAGATAATCTAACCCCCTTTGCTCTGTTCCCCCTGAGGAAAAAAAAGCAGCGGTAGCTGCATGTCATCTGCATTTCTTTTAAAAGACAAAACAATGATCTTGAACAAACACAGCAGAAAAGAAAAGGCTGCCTCCCCTTATTTTTCTATTGCCCTCAGCGTTTCCAAAGAGCAAGAGAATTTTTGATGATTGGTTTGAGAACCTGGAGAATTGTGCTGAAATCCTGATTAATGCACAAGTTTTTCAAGCCTCTCTAGTGCTTTCAGTGTGAAAGGAAATGGCATTTGCAAGAGAAAGAATCATTGTTTAAATAGCAATGTCAAATTTCGTACTTATCTTATTTTCACTGCCTTCATGATTCAGGTGAATGCTTGAAGCTTGCAGTCCTCAATTTGCAGTGTGCTCTGAGCTTTATGTGAAAAATGAGCAGCTGAGGCATTCTTTCCTTTTTCTATTTTGGTTGAAGGAAGAAGTGGTCTTAATTCTGTAATTCTGTGATTGTTTTTAGGTAAAAGGGAATTAATTTTCAGCAAGAAAACTGAACCTATCAGGAACCAATTAGAAAGTGCCTGGGATGACACTGTCACTATTTTAATTTAGCATTCCATACCCTAACATCTGCATCTAAGGGAACAATAGAGGAAATCTTATGCAATGACATTGAACTGCAGCCAGTTCTGTTTGCATTTACTGCCCCTAGCTGAATAGCAAAAAATAATTGCAGCCAATTCCTGAATTAATGTTCCTGTGCCTCTCTGGATTAGAAAATATGTGGGAAAATGAAATACAGTAAACTGCTCATCTACTGGAGTTAATTCTAATAAATCCAGAAGCCAAATAGCAAAGTCAAGTTAAGGCAGAAGTTTTTAATAAATACTTCTGTTCAGTAAATCAGATGATGTATTCATATGAGATGTTGGTGATTTAACTACGTACCATCACACTGACAAGTAGGCATGATATTGGACAGAAGGTATTAAAATCCATCATTTTTATATCAGCGGGGGCAGATAACTTGGATACAAGCATTCTTGCAGAGCTGAGGAGTTGATTTCCACTAAGGATGAATGCTGCTAAACTGTTTTGAAGGAGATGCAGCCCCAGCTGAGAGCAAAGATGTAAGGCACTTATCTTCCAGGCTGAGGTTTTCCTCTTTCCACCTTTGTGGGACTGGAGGTCCAATGTTCCAGGAACAGAGTTTGGTGACCAGAACTAAGGTGTAAAATTTCTTAGCTTGTAAGTGTGTCATGGTTTGACACTGGCCAAACTCCAGGCACCCCTGACAGTCGCTCACTCACTCTCCCCTGTCACAGCTGGGCAGAGGAGAGAAAAATTTAATGAAGGCTTCATGAGTTAAGGACCAGGAGAAAATACTCCAAGGGCTAAACAGGCTCAACGTAGAGGCACAAAGTGAATTTATTACTAACAAAATCAGAGAATGGTAATGAGAAGTAAAATAAGCCCTTAAAACACTTTTTCTTTCCCCAACCCTTCCCTCCTTCCCACTAACAGCACAGGGAGATGGTCATGGGGGTTTTGCTCACTTGAGGTTTTCTTCCACTGTTCCAGGAGCAGAGTCCTTCCCCTGTGAGACCACGGGGTCCCTCCCACAGGCACACAGTCCTCCCAAAACTGCTGTGGCATGGATCAGTGTTCCACAGGGCGCAGTGCTCNGGTCCCCCATGGATCCCTCTCTGGTCCCCTGTGGATCCATGAGCTGTGGGTGGATCTCTGATCCCCTGTGGATCCCCAGGGACTGCAGGGGCACAGCTGCTTCACCATGGTCTTCACCACAGCCTGCAGAGGAACCTCGGCTCCTGAAGCACCTCCTCTCTCTCCTTCTCCACTGACCATGGTGTCTCCACGTTGTTTTCCTCACATGTTTTCTCCTCCTCCTCTTCTCTAGCTAGGAAAACTGTGTCTCACTTTGTTTTGATTTTCTTCTTAAATCTGCTATCACAGAGGCATTACCAGCCTCTGTAATGGCCCACTTTTGGCCAGCAGCATGTCCATGTTCAGAGCCATCAGGGATTGGCTCTGCTGGACGTGGTGGGAGCTTCCAGCAGCTTCTCACAGAAGCCACCCCTGTGGCCCCCAGTACCAAAAACCAGACTGTGCAAAACCCACACAAAGTGCCACATCAGGCATTGCTGTTTGATTCTGGACTTTAATTGCAAATAACCTCAAGTCCTCTAAAATTCTCTAGTCCCAAGAGAATTCTGGATAGCCTCTTCTGAAGGCTGTAGGAGAATATGAATGTTTTATTAAAAGTTATGAACATGAATCATGGATTACTTATTTTTTCTTTCTTTTCACTTTGAAAATTGTTGGTGAAATCTGAGACTTAAAATCAGAAGAGAACCCTATGCTTTACTTTCTCTGCCTTGCTAATACAATGGTATAATTTTAATACATTTTACGGTGAAATGTATGTAGAAAACAACTTTATACATAATTACTAAAAATAATTGTCTTTTGAACTGTGCACTGAGTACAGGGCTAAGCATTAGCACAGGAGTCCTTCATTTGCACTGGCAATTCATGCTACTGTAGTTGCACCTGAATCAAATCTGAAGCTTTAAATGTCTGTCTCTTCTTGTCCCTTAAATCTTTTTGAATAGATGTGACATTCTTACCCTGATGACAAAAGTACAGACTCAAGTTGGTTAAATATTTTAAAGCTTGTGGTTAGATCAATATTTCACAGCACTGTGCAGTGTACGTAGGATGTCATCCGTACTTAGTCCCTTTGAAAGGCAGCAATTAGAGTGATACGGACTTTAAAGGTGTGTTCAGAAAAATCATCATCTAATCAGGTGTGCTGGCTGGCAGTGGTTGCTTCTAGGTCAGAGCATTAGTTAATGCTCAGTGGGCACACTGCAGCTGTTGAAACAATGTGAATTTGGTTGGTGGAGACATGCCAAGCAAGACTTGTGTCTCCTTATTATGCTTCAGGAACTGTAGCTTTCAAGAAGCCTTCTGCCCTGCAGTGGCTCAGATCATTGCATTGCTATGTCATGCTGAATAATTCGCAGCATTTAGCACTTAAATTGGCTCATTGCAGACAATCCAATTAGAATAAAGTCTATTATCATTTTGGAACCTTGGGATGAAATAGTGTTTAAGCGACGAGCCGCCTGCGCTTCCCGTGGCTGCTCAGCCTCGCAGGCCTGTGTGCTGTGCTGAGGTGGTGCCTGGCACTGATGGAGGGATGCTCCAGCTCAGCCTTTGCTTGTGAGCTGAGCTTTCATCTGAAGATGTATTGGAAACCTGCAGTCTCAAAAAGGGTTTGAGGTGCTTCATCTTTTTGTCTGTTCATATGTAAAACTTTCTAAGCATTTTTCTTCTTGACAAGGCGGACAAATTAAAATGCTGATGCTGGGATATGAGCCTGTATGGCTGGTGAAATTTGGTGTGGCTGCTGGCCTGGGCTAAATTTCCCTTCCCAGACTGAGAAAACCACATTTTCTGTTGTGAATTTTGCTGTTGATCTTTCGATAAGACTCTGGAAGTCAGCAGAGGCCAAGTTTGAAAGAGATGCAGTAAGGTATGTATGGAAATTCACAAAAGCACCCAAAATGATTTAGGCATTTAAATCCCATGGACTAGTTGGAAACTAGTTGGAAACTGCAGCTCAGGTGCTGCAGAGGTGCACTTTATGTCCCAGCTAGATATGTTCATACTTTTGAGTTGTGTGCTGGGCCTTCAGGGTCTCTCTGCTTTAGGACATGGGGTTTTGGTTGTATTTATTCGTGACAAATTGGGTACAAATGTTTTTTCTCCTTCTTCCCTCCAGCTTGTACCCACCCACATGCATTCCTTCCTCTTGTGCCAGTTTTTGATCTGGGAGCTGTCCCAGGTTAAAAATAACTCTTTTCTTCATTAAACTTCAGCAGAAGCTGATGTAGCTAATGCATTCAGATGTTTTTGCTTGTATTCAGTATAAAAAGTGTAATAATGTGGATGGAAAACTGAATATGAGCAAGTGTCTATGCTGAAGTGTTGCATATAAGCTAAAAGACTGACAAGAGAATAATACATGGATATTGCATTTTAATACTAATATTGGTTCCTAATGCTCAGATAAGTCTCTCAGCACTCAGGATGCTTTAGCAAGGGGAGATAAGGGCCAAATCCATTAGCTCTGGTGAGATTTGGATCTGCTTACCTTTGGATTTCGTGAAATCGGGTGCTTACATCCCGAGCAGCCGTTGTGCTGGGTGAATACAGCTGTGCAGGGCCACGAGCACATGGGGAAGCAGAGCAGGGAAATGGGCACTGAGAACATTTTTCAAGCTGGAAGATCAGATATGTGTTCTGTGTATCGTTCATCTTGTTGAAAGGTTTTTATTTATGTACCTTAGATCTGGCTGTGTATGTAAACGTACATGCATATAACATTTTCTCAGCCCTGAAAGATATAGACTGGGATAAATTTTTGTGGTGCTTTGTATTTAGGTCTTTGCCTTATTCCTCAGTGGCATTAATTTGTCCACAGAATAACAGTAAGCACAATAATCTTGTATCCAAGAAGATATGCATAGTTTTTGGCATGCAGTAGCTGCATATTACCAAAACCACTTTGATAATAAAATTATTCTATTAAAAAGAAAAAAAAAGCCAAGTGTAAGTATTTATGCAAGATACTTATATCCTGTGACATATTGAAAAGAAGTGTTTCAATATACTAACTAAAAAGATGCCAACTCAACATGTTAGAGTACCCCTGAATCTTGTAATTTAAGCAGTTCAAGATTTGTGGCCAGAGATGGCTGGCTGATATGGACTAACTAATTTTGTTGCAGAAGCTGGACTTGTTTTCTTGCCCAGTCTCATGGTATTTGTGGTACCTGAGATGAAATGTGTTACCTTTGAACCTTAAATGCCTAAGTGTAGCTGAAACATGCCTCCTATCCTCTGCTGGTCCATCAGTTGCAAAGGAGTATTCTATTACATGCAAAAGCTTTTTTGTTCAGTGGGAAGATTTTAAAATATAATTACCTAAGAGTCACAGTTTTATGGTGCACCTGAGCCAACTCAAGATTGCATTACCCCTGGAAAGCACAGTGCTGTCCTTGGTCACTGCCACGTGCTGCTGCCTCTGCTGGGGCTCTGCTGACCCATTTGTAGTCTGTTTGGGAAGAATTCACCCCAGGAAGAAAAGGAGTAGCTTCAGGCCCCTGTGGGATCAGCCCAGGAGCCAGAGCAATTGAGGAGTGGTAGATGCATGAGGGAGAAAGGTCCCATCCTTTGAGCTGCAGTCCCTGCCGAGGGAAGGCTCCACCACAGAGCTGTGTCTCACCCCCAGGCATTACTGCCACATGTCTGGGTATTTTGTCGTGGCTGATGTTTCACCACTGTGCTGGGAACCCTGTGGAGTTGAAAGTTTGTGTTCACAGTGTGAATATTTGCTTTGTGTTTCAGTCAGAATAATGCTTTGAGAGGAGCAGGCAGGACCAAGGAGCAGCATTTCTGGAGCACGGCCTTTTCTGCTCTCCTGACTTTAGCACAGCTCCAGGAAAGGTGGTGAAAACTTTGTTGGATTGGATGAACAGTAGTTTCAAAATAAATTTAGCACCTGCTGCTCTCTTCCCTGCTCACCAGTGTTGGCCAAGCAGAATGTGGTTGGTCAATACTGGTTCCATCCTGTCTGTACTGGGGGTGCAGGAGGCTTCTGCTGAGGTGCTGCTTGGTGGTTGCTTTTAATAACACCTCTTGGTGAGAAAACACTACATGTCTTCTGGGTACACATTGCTGTAAAATGCAGGAAAGAAGTGAAGTTTGGGTTGATTAAAAGCCTCTTTGTTTATTCAGCGGTGATTATCTTCAGAGCAGTGGTTGGGTTTTGTTTTTAATTTGTATGTGCAGAGTCTCTCATAGAATAGCCAATTAAAGAAAACATACAAAATGAACACTTCTTTTTAACTGTCCAAAAAAATAGAGGTTTAGATTGGAAGTGTTAGCTCAACTTTAACTAAACAGTAGTGCAGGCCATAATAATGTGGTAGTCGTTGAAGTTGACACAGCAGGTAGTGAATCTTCTGTTGGATATGAACTTTATTATCCAATGTCTGCCTTCAGCTTGAGTCTGTCTCTTGTTGTCACAAGAGTAGCATTTGCATAATTAAATAAATGATCTTAAAACTGTCTGCCCCTGTGTGGCTGTGAAATACAACGCTTCTTTCTGTCAGTGCTCAAGCTCATACTCGTGGATTATTGGAAAATGCATCACAGAAAATTAACATCAAACATTTGGTCTTTCATGAAAGGACGTCCTGAACCAACAGCCTCGGTTTTGTTTCTCATCTCAGTTAATTGATCTTAGAGCAACTCTTCATTAAAGAGGAGAATTGAAAGGGGCATTTTGAGAGCCTTTTTGCACTGGCTAAAATTAAAAAAATAACATGTCATGGTAAGGAAGACTGAAAGCATTAGGTAGTTTTGTAAGGTGGAGAGGTTGATAAGCTTATGTTCCTTTTTTTTATTTACTTTCAGTTTTTCATGAAGCAGATTACGCTAAGACTCACAGCATTAACATCCAAAGGCGTTTCAAGAACTGTCCATCCTCTACCTTCCTCTACCTTCCTGTGTGGGCTTTCTTTTATTATTTATTTTTATCCTGTTGTTGCTAGGGACTATATTTTCCTTTTTTAATTGAAAAATTCAGTGCAACCCATGCACTGGTGTGTTCCCATTGCTATGCCCCTGGAGATCATCTGCCTGCCATAGCCGTCCTCCAGAAGTGTTGGGGCTTTGGGTCAGGAAACAAACCTGTCATTTTAATCCTGCAAGTCCCCAGTTTGGTCCCTTGTTTTGTCCAAAGTAGTGTGAGAGGCAGAACAGTATCATCATGCCATTTTTTAAAATTTGTTTTTTTGTTGTAGTGGTGACTGTGATCAGTTGTAATAAGGTGCAGCCTCAGGGCTGTCGCTGTCAGTGAGTCCTCCTCATCTGGGAGGTCCTTGGGTCTGTCTCCTACAGCTGCTGGAGAGAGCTGTGCTCAGAGGTTTAATTGCTAATGAGGCTGGCAGAACACAGGCACGGTGACCCAGCACACCTTTGGAATATACTGGAAGACGTTCTCACTTTGGAATGCTTTCTAAGATTGGGAGGATTAAATCTGGTATCTCACTTTGATGTACAAACAAATCCACACTATGATTTTTCCTGATGGCTGGAGACAGCCACTCAGGTCATGGGACACAGCAGGAACTGACTGGTGAAGGAATGTCAGTGGCATTGATGTTCTCCTTCTGTCTCATCCAGCACCCACTAAATCCCATGGAAGATGCTCAGCAGGTACAGCAGGGGCTTGTGACACTTGTTAATCGTTGCACAGGCATTGGCACTTCTCAGGGAGGAAAAAAAAGAGAAACATTACTAAAATGCCATATATATGTTTCCAGTCTTTGTGTTTCTGAAAAGGTGTCAACTGCGCCATGGTATTTTCCAGGCATAATAGAATGTCACAGTTAAACCAAAAACCTGTGATTGATTGCCACTATAATGAAAGCCAGTGTGCATCCATGTACACATTTTAAACTATTTTTACCTTTATGCTTTTCTTGTTTAACCTGACATTTCCAATTACTTTATCTAGGTGCCTAAATATGTCAGATGTTTATAGTGCATGAAGAGATTCCCCCACCCTTTCTTTTAATAGCACTAATTCTGTGTGAACTTGCAATTTCTTGAAGGTTTTTCTCTATTGTTAGACAAAACTCTGTAAAAAAAGGAAAAAAACATGAAATACTGCTATGTGGCTTGTGAAAGGAGGACAACTGATTTATAACAACAGTCCATTCCTTTTTTTAAATCCATTCATTGAATTCAGCTTGTTCCTCCTGAATTTATTTCCCAAGACATAGAGCAAACATTTGGTTGAAAAGTGAGTAGCTTATTCCATTTCCATATGTTTTTAATTGTCCAGTTCCTCTGAGAAAAGGCCATTAACTGAACTAAATTGCAGTTTGGATGTGAATTTTTCAGCATGGATCTCTGCCCAAAAGGTGATAAATTAGATGCTAAGCTGTCTTTGATAGTGACCTGAGAGATTAACACAAAACTGTTTTGAAAACAGAAGGAAAGATTTGTTAGCCAGTCAGTGACTGTCAGGTTCGGGTATCATAAATTCCTGCAGTACTTGCTTTTTTTGAAGTGAATGACAATAAATAGGAAAATTTCAGACAAACTTAAACCTTTGGCATCCTCATAAATTTTGGAATTAAACTTGAGCAGCAGTAGTGTTGGAATTATAGGCAAACAGAAGCCCTGCAGTGAACTACTGTTTGCTGTTTGGATTTTTGGTACCTTTGGCTGGTGCTGGAGCACGTAAAGGGCTGGTGGGAACCTGTAAAGAACATGAGAGCTGAAATCCTGGGGGGGCTTCAAGTTACAAATAAAGCAATAACAGCATACAACTGAACAATTAAATCTAAGGGCCTCTGTGGCTTTAGTTCTTGTGTTTTGATTTTATGCAACAACACAAGTAATAGAGAGGTGTGTTTTTCCTCCACCACTTTTAACAGCCCTCGAGTTAAATGAAAAGTATCTAGAGTGTTTTGTGCAGCTGTGTTTGGTACATTAAATACACAGACTTGCTGGCTGTATTGACCTGAAAAAGGAGAAGATATGCATTCCTGTAATTTTAGCTGCTTTGTGGTCATTAGGAAAATGTCATCGTTTTTATGCTTACAGCTGCTATTTGGAGATGACCTTTGGTGAATGCTCCCAGTCCCCCTCATCCCATTAATTTGTGTTGCTGGGCAAGGCAGGGCTTTACTGCAATCTGGCCAGGCACAGTTCATCTTCCTGGTGTTGGTGGAGAGTGTGCATGTGGCCACTGTAGGACTCTAATTCCCACTTCTCTTAACCAACTGCTTTAAGAGATGCTTGCTCAAAGGGTATCTGGAGGTGGGTCTTGCTTCCAGGATTTAACTGAGAAGAAACTCAGTTCTGAAAGACGCTTGTTCTCTTCTGTTGAACATTTTCCTTCTTAAAATGTCTCCCCCCTCAAGGGATTTAAAGAGAGCCTGGGCACGACATTGGAGTGGATAATCTTTGCAGCTGCCTTTTCAGCAAACCTCTGGGGAGAAGGGGGTGAAGCAAACGTCTGGGAAGCCAAAAAGACAGGATATTTCTTCAGACAAGTTGAGAAATAATCAGGGGCTATGGGAGGCTTCTCGGGATGAGAATGAAAAGGAACAGATGGATTCTGGAGATTACCCAGCGGGATTTAGTGGCCATGTCAACATGCAGGGTAGGGGGAGGATATTTAGTTTTAAGAAGTTTTCTGATTGCTTTTATTTTAAAGCAGCCCTAAAACTAGTGACAAGGCTAATGCTGTGTGATACTTGGTGCTGCCAGCCACTGACAAGGTTTTGACTTGGTCTCAAAAAAATATGGAAGTAGTAAAAAGAGGGGAGCCTCCAGTGGGGAAATGGTACCTCTTACTTTTAAAAAAAAGTTGGACTTGCTGGGCCAGCTGGGAACTCACATTTGTATCTTTTGTTTCCATTGGGAGATGGTTGGCATTCAAGGCTTGCACCTTTCTTCCAAGTCCTTTTTTTCTGGGCTTACATTGTTAATATCCCTGGATTTGTACTTCAGTGTCTTGGTCAGGTGTGAGGGCAGCAGGTCTGGAGCAGTGTCCCTCTCAACAGGCAGGTTAATTCAAGTCAAATGCCACTTTATCTGCTAAAATGAAGGACAGAGCTTACACTTTTCTGATACTTGGTCTGGACAGTTATAGTACTTTTCTTTGTGGGGCACTTTTTGTGATGACATGTTCTTTTGATCTTAAAAGAAATAGTTAAATTTGCTTCAGCAACAGAAAGATGATAAAAAGCACCAACTAGCTAGATTATTTCTGGTGTCCCCAGAAGAATTGAAAATGCTGTATTTTAAGACTTTTTTTTTAACAAGTTTAAGCTATAAGATGGAGACATAACTATCAAACATTAAACAGCAGTATATTTGGGCTGTCAGCGAAGACATGAAGGACATGGGGGCACACATTTATCCTCTCCTCTTCCTGATGACCCTATTCAATACAGTTGTGGGATTCCTACATTTTTTACTACTTATTTTTAGACATGGTTATTCTTTTGTTTCTTGTTGCTTGGCAAAGCCACTTGAATGAGGCAAATCTCTGCAGAAAAATGATAGTAATTACATAGAAGCAAGAGCCTACGGGGTGATGCTAAGAAATGACTTGAAATGCTTGCAAAATAGTTTGAATTGATTGGCTGGATTGGTAAGTTACTCTAAAAGCATAATGAAGAGCAAATGTAAATAAAATAGGAAACACTATTCTCCAAGGGCAGGTAGCACTGATGTCCATTCTGCTCAAAATGGACTGTAAAAGGCTTGTAGCTTTTTGTATAAATCATGCTCCCTTCAGCTCTGTGAAAGCTTTCTGTGGAGCTTTTGAATCTTAAACAGGCAAAGCAGTCATAGCAGATGAAGCCATTTTTCTTTCCTTCTCCTTCCATGGGGCACAGAACAGTAACCAAATGTAGTAGCAGAGATTGGGCAGAGAGCTGTAATCCCCACTGCCCCGTCACCACTGCTGATCCATTTTGTTGTGTAGCTCATTCTTGTACTTTTCACAGTTCTAATGACCCATCTTCTGTGTTGCTGAATGTCATTTTTAATCTGCATGAGCTGCCTTTTGGGTTCTCTGTATTTATTTCCACTGAGAATGTCATATAATAGATACAACTCATTGTGAATTACAGCTCCCCTCAAGACAACAGCTGGACTTAGTGCTGAATGTGTTTATCAGGTTGGCTTTTGTAGCAGTATTGGCCAAAATTTTGTGTAGGAACAATGAAATATTTAGATTTGAGACTTAAATCCCACCTTAGTACTAGACACTTTTACCTCACAAATCTACATTTGGAACTTGATTTAAAATAAAAATAAAAACAAACTGATAGCATTTTCAGTTTAATAACTGGTTTGAAACAAATTTGGTCATGTGGCTGACAACTGTGTGTGGAATTGACTTTTGTGGCACTAGTGGCTTTGAATGAGTGAGTGTTCCCCCTCCGAGCCTCCTTGTATATTTATTAGCAGTTCCTAAACCCATTGCAATTACTGATTAAACACGTTTTTCATCTTTACAAACTGCTGGTGCTCCTAAGAAGCTTTCAGGCAGTGTAATGAAAGAAAAAAGATCCTTTATTGCAGTTTGAGGAAGAGCAGATTCTTTGCAGCAACTACTTAATGATAACCCGGAGGACACCAGCATTTTGTCCTGCTCACTATCCTATGCTGGTTTCCTGTTTAAATCAAGATTAATTTTGATACAATGTCTATTACAGTGTTCTGTTTCCTTCTCTGGACAGTTAAGTTTATATGAACTACTTATCCATGTCCTTACAGATACTGTTAGCTTCTTACATTTTAGATTTGGTTTGATTTTTAGGTTGGATTTGGAAACAACCATGAATTTCACTGGGAGTGTCATCATCATTTTTATTTTACAAATATTAAGGAGAAGAAATGAGCACCACTGTAGTGCACGGATTGTGGAATCTTTGATTTGGAGCTGCAGTGTTTGGAACAAACTTCTGACCTCAGTTTTGCATTGTGGTTTTCTTTTGTAATTGATACATAATTTTGATCTGAAGGGTTGAAATGCTTTGATTCAAAACGTTAAAATCATTGATTCTACTTGTGCAGAGAGAGAGAAGCTTTATTCCTCTCCAGGCTCCCCTTGACTGCTTCCAGTGAAGACATCTGCCAAACTCATCTCAGATGGTGAACATTTAGCCCCCAGACGTGATGTGTATCTGGGCAGGCGTGCAGGAGCCAGCTGTTTGCAGCTGTGCAGAGCCTGTGCTGGCAGTGGGTGGAGACCAGCCCTGCTTTCCCTTCATCTCTAGGGACGAGTCATGGTGCTGACATTGACAGGTGATGGTCTTTGTAGTTTGGGGCCTGGCTGATGAGACTATTTTGAGGTCCAAGAGCTGCCAGGATGGAGGAGATGGATGTGAAGCCTGTTTGCTGTATGTTAGGAGGGGAGTCTGTTCGCTCAGGCAGCCTTAGCTTGGCGTTACCTTTCTTTCCCTGGTGTCTGCTGGCATTTGGGAGACCACGGTAGATTCATCTGTCACCTGTGCTGTTCTCACTGGGCTGGTTGCAGAGATTGTGATAAACCTACTCTAGGATGGGAAGTCTATTTTCCCTGACATTGCTCAATAAACCATATATAATGTTGTACACAGGCCTGCAGACCACATGGGAGAATGCATTTACAAATCCCTAAATAGATGGCCTTAATCTTCACGAGCACTTTTTGTCTACATGGAGAATGTAGCCATGAACCTCTTCCAGTGCAGTCAGTTTCTGCTGCTCTTTCTGTAAAACCCACCTGATTCACTTCTCACATCTGCTCTTGGATGGTACGGTCAGAAGTCATGTAGCCCAAAAATAGATTGACTCAAAGTGTGCCTCAGTCCTGCTTTACCACCTCCCCCTTGGATTCCTAGAGCTATGTGGGCTGACTTGCTGATCTCTGTATGGGTGGATGGTGGCTTCGTCAGAGGGATCCCTGCCAGCAGCCAGAAGCCACCATGTCACCAGCTGGGGTGTGGGAGGAGCCTCCCCTGTGGTCACATCTGCTGGCATTGCCCCTCTTGGGATCCACTCAGGCAGCAGAGCTGGAGGAGGGGGTGCACAGGTTTCCCACACCCTGTCTTGTTGGGGAAACCTTAGAGTGTTGAATTCCTGCCTCTGTAGAAACAAAGGTGGCAGTGGAGGTGATGGTGTTTTGGAGGAAGAGACAGAACTGGCTCATGACAGCCCATGGGGACAGAGAATGCCAGGGAGAAGGGATGAGTTACCACGATATACTTATATACTGAGGAACTGTCTTAATATAAATCATCTCTGCCATGTTGTGTGACTTTGTTTCAGAAGCTTCTCCTTTTTCTAGTTGCTTTCTAAATGCATAAAACAGGAATGTTTGCAAACCAAGTGCTTGCAGTTTGCGCAGATCCATCTCACACATTAAGCATTCGCCAGGACCGCTGACACATGGCTCTCCAAGCAGCCAGCTGGCCACTGCCATATATAAAAGTTTTGGCAAAATTGTAGAAACAGATTTCGCTTGGGAGAGAAAGAAGTGCTGGCTTGAATATGTCTGATGAACAAGGTGGAGTCGCCGACACAAACCCCAGCACTCCTGTCCCCATCTCTCCCTCCTTCCTTGCATCTTGAGCCTTTTTGGGAGGTGCTATAGTCGTTTTGGTAACTCATCCAAGCATACAAATGTTTGTATCTACAAGCTTGGGGTGTGTTTGCTTTCCAGCACGAAGCCTATGACATTTTCTGAAGATCTAAGGTTTAATACTACATGATAGTGCACCTTTTGGTCTTGTAGGACAATGAAAGTAAGTCAGAAATTATCTTCAAAAAGAAAAAAACAAAAACAAAAAACCAAACCTAGCTATCAAAGGGACTACTAGTGTGAATTTATGGGACTATTTTATGTGAGCTCCTGAACCTACAAAAAGCCATCCTGACACATTGGACTGTGTGCTTTTCTTCTGCTATGAACCTGCTGCTGGTGGAGGCAGCAGTTGTTCATACCAGGATGTACTGGGGTTGTGGGTGTGAGCAGTTATTGTTTGGAAAAGTATAGACTAAAAATAGATATCACTTGTTTTCAGATGAGGGTTTCTTTCTTTTTTCCTACCAGCATGTGCAAGCACGAACCGTATTGTTTTCAGGTAATCTTTTTTTTTCTTTGGAACACAGAGAATTCATCTCAGAAGCTTCTTGGGTAGAATTCCTCATGACATTTATGTAATGAAAAAGGGCCTTATTGCCCATCTTCAAAGTCACGTGACAGTATTGTGCTACCTTTGTGAGACTGAAAAATATAAACACTAGTACAAGTGAGACAGTCATCACTGAAGAATAAGCAGAAAGATAAGATTGGAATGCTGAGATGAAAATGCTGCTCCCAAAGGAATGCCAAAACCTCCTTGGCTCCTTGTCTGGGGCAGAGGTGTTTTGGGGGTACAGCAGGGAGGTAAAAGCAGGACTTGGGGGTGTGGTGCTTTACCCTGTGTAGCTCAGGAGAACAGAGAAGAATCCCCCCAGGGTCACAGATTCATTCTTCCTGAACTTCAGCATCTCTCCCGTTCTTGATGGTGCGTCTTTCCTCACCAAAACAGACTCCATCCCCTGAGACCTCTATTCTGGAATTACCCATCATCTACATTCCTGTGTCACATTTCCAGGTGTTTCTTCCAGCTTTGAAAGACTCCCTTTCTGCCACAGTCTTCTGGCTCTGTTCCTAGTTGTCTACCAGCTGTGCAGCAGCCTCTCCTTGCTGGTCCTGCACCCCAGACATTTTCTTTCTTTTTCCTTTAAAGAGAAGGACATCATTGCTGCCCTAAGAGCAGTACTGCTCCTGCAGCTTCTCCCTGTGTGGGGAATCTTAAATAGGAGTCTTCAGCCAGGCTGGAGACCTTGGCTGACTGCTGGCAGGGAGCTTTGGTGGGGCTCTGCTCGCTCAGCTGTGATGGCAGACTGCCACTTGAATTACCTGGGCTCAAAATGTTAAGGAAATTTATTCCATTTCAATTAATCTGCAAAAATACCTTAGGAGCTTATGTGAGAATCAGAATCTGATGTTGTAAAAGCATTTCACATGATGAGACTCTTGATGCAATAAAATGTCAGAAATCCTCCCTGTTACTGAAGAATGTACATGCCTGTGTGAAATTGGAAGGGCAGGAGATGTGGACAGTGGTTCTGTCATTGATATCCAGGACTGCCAGGAAGGAGAAATGGAGGCCACCTTCTTTGACTGTACCCAGACATCAAATCAGCTCCTCTGGGTTACTTTGCTACCCTCTGGGTATGTTTCTGAGAATTCAGAACCCAGATTTGGGCATAATAGAGTTTAGGATTGTTTAAGGACAGGAAGCTTGACTGGGTGTGGGATCAGTTTCATCTTGATTCCTCAACAGTCTGTTAATATTTTCCTCTAGTTAATATTTAAGTGTCCTGGTGATTATTTCTAAGGAAATGAGATCAAACTATTGGTAATGTTGGTGAGGAATAGAAATACAGTGTGCCAGAGTATTTTGTTTCAGGTTGTTTTTTATTGGAAATCACAATTATATATGTTTCACTGTAAAGCATGCGGGGAACTTGGCATCTTGTGATAATTTTGCACTTATTACTTATTTTAGATCTTGTAATTTATGTGTTGCTTGGATGCCCTTGTTGATACTGAGTTATCTCAGTAGAAACCTGTGCAGTTTTGGTGCTGGGACTCATGTTTTGGGATGAGGGGGAAGGCTCTGGCTGTTTAGTAGCTGGTTGGAGAAGTCAGTGATCAGGTCAATGGGAATGAGGAGTGCAGCATCCTCAGAGTGCAGCACGTGTGGTCTCCTACTCTGCTTTCCTTCCATAATCCCTGACTTTATTGGATGTTTTCCGTGGGATTTTTGTTTCCTTCTTTTTTTAAACATTAAGGCTGTTTAAAATGAATCCGTTGTAATCCATGTAGCAAAGCTGTGCAAGTTCCTCATAATGCCTGTTGGGCTGTTTTTTGAATGAAAATCCCTAATCTGTTATCTGTCTCTGTCTTTAGAATAAATTTTTTTAGCTAGGATTATCTCCTCCCTGGGTACTTGTGTCATAGGTCGTTTTTGAGACAGTGGCCAAGCTGCAAAATAAGGGAGAGGAGGTTGGAGATGGGAAAAGCATTGGATCAGCCCCAAAAGAAGAATAGCATTTATTCATGCTAAAATATAAACAGGCCAAAATTTTTTCAGCTAAACAAAGCATTTCTTGGAAGCATGTTCATAATTCTTTTTCAAAATATAACTCCACTGCAAAATTAAGTTTTTTCTTCAGAAGAGAAAAATAAAATTTTTTTTTTGAGGCTGATCAAAGTGAGCATGTGAACTTTTCAAATTATTTTTTTTTAGCTGAAAATACTCCCCATATTAGACTAGATTGAATCAGATTCAGACTGGCCTTTTTAAACAAACCCCCCAGACTAACTTGTGTGTATCCATGGCAAATCCTGCTACCTTTGTCTCCTCATGAAAATAAAGTCACATTTAAAATGGAAAAAAGAAGTTCAAAGTGAATGGTGCAGTGTGGGATAGAGGGATTCAGCAATCCCATGTTTCTAATTGCAGATCCAGGAGGAGGTGGGTTTGGTAGCAGGGTGGAAATACTACAGTCAAAGGGATCCATCTGTTCCTATTTTAGCAGGAGGGTTGCAAGAAATGCCTGAAATGAAGCATCAGTCACTGTCTGCCAGTGGGTGATGAGGCCATGGTCGGTGATGAGAACCAGCCCTGGCAGAAGAGCCCTGCAGAATTTGTTGGCATTTCTTCCACCTCCGAACCTGCCTCTGCACCGAGGTCAGGGAGTAACAGCACCATGTTTAGGAAAGGCTCGTGTACAGGAGGAAATTGTTCTGTTAATTGCCATTGAGGTTTTAAAAAACTTGTACCACCTTGATCCGGGGAGCCAGTGATCTTAGAGTGCCCTGGAGAGGTGACTCCAAGAGCAGAAGCCAGGGATAATTAGATTTATAGATAACTATTTCCCCCTTTCTTTTTGGTTATGCTACAAGCACAGTGAAAGTTTTACAGCCTTCATAAACCTGACTGGCACATACCTTTCCCCCAGCCTGAAGGATTGCTGTATATTACAGTGCTGGGCAGTGATCAATAGTACAGTAACAGCACTCACAAAAGGCTTAAGACCCAAAAGATGCACTAATGAGAGACCACATTTTACATCTTGAATATGAATGTTCTCCTGCAGCCTGAGTGCTGGAGAAGGGGAGCTTTTCTGTTCAATTATTCTTGCATCATGTCAGACACAAGAACTGCAGACCGAGGTAAGACTTCCACTGAAAAACTTCTTTTGAGGATGTTTTCATTGTAGTGGGATTGCACTGTTAGTGGGTGAATTGGGGTCAGGCCTTATTCAGTCCCCAGTCTGAGTGTTTTGCAAAACTTTTGGAAGCTGACTTTCCAGAAAATCCCTTCACCCTATGGGTACTTGAAGGTAGGAGCCATCTCTGTGATCTTTGAGCAGTGTTGTCTAGCTGGGGCTAGATCCAAACTCTCCATGTGTACCAATAATAATAATAATAACCCTTTGGACAGAACAGGCCCCTCTTCTGAACAACAACAGGTATGTGGAATGGCATTGGTTGAATTTTGGGAAGTTCTTCCAAGATGTCGAGTTGTGTGCCAGGGATAATCCAACCACTGGCAGTGGCTGATAGAATAGTCAGGTTTGGAATGATGTCTTGTGCTGAAATATGTTTTTTGCAACTTAAATAGATTATTACCCGAAGAAAGTTATTTTAAAATGCTATGAAAATGTTTAAGTAATTGTCAAGATAAGAATTTGCTTTGTTGGAGCAATGATTTTGTGAAACATTTTTGAAAAGGATTTTGAACACCTTAGCTAGTAGGTTGTTTCAACCTTATCTTATTCTGTACTAGGAGGGACAGTTTCACAGACATCTCGTGGGTGTTATTTTGTTTTGATTTGTTTGTTTTAATTGAAGTGCTATGTACTGCCTCTTTTTTTTTTTTGTTTCGTTTTCTTTGCTGAAAAATATTAAACTGAATGTTAAGAATAACACACAAGCTGCTCATTTCACAAAACTCTGTGGCTGAAAAAGATTCTCAAAAGTGAGCTTATTTCTATTTGTGGAAAATACCGATTTTCCTTTTCTGAAGGAAGCTTAAGGCTTCCTTTCAGCATATTGCTGTATTCTGTGCAGCGAACTGTTATCAGCATAGGTATTTCCTCTTTGGATCCTGTGGTCTTGCATGTACTGCACAGTCCTTGGAGAGCAAAATGAGGAGTTAGCAGAGTTGTTTGATGCCTCTGACATCTGCTCTAATTTTCACTTTTCTGCTTCTTTTTCCTTTCCCTTTCCTACCAACCATGAGAAAAAGATATCTTTAGTGGGTAGTTATAAATATACCAAGAGTTCTCCTTTCTGTTAACTCTGGAGTGTTTGGGACTGACTTCCATGTATCACCTCTTTCTGGTTTTGTCCCTCATGGATTTCCCTATTGAGCTGCACATTTTTTTCACTTTACTGGTGAACTGTTTCTCCTAAAGACATTCACTTGGATTAACAGTCCAACGCATCCTGATGTTCACAGGAGGTATTTTGCAGGTTTTAGGGTAGTTGAAGATAGTTTGTCTGCTAAAGGGCAGATACGTGGCTTTCTGTATATTTTTATCTTTCATTTATTTACAGCAGCTTTGCTAATATGGACAGCCTGCAGAAATATATATGTGGCTATGAAGAGGCTTGCTAGATAGCTAAAATTTAAACAATTTTCTAAACATATTCTAGGAATGACTGTAAAAACACCAAATTTGCCTGGATCTTTCAGAGAGGTGTTAAGAAAACACTTTGTCTCCAAAACTGGGAATTAATTTGGTTTACAGTCTTCTTAGCCTCATTTGGCTTATGTGATAAATGGATGTATATAGATGTAAAAGAGGCCCATATAATGCATGCATACATGCACAATAGCAACACATGCACATAAACATTTACAGTGTACATTAAACTTCTGATTGATTTAGGCTTCAGAGAGAAGCCTAGGCTATGGATTTGTCAATGTTTCTCACAGTACTATTTCTCCTTTTGTGTGGGAGGAAATAACCACTGTAAAAGCAGGACTCCTCTGGAATAATTAAAAGCAATTAGGTCAGTATGTTTTAAGTCGTCTAACAAAGTGTCTACTGAAAAATAATCAGTGAAATTCTGGGAGTTCTGCAGGGGAACCTGTGAGGAGAATGAATACACAGGGGAGCTCCAGTCAGCGAGATGTGCAGTCCTCTAGCACTTAGCAAATCAGCTGACAAAGGGAGCTTTGAAGAGAAAATCAATTTAGGTAAAAGAATGCATTTATCAGAGCTTGATTAATGATGCAGGTATATCACTGGGAAAACAAAGGTTTTCACCCAGCTGTTTGAGAGTGCTGGCTGTCCCCAGGACAGCTGTGTGTGTGCCAGGGTCTGTCCTCCAGCACAGAGCACACCCTCAGTCACCTGCCCAGGTTTGGGGTTGTGCACCCTTAGGGATCCAAGGGCTTCCACAAGGAGTCCATGAATGATATCTAAGAAAAGAAAACCAATTATCTGTCAGTTTAAATCTGCAGTTACTGGGCTGTGCACCCACCTTGGGAGGTGTTTGCAGTGTACAGCTCAAAAAGACTGCAACGCCCCAGCCCTACAGCCTTTGCAGCAGCAGCAAAATTAGAGCTGCAGGATCAATCACACACAGCCCGTACAGGAGGTCCTGTGCATGTTTACATCCTTTCTTCAGTTCCTCATTAGTCTTCACACTGTGGTGGGTTTTGTTTGTTTTGTTTTTTTGGTTTTGTTTTTTTTTAAACCAGGTTCTCAAGAGTTTTGTGTCCCCAAGAGTTTGCTATTGTTGCAAGGAAATTATGCTTGGTTCTTTTTTCTTTTTTTTTTTTTTGTTATGAGCAGTAAATGTTAAATAAATTGAATTTTAATGTTTAGTATGGTCCCAAAGGTATGTAAAACCATTACCTAATGACCATAATGATGAACAGATTTTATTTAAATTTGGAATAATATTTGGTCTGCTACACTATTAATGTTGATCCTGTTAAAAAAAAAACAACAAACCTCTATAAATATAAAGGAATAAGTGTGATTAATGCAAGCAATATGAAGTTGAAAGTGATATGATCTGTTTGGACTGCAGTTTACTTCTGTGCAAGTTTAGATGCTGAATCTAGTTAGAAAAGCTTCCTAGTTTGTAAAAGCAGAATAGCACATTACCCTACATTTATCTCTTCCTTTGGAGTATTCTTCCCTTAAGTTTATCTGGGTGATAGAAAGGGATTAGTATTTATCACAGAATGATCTTCCAGGATTTAAAATTCATAGTTTTGTACATCACAGGTTTGGTTTTTTTCACTGAAGGGATTTCAAAATCTACATCAAAAATATTTTAATGATGTTTAAGGTGCGTATATATATATGCCTTTTCATATGTCATCACAGAGGAAATCTCCAACATTTCATTTTTCTTGAAAATTGTTTTTAATTGATAAAAATATACGTGAGGTTTATAAAGCGGAAAAGCCAACTACTTGTGTGGTGTCAGTTCCCAGAAACTGCTCAGAGAGATCTTGTTCACATGAGTTTCAGAGTTCCAAAAAACATATTTACGTACTTCCATGTAGGACAGAGCCTTGGGCCGTGCCTGTGAGGTTACTGTGGTTACAGATGCTGCAGACAAACAAGAGTGCTGTAGATGTGGGCTTGGTGCTCGTGCACTTGGAAGACCCTCCCTGATCCCTTGGGCTCAGAATGCTGGAATGCTGCGAATCTCACCTGCTCACACAAAGCGAGGATTTGTCAAAGACCCTCTGTGCTGAAATCTCATTTAAATCTTTTTGTGTGGTGCTTGGGGCTGGATGCAGCTTTCTCTGCTCTTGTGGGCTTCCCCGGTGCTGCTGAGGGAGCGAGAACAAGAAACCTGGGTTGTAGGGGCCTTCCAGGGTCCCTGTTAACATCTGGAATTGCACATGGAAGGAAATTGCAAGCCCGTAGAGGCTCTGGAGAACAGCTGGAGCATGTTTTCCATAGTTAAAGGGGTATCATTATCTTGAAATACAATCAAGTAAAAACTGGCCTAAAATTCTTTTATTGTTTCTGACCTTGGCTGTCCTGCCATGATTTGTTTTACAGCCATGATTTATGAGAGAATGAGGTGATATCACCAAATTGGTTGTACTTCATGTGGGTGCTTCAGATCCCAGCAAGATGCTGATGATAAATTCAAAAAAAATTTCCTTTAATCTTTCTTAGCATTAGTGAACCTGGGTGCTGTTTGGGACAGGAGTGGTTGGGGCGCTCTGTCAAAGCTGCACTCTGTGTCCTTGTGATGTTGGTGAAGGAAGCTCTCGGCTCTGCGATTAGGCTGCAGTGGTTCCCCACATCCTTGGAAGTCAGCAAGGGAGGACTGACCTGGGCCTGACTTGTGCCTTGCAGACTCCAAAGCATGAGGCTGTTTACCACTTGAAGATGTATTGTGCCATGTGAATCTGGCAAAAGAAGCCCTGTTAGCATGGGAACATGGACCCCTTCATCCTGAACTTCAGCAGAGCTTCTCGTGGGACCATTTTGGGGTGAAGCCTTTCCTTAGCTCAGTGCTTTCCTTCAGATTTTATTTGTGTATATCAGTTAAGCTACCTTTTAAGAGGCTCTTTAAATATCCCTGTGAAGAAGTACTGACTGCTTATGAGGGTTGAAAATGTTGCAGTCTCTGGTAATCCTCTCTAATGTCACCACAATGTCCTGGAACTCCTGCAGGCACTGGGAATCCCTGTGGGGTCTGTGTCAGACAGGCAGCCACAGGAGCAGAGGTACTGCTTCTCTGTAAATGTTTGCATGTGTTAACGTGGCAAAGAAAGCTCAGGACATTCAGCTGTAGGGACTTGTGTCTTAAAAACTGAATTAATATATTGTCATACAGATTAGAATGGGAAAACACACAGCCTGATCTCTAATGTCTTGTCTTTACTGTGCACATTGAACAGCAATTATTTTATGAAGATAGTACATGGTAAATATTTATAAACAAAACAGGCAAACAAAACAGGCAGACCACAGTGAATAAATAACTATAATATCGAAGTCCTGTTAAAATAACATATAATTGCATTCTTTGCTATAATCAATAGTTCCTTTTTACTTTCACAGAGAGTTATACAGTTGTCAGTGTTCAGTTCCAGTGAGGTGACACTGGATATGTTCTGGCTAAATTTTTGTTTAATATCAAGGTGGTATTCTTGTTCCATGCATAAAAGCAAGTAATCTTGAAATACAGATCTTTTTTGGGTATGGTAATTACTGCTTCTTCACCAACTGTAAGAGCAATTAAGCCCCAACTAATGAACAGTTTTCTACACTATAGTTATTATGCTCTTACTTAATAATACTTATCTCATCAAATAGCTTTCTTCCTTTGGAAAAGAAATGTCTAAATTCATTACACATTCTACAGCTACTGGTCAGAAGAGCTTAATCCTTTTATCTTTTAAGGCAATTTAAGTTTCTTTTTGTTCTCAGGTGCATCTGGTTCTGTTTACATTTTTACCCTCTTTAATTTGTCTTCTCTGGCCACCTTAGAACATAAACTTGCTTTACTTGCAGGGCTGGAGCTGTGACTTTCATCTGAAATAATGAATTAATGCCAGGCAAGGGAGATGTCCTGCTCGCAGGGCAGATGCCTGTAAAGTGTGAATTCCATTCTTTGCCTTTTAATCTAACAAATTTTGAGAACTGGCTTTTGGTAGGTTGGGGGTTTTTGGCATTCCTTTTTCTAATAATTTAAACTACTATATTTTGAAACATTTAAGCAGTAGCTATCGAAATAGAAAGCAGCCTTGCACTGTGTGGTTCAGTGGGGAGCAGCTTGGAATAGAAATGGCCCAGAGGGGTGAGGCAGCACTGCCAGGTCTGGGAGTTTTATTGTTGTTCTCACAGTATTTGGTGTTTTTCTTTAAGCCACAGCTGCTGGAGTCTTCTAATTAGAGGAAATTCCATCAGGTTCTGTGTAAAAAGGCAGCAGTGGTTAAGGGAGAGGAACTTGAATGTCTGTTCCAGGTATTGCTGACTGGGAGCAGGGGGGAGTCACAAAGAAAGACCCACCCCAGAACACTTTGGTCATATTTTTGTAATTAAATATCATCTTTTGGAGATGAAATACACAGTAGGATTGGGAATGCTGTAAACAGAGAGGCAAGTTCTCCATCCAAGGTGATCCCTTTTTCTTCCCAATGTGTTACTGCAGCCCCTGTGCTGGACCATGGCTCTGTGTAACATATGGGCTGAGAGGAAAAGCCCCTGCAGGGGCAGTTTTAACACATCATATTTTTTTTTTCTAGGTTGGTTTGTTTCTTTGTTTGTTTGTTTTTATTTTAGAAGCAAACACATCTTCTCATATGGGTTGAAAAAAATTAATCCTAATGCTTTGCTGAACCATTTTGCCACAATTGTAGTCAGGGCTAAATCAAGGCAGAGATGTGTGAGAGCTTGAAGTAAATCCTATGGTTACTTAGTTTTCCTTTTAAAAATTCTTGACAGTTTAGAACTGAATTTGTAGAAGCATTATTAAATAAACTCTGGCTGTGGCATGTTTGCTTTAGGACCTTGTTTAGCAAAGCACTTGAGTAAATACATAATGTGAAGCCCATGAATGATATTATATCTGTGCAATGGATAGAGCACAGTCCTCAGTGTCCATGACATGAGGAGCCCTTGAACTGGAACTGTTCACACAATTAAAGTTAAACATTTGCTGAAAAGACATTGGATTATTCAGCTATTTAAAGTTAAGCGTGTGCTTAAGTACTTTGCTGAATCAGAGCCTATAAAAAGAAATGTTCACAAAAAACATGTGAATGCTGAAAATGGAAACTGATGTCTAGTTAGCTGATATTGTGTGGCTACACAAGTGAGCTAAAGCTGGGTGCGAGACCACTGTTGGCTGGATTAGCTCTGTGCATCTCACATCCAAGCTCCAAGCTGTGAGCTTTACTCAGGAGTGTTTGTGCTGGCTGCCTGGGGTGAGTAAAACTGAAGTCTATTCTAGGGCAATAAATCCACTGCTTAGTTTGCAAGTCGTCATACCAGGAGCATTATGCTACATGATATGCGTGCTATAAAATGCAAGGCTTCTCTGAGCCACTTAATCGAGGCATAAGCTGGAGCTGTGAGGTAAACTCTGGAGGCTGAGTGTGAGTAAAGATCAATAAGATGTGTCTCAATAACTCTTAAATTAATAAACTTCTGCTACTGATTTACTAGCTTCTCTGTGTTAGTGGAGTTGTAAGTGGTTACATCCAGAATTTACTTCAGAATAAGCCCTACTTGCTTTTTTGCTGCTGTGAAAACCTGAAAAGACCAGTGAGACCAGAAGTAAAAGACAGCTAGTATTAGTCACTGATAGTTAAATAGAGACATAAAAGCATTGGTGCAACCACTCTCACAAAGTTTAACTATTTGCAGGAGCTTCTGTCCCATAGGAAATAATCTCCCAAAGTTGTACGCCAGGCTGTGTTTCTGAGAGCAGGGGCTTGTACAGGACATCACAACTGAGGAAGAAAGAGAGTGCTGTTCTTGTAAAGTAGTCACTGAAAAAGGCCTGGAAAAATAAATCCTATTTTACCAGAAACAAACCCCTCACCACTTTTTTATTGTTAGATAGTATGAAGTTTATAGGTGTCATCTGAGTGTAGGTGTCACCCCCATTCTGAGATGAATAGCAACCCCTGGACTTTAATTTGCTTATAATTACAATGGAAGTGGCTCCAAGCCAAGCACTGAAAGGTCTTTGGCCCTTGGACACCTGAGTGGATCCATGTGGATTAGCCCAGCTCCTGGTGTTGATGGGTTTGGTTTCTTTTGTTATTTCCCCTGGATTAGATTCTTTTCTGTATTTGTCAGTAAAGTCAGGTACTCTGGAGTACTGCCAGGGTCAGTTGCTCAAAGGTAGTAAGACCAACCAAAACAAATCAGGGGAGATTGAAAAAAAAGATAGTAATTTTAAGGTTCTCATTTACCTTCTGGGTCCTGGACTTTTTTTTTTCATGCATGTATATGTTTACAGATTTTCCTCTGAAACCGCAGAGCCTGGAAAGTTTCTAGTTAAAAATGCTAGACATAATTCATTCTCATGAGACCAAGACTTTAGTCTCTTGAGTCCACCCACTATGGCCTTAATAAAGTCATTAAATTGCTTAAGACATGCTCTATAATCAGGAAGCTTGGTCCTTATTCCCAAATACTACTTCTGTGATTGCCTTAAAATGCTTTGAGTACTCTTAACTTATTCCTATACGTTTGTACTGGAAGGACATTCCAGTCATGGATTGAAATCTATTTTGTATTTTACTTTGAGCAAAATAAGACCAGAAAATCTGTCTGCTCCTCAAAAGGCTCCTCCTGGGTTCAATGTGAGGTCATAGATACCACAGGAGTACAAACAAGTGCAACAGGGCATTGCTCAGCATAGGAGGAATTGATCCCCACAGTGAGCCTGTGAGCATCTGGATTTTTGTAGATGAAACTAATAAGTGTTGACCTGAAGGAAAAAAATAACTTTTTTGAATATTTGTGTATGGTATTGGATCTGTTTGCCCCCCTCCATTGTTCTTTGGGTGCTGCAAGTCCATCAGAGCTGAAAGAAGGAATCCAGGCTTTTGGAGGATATCTGTGATTTAGGAGAGACAGGATTTCTTTACACATCCCTGATCCAAGAAATATCCTCTAATTAAGGCTGTGGAGGGCTCTGTTTGGGTCTTTCAGTGTTCTCACTGAATCTCCAAGCTGGCTGACTTCTCTGAATGATAGTTCTGGGCAGTGGGTGACCTTCCCTCTGGAGAAAAACTGTCCAGCACGACTGCTTTTACTGATGAAGACCCTCTGCAAGTGTCTGGATTGACAAGTCTGCATCTCCATCAAGGGGAGATGCTGTGTTCTGAAGATCACCTGCAGGCTGCCAGTGGAAGGCAAATAAGAACCGGGCTGGACACCTGGTGAGCTGATGTAGAAGTAAGCTGCAGATTGAAACTTGGAGAGCAATTAAACATGGGAACAGCCTTTAAAAAACAAAAACCAGAAATTCACACACAATGACTACTCAAGATTTGAGTTCTTCAGTACTCAATACCTTTCTGAACAAGGTGAAAACTGTTTTTAGGGCTCTGAGAGGTAATAAGTGTAGTGACTCATGCTTGTCATGTCAGTATGTGTTACCCAACTGTTTCTTCTGGCATGAAAACCTGTTAGCTTTTACTGATACTGCAAGAGTGGAAAATCAAACAAAACCTGAGATTCCTTGCCCCGGAACAGAGCAAGCATCAGCAGTCTTTTGGAAATATAACAAGGGCTTCCTTGATTAAGTGGACTGTTTACTGACCTGGGTAACTATCAAGGATGTCAAGGGTTAAGTGAGATAATTTATTTTTGATGAAAATCCAAAAAACAAAATCTGGTTTCTATTCTGTACATTAATATGCCAGTTAAGCAAGTGGAAATACTGTTCAAGGAACATCTAGTTTGTAAATGAATAAGGATTTCAGGCCTGGAGTAGAGAATTTGTACAAACTATGCAGCGAAGGCTGCTCTGTTGGAGTGTGTGGTTTTGCATAACAGGTGAACTGAAAATGATGGGTATGACAGGAGCTATATTTAAATGAGCCGAGTTGAAAGCAGTGCAAGAATGGAGGAAAATGATATACACAAATCGCAGTGAATTCTGTCCTCTGCAGATCTATTTCTTTTGTCCCAAGCAAAAATTACTGTGATGGAACATGAGGAACTAACTTTCGTGACCAAATGAGTCAGAACGACAGTCTGAGTTTGGCAAAGGTACATGCCTTGTGGCATGTGAAGGGGAAAGAAACAAATGTCTTCTGGAAAAAACTGAGGAAAAGAACAGTTTCATTTTCCAGGACTTCAGAAGGATTTTTAAGAATTTTTTCTTTATGTAGAATGAAATTTCAAGATCACAATTTCCAGTGGTTTTGGTCAATAGAGTCATTGAATTTCTGAAAGGTCAAAGCTGGAATGAAAAACACTGTGAATGGGTCTTTATACAACCAAGTTTCTGGGTTTTTGTCAAGTATTTTTGTGTATATTTTGGAGTTTCAGCTACTGTTGGCTTAAGGAAAGGACCAGGAGAGTGTAGAGCAAGTGATGTTGTTTTGTACAGCACTGGCTGGACTGCAGCAGAATGGTGTGAGGATCTCATGCTTCCCAGCCTCTGGTACTAGAAAAATACTGTGGTGATTAAAATCATCGTTTAGGGTATGTTCAAATCAGAGGAGAGCCCCACAAGGCTGCTGTATCTTTATATTGTCAAGGGAAAGTCTTGGTGTTATCAAAGTCAGAGCCAGTCTTGTCACATCAGTGACACCAGTCTGGGGTCGGCCCAGCATCCCCACGCTGCTTCCGTCCTAAGTCACCATCTCTTTGTACCTTAACCTTAAACACTGCAGTAACTTTACTCCAGTTTTACTTCTTGACTTTACTGAGATGACTTTAATATTTCAAGTCATGTTCCTCGGTGGACTCATTAGCTGGGGCATGCAATAAATTTCATTTTTTTATTTAGGGAGTTTTCACTGCCATTTTTCTAGGCTTAAAAGCGCTCATGCTTTAAATAGCAATTTACCATTCTTTTTAATTTGCTGTAAAACTCAAAATGTGCTGTTTTTCCGTACTTCCAGAAGACACCTGTAATCTCAGCTAAGCTGTGTTGAATTGAATCTCCTATTCACATTGTTTGTTTTTTTTCCCCATTTTTTTTATACCTTGTGAATCCTATGTCTGTCCTTGTTACGTCAGGCTTCCACAAGGGACAATCAGGTTGATCTCGAAGCTCGTCCTTTCAGTGAGCTTTTACTGCTTACCAGGTTTCCCCCCTAAAGAAATTTCCTACGTGTTGAGCAAAAATGGTAAAAATTATACATTTTTTTGCTACCTCTCAAGAAGCTCCTGCTGCGATGGGCAGTGTGCTGTCTGTTAGCATTGTATCAGAAAAAGCTGCATTTTTCCTAAATGCAGCTTTTCCTTTGTTATGAAGTTCATTTGACTGAAAATATTTTGCATGCTTAACTACCTGCTGGTGAATTTTTCTATGCCAAGTAATGTGTCAGGAGCTAGCAGAGCATAGTAAGTTAATTACTTGTGTGCATACTGTGAAGGAAAAGCAAACAGCAAGGCACCGGTGATACGAAGAATGAGACTTCATTTCAGTCACCAGAGATTGTGTTGTTAATGAATCCACTCAATCAGCAGGGAATTGGTAATGTAGATAAGCCCAGGTATGGCTGTGTACCGATAGGAAGATTAGTCCCTCAACCAAAACATTGTTTTTAGTGAGAGTTTGCTAATATTGACTAGTTTTTCAAAAGCACCGGTGAGATAAAGTAACAGCCTGAATAATTATGACTGTCTCGAAAAGGCATGATGATGCTGATGATCTTCTAATGTGCTCTGCAGACACCATATAAATCTGATATCTTACAGATTTCACTGTGAGGTGATCGACTGCAGATTCCATTTGACGGTGTGTGTCACCGCGGGCTGCCCGAGCAGGGAGGCGTGTTCAGAGCTGCTGCCTTCCCCACCGGACAGGGAGGGGGGTGGGAACACCTGCCGTGCTTCCAAGCATCCTTGGTGGCAGCAAGTGAAGGTGCTCCCATGGGAGGCAGCAGGAGCTGTGGGAGCTGCAGGCAGTGAGGTGGAGGAACAAGTGATGCCCTTACATTGCCTTTGGGAAAATTAATCCTGGGAGCAGCTGCATCCCAAAGCCTGCAAGCTGCACTCTGGGGTGATCTTCCCTAAATGAATGGTTCGTGCAGTGCTGGAGGAAAGAACTTTTATCCCACCTAGGGTATCTTTTGAGCTTTTTTATTTGACTTGGTGTTCGAATGTGCACTGCAGGTACTGTGGGAGTGAATCTCCTGCAGCCCTCACCCTGACTGCATCTGCCACTGCAGTTCCTCAGTGCCAGCTCTCTGCAGCAGCTGGTTTTCCCCCAGAGTGGCTGCTCCGGTGTTTGTGTGCATTTCCCTGCCGAAGGGCAGTGCTGGCAGAAGGGAAGGGGTCTGGGGCAGGAGAGGGAGTGCTGCCAGTGCCCTCTTCCAGCACTGACAGGTTACTACCTCAAACTCATCTGGAGAAAAGGGGTTCAAGCGAATAAAATCCACATTAGGAACATTAGGTTCCTTCCATGACTAGGATTTGTTGGGTTTTTTGGCTTTGTTTGTTTGGGGTTTTTTTTGTGGTGGGGGGTGTTGGTGGGTTGGTTTATTTGTTTTTTCCTAACTCTGGACTTTCCTATTGGAAAACTAAAGCTAGTTCGGATCAGTTTAAACCATGTAGTGTAACATACTGGGAATGACAGATCTAGAACAAAAATGAGAAAGCTGGTTGTAAATGTTCTCTGTCAGCCACAGAAGCAGTGCCTTCTGATGGAGTACCTCAGGCTGGACACTGCTGCTTATTGTCTTCCTATTCATTCCTCTTAAATTAATGGTAGAAACATAGACTGAATGTTAATAGAAGTTGAGGGCAGGGTTCACAATGTGTCATTAAGTAAAAGCTAGCAATCTCCCAGCAGCTCTCCTGGGAGCTATTTTACTGGTGCATATTAGAAAGGGACAGCTGGATTGAGAAGGCTGCTGGAACAGAGATGCCATTAAGAAGTTAGTCGAGCAAAAGTTGATTTTCACCTCAAAAGGCAATATCATGGCAAAGCCAGTATTTGTCAAGATTTGATGAGTGATTTTGGGGACTGTAGTGTTCTCTGTGATGTGATTAAACTATGAGGTCCTAATGTGGTGGCTGTCTCTGGTCAGGTTAGGATCAACCAGGGGTTTTGAAAAGCTGAGGGTGACATGTTTCAACAAGAAATAATTTTGTCTTCCTGGTTTTATTTTTTAAATCCACTCTCTGCTTAGGACACTTCTGTTTTTTGTAAACCTGAGCCAAAGCAACAAGTGAAAATCATTTTTGTAGTAGGTTTCTTTTGAAATGATGAGTACTTTCAGCAGTGCCTCTGGATAGGTTTTATTGATATCAGCCCTCCCTCCCTTTATTCCCTTTCTATATTGCTCTGTGCTCTCTGTGGGTGTTTTATTAACTTGCATCCTGCAAAAATTCAATAAAAATATACAGTTTTTTCCTGTCTTTCCTCCTTTTTTTTTTTTTCATGCTGGCTTTCAGAGACAGAGCTCTGGGGAGGGCTTCTTTGGTTAGTTACGAGGAACAGATGGGAATCAAGAAAAGGTACTCTCTGTTCCTGTACCCACCCAAATTGGAGGTAATTAAGTTACAGTGATGCATCATTTACGTTAGCAGTTTCTTTGGTGAGATCAAGCCTATTAAGGGTACGTGTGAGAAGTAATAGGACTCAAGTCTGCGGTGCTTTGAGAAATAACTGGAACTGGGTTTTTTTCTAAATCTGTAGTGGGACAGTTGAGTCTTGCACAGCTTTTTATCTCCGTAGCTCTCTTCAAGTTCTGAGCAATCCTTGCAGCTGCTCTGATGAGACAAGTGAACTTCTCCCTTTATAAGGGAAGAGAGTGAAATGGAGCATGTAGCTCCTGGTGGTAGGAAGGAGACAGAGATGCAAGATGGGAATTATAGATTTCCTGATGTAAATGTCATGGTTTATTACAGTCACTGTTGTTTGGTGTTCATGTCTGAGCCCCTGGGCAGGTTCAGCAGCATGGGAGCATTGATGCTTCAGCAGGATCTCAGTCAAGCCCTCAAACAACCCATGATCTCTGCTTCAAAAACCACAAAAGGGTTCCTGAGCCCATCATGGCTGTTCTTGCATTTTCTTCTTGCCTCACTACCCCTGCAGCCTCAGGTCTGTCTCCCACAGTTTCAGTTCAGCAAATCCTCCCAGTTTCAAATGACCCCCAGTTTCAACTCCAGCTCCTGTGGGGACATTCACCTGCAGAGCAGTGATAAGATCACAGGCACAGGGTGGCAAGCTAGCTGCTAGTCTTCCTTGCCTTTACCTGCTCTGGGTGTTGGCAATGGTGACTGTAATTAGCACTGAGCCAAATTCAGGTCCTCTTGCTTCCTTTTCTTTCAACAAAGTCTCACTGAAGCCCCTGAAGCCTCCATCTGAATCCACCAAGTTCTGGGTGGGAAAGTTTCTTGCCCAGTTTCTTCCTCTTGTTTGCTCAGATTTATTTTCTCAGAGCTTTGTTCACGCTGTGCTTTCTCCTTGGAGTAGCACAGATGGAACCGTGGTTTACATCAACATTATATGAGCTTGTGCTTTTTCATATGTTTAATTCTGTGAAACACCAGACTTATTTCTTCTTTTATCTTTGCTCTCTGGAAGAAATGACGTTTTTTTCTTTCTCATGGGAAGGTTGATCACCTTTCTGGTGTGTTAGTGCCAGCTCTGGAAGATGGCCTTGGAGAAGAAAGCATGAAGCAAGGTGTTACAGAGAAGGAGAGGTTAGCCCAGGGGGATGCATCTGTTCAAGTTTGAGGTGTTTTATATTGTATCTGTCTTACGTTGTTCAGTTTAAGCTTTTTGAGGCAGCAGCTGTTTGCTGGTGAGGTTTGGAAGAATGGAATCCCTCTTCTTTCTGCTGCATTTGGGCACTACAGCAACATAAATATCCCTCTTGTCAAGGTCCATCATCATACAGCTATTGGCTCTGTAAATGAAAAGAAGGATAGTTGAAAAAGGAGACCCTTCTCCAGAGAAACTTGGCCTGGATGTGACCTGTCCAATGCACCCATTACTGAAATCTGTGTCTTCCTTCCAGCAATACAAATTGCTCTCAGTGAGCTGCTGCATTGATTCATAATACATCTTCATTCTGCAATTTCCATTAGGATTTATACTTTTTAAAATTATATTTAGGAAAAAAAATCTATCTTTATGCCTGTCCCTAGTCTTTATAGGGCTTTACTGAACTAGTACAGGAATAGAAGAAAGGTAATTTACGATGCCTTCATATAAATTAATCTCCTGTTTTTTCCTTATATTGTAAGTTATCACCTCGTTTATTATATCCAGCTCAGGGTGAGCAGTTTTTAAAAGGCCTCTGACAGTTATGAAATGAATGGTGTGAGATGTCAGATACATTTAATAAAAATGTAGAAAATTATAAAAAACAGAGGATGTAGATATACATTGTCTCAGTCACTTGCCACCAGCAGGCACTTTCAATACCACAATTTATCCTCCTGCTCGGTGAGTTCTGCATGATCATTTCATTGATATTATTGTGCTCTGTGCTCAGTATAAATAATTTTGAAATATTAGTTGTAAAATTCAACAGGTCATTAGGCAAGTCTGTCTAGAGTTTATTGTGTGAGACACCCCTGAAAAAGCCCCAAACTATTTTGCCAGCACAGCTAAACTTAGTACCATTTTCACTTTTGTGGGGTGGTAAATTATTCAGTTCACAAATGCTAAAACTTGAAATGTTTATGAAAAAAGCTTGTTTTAGTAATTACACTTACTCCACTTTTTTGTGAGCTTCCTGCAACGTTAGTCCTAAGGTCCTTGTGTTTCCTGATGTTGGATATTTATCATACATTTGTGCCACTGGCAGGTTAATAGGTACAGTGGGAGCTTCATACAAGATTCATGGCAGCTTCATACTTTTTTTGAGGAACAAAATTGGGATGCAGAAAGTCTGTATATGGGGGGGATATATAATTAAAAAATCACTACATTTGTGACTGTGTAATAGAGAATAGTTCACTAAGGAATAGAAAGGTTGAAAACATACATTAAAAACTTCACCAAAGGTAATTGAAGGTTAGGAAGTTTAATTAAAAATCCAGCAATAACTGTAGCATCTGTGGATATGAAAATTTAAGGAGAACATGCACGTCACTCTGTCTTTCAGTTTAAAAGCTGCAGACATTATAGGATAGTTTATATTTAGGAATGTGATTTAAAGCCTTTCTTTGCAATTGCCACATTTTGGCAGTGTGACAGTATCACTGACAGGATCAGTTCTGAAGATCAGCTTTCCTTCCAGAGCCCCATGGCTGGGCAGTGCTGGAGTTGTAGCTGTGGTGGCATTGGTGCTTCTGTGCTGCTGCTGCTGGCTCAGAGGTTACCTACAGCCAACCCCTTTTTGTTCCTTCTTCCTGCATTCTGTGTTTGTTCCAGCAAGTACTGGTTCAGATATGCCTTATCAGGGATTGTTCTTGGGGAAAGTTTCTTTCAGATTTTCTGACTTCTCAGAAAACTGTCTCTGGTTGTTTACACCTCTCCCATACCTTGCACACCCTCCCTGTACTGAGCTGGTAGATTGCTTAGACCTGTTTGTGTCTCAGCAAGCTCTTCAGGATCTTGCTCTTGGTATTCGGTCTCATTTTTCAAGCAGTAATTGGAATTTTCTGCAAGCACGAGTGTCTCATGTTAAACAGAGTGATGACAGAGAATAATAAAATGAAAAGCCCTTTTCCCCCAGGGCAGGAAATCTTTGTTCAAAGCATCACTGTGAACTCTTAACTACAGGCTCTTCTTCTCCATCCCTTTGATTTTGGTATGCCATCACTTTAGAGCAAGACAGTATAATTTCAGCAACTTTTCCCCCTAATATAATGATTTAACAATCTGGTTGCTTTCTCTGCAATAGGAAGACCTCTGAAAGATGCTACTGATTTTTATCAAGGCTTTCAGGGATTTTTATACCTTTACCTCTGCAGTCTCATGCTTAATCAATCAGCAAGAGATATGTCGTTCAAATCATTCTTTTCAGCCTTGTATCTAAATGCAGTCTTTAGGCTTCATCCTACAGATTTCACTTTATTTCTGCTTCCCAGTAGGGGACTGGAGGTGAGAGGAGACAGTAAAGGGGGGCTAATTTTTCAGCCAGTCTGGATCTGCAGTACGTGCCTTGCCTCCTGTCACAATTTACGTGGCTTAAGCCCCTTCTCCGGTGCCTCCCTGGGCTTACTGATACAGCTCCTTTCAAGTGGCAAGCAGTGATGAGGGGATCTCCTGGCATCAAGTAACAGCGTCAGGTTTTTTGGTTCCAGACAACAGAGAGGAACCCCAGGATTGAGATTTCTGAAGAATCTTAAAATGCTTCACTTGTGTAGTGAATTTCACTGATATTTGTTTGTTTAAAACAATTTTTTCCCCCGTTTGAAAATCCAGCCTGCTGTTCAAGATCATTACTTTGTAGCTGAGCAAGGGCACCTCTTCCTTGTTCTTTCTCTGTGTGGAAGAAAGGAACTGATTTTGTTTACTGGTGGTGACATTTCAGGGTTTCTTGAGATTTGGCTCCTGATGGAGCAGTTCAGGTAGAACGGAGATTCAGATCTGTAGTGTTGCTCAGCCAGTGCTGGAATGATTGGGCAGGTCACAGCTGCCAGTCCGTGAAAAGGGAAGCATCTCCATTTATCCAGAGCCTGTAACACTTACAGGGGTTCTTACCTGCGTGGTCCTTGAAGTCTGTAGGCTGCCCCTCCAGAGCTGTACAAGCAAAGACTGGGACCTCTTTTTATTTGAAGAGGAAATACTAATCAATTCCATCGGTCCCTAATAACTGCTTGGATTTTGCCCTAAGAGAAGCATGGAATTTTCTCCCATATTAAGATGATGGCATAGGATGTCTCCATGAAGTGACCAAGCTAATTGCAGAAATGAGGGGATTTGATTGCTTTGCAATCATCATTATTACCATTTTCATTCAAACAAGAAAAGTAAAGAGGCATTGAGTACAGACAAAGATTTGTCTGAGATAATTCTATTAAAAAAGAACCCTTAAACTAGTTCTTTTTATGTCAGGCCTGAGATTTTTATAAAAAAAGGTTAGAAAACAAGTGAAATTTAAAAAAAAAAGTTATTTCTACGTCTTGATGAATGAATGACAAAAATCATATTACTCAAAAATTGCTGATTTCTGTTAAACTATATCTGTGTAGAGGTATATGTGTTATGCACCAGTTTTTATCAGAGTAGCTGATCCATTAATTAAAAAATTATGTAAAATCAAGGAAATGCCAATGTTTTTAATAACAGATGTTTTAAACAAAACCTGTGGGAGAAAAACAAATATATTTGATTTTTTTTTTTAAGTGGAAGTTTTTATACAAGCTTTAATTAGATTTTGGCAGAATACATTACTTTAATGGTTTTTCATTAATGAAGACTGCTCATTGCTTTGTACAGTAAAAAGAAAAAAGTAATCTTGGATTATATTTAAGGAGCAGACAGTGTATTAAAAAACTATTAAAGTTACTGCAGTCATTGACAGAATGATTTTGCATGAGAAAAGAATCAAGAAAGCGTCAGGTAATTTTAGACAAGGATGGGTGATAACATCTCTGACTTGAAGTGTGGCTTGAAATGTGTGTGGGACCTTGGAGTTGCTGAGCTCCCTGACCCCAGCTCTCCTTTCAGCCCTGGGAGCCAGTGGCCCCTTTGTCCCTTTTGTCCCTGATTTCAGCAGAGGGAAGTTCAGGTGCACAGTGCTGGCTGTCCCCCCAGCAGGTCCTGCTCTTGCTCTTGCTCATGCCTGGGGCTGACATGGGCTGGATCCAGCCCTCCTGCCCCAGGGTGGGTGTGCAGCTGTTGGAGCCAAGCCCGTGCTGTCCTGAGGCAGGGCTCTGGCTTCAGTTCCTGAAGATGCCAAACATTATCACTTATCGTTCTACCTCTGCCTCCTCTGCCTCAAATATTCCAGCTCTAGGATCCTGTCTGGTGTGTACCTTTGCCTGCAGGTTGCCCCGCCATCTCAGTGGAAGTGTGTATTATTTATTAACACAGGTGTGGGCTCTTAACTTGGTTTCTGAAAACCGAATTATTTATCAGCCTTAAAAGGCCAACTCAAATTCATTTGAAATTTTATTCGATTTAAGTCACCATGCTTACTGTTGGAAAAATGAAATACAAATAGCCATAAGTTCCTGTGTTTTCAGATGGGTAAATGTCACACACAGAATTACAGGATTTCTTTTTTTAACTAGGTTTAAGTGAAACAGAGTCTTTATTTAATGTCATGTTTTTATTTAAAAGCATTTATTTAAAGTTCTAAAAAACAAAGAATTCAATAAAGCAAGACAGGTGTAACTGCAAATGATTAATGATATAATTCTCAGTACTTTATAAAGTGTCTAACGCTGAAGAGATTTATACAGTGCAGAATAGCAATTGTGCTGTGATGGAAGGAATAGGTAATCAATATCTGCAAGCTTGGAAAAAGTGTTCTATTTCCTCCTCTAATGATATAGGGCTTTTTTGCAAAGCAAGGATGTCTGGAGCATGAGACACTTGGAAGAAGAATTAATTTGAAATCTGTAGTGGAAGATCAGTTTTAATTGAAACTGCACTTGAATGTCCATGGATAAAAACAGGCAGCTGGGCCTGAACCCTTTGGATGGCCACCTGGGAGTTCGTGAATCCCACTGCACTATTCTTGATTACATTTTATAGGTTCTTGAGCGCTTTTTTTTTCCTTTTTCTGGGTAGGAGCTGTAATTTATTTACTTCAGTTTCAAACTCAAAAGTTTTTCTCTCCCCTCCCTGGCCTGCCTTCTCCTTTCTGTGGTCATGGTGAAAGCTGGGGCAGCCCCAGTTCTGCGCTGCTGGGAATGGAGATGTTGGGGTCGTGGCCTCTGTATCTGTCTCAAGCTGCAGCCATAATGGTGCAGGTCACATTGCATGTAGTCATTTACATATCAAAAACTTGGGAAAGAAATTAATGGCAAGCCTAGCCATTTATAAAATCCTGGGCTGATTTTAACTAGCAGGTCTTGAACCTCTAAATGGGAGCTTAGCCTTAGGACTATAATTTGTGATGTCAGGACTTGGAGTCACAGCATCAGCACTAAGTTGAGGTTCTGAATTGCTGAGAGGGTTTCATTGCATTAGATTTTTTTTTTTTCTTTAATAATTCAGCAGGAGTATGGAAACACTTTATGCATGAAAACTTACACTGTCACACTAAGAAAGCAGATGTGGATAGGCTTTATTTTGTTAGATTATAGATTTACAAGCAAGTGAAGCTACTGTGTTTATTGAAAGAGATTTATTACTATTAAATTAATTCAAGCAAATTAAATTAATTTTAAAAAAAAAAAGCAGAGTTGTTTTTAAAATGAAACAAAGCCTTCAAAGGCCTGTGAAACACTACATTTCAACAAGAGTCAGTTCAGGTACCTAAGTCACTTGAGGTTTTAATTTAGCATGGTGGTTTGTTTGTTTACCCTCATGGCTTATTTTATTCATTTTGACAAGGCAGTTTTCACTGCAGATAGGTTGAGAGCTGGCTATACTTAAAATAAATAAATAAATAAATGTGACAAGATGCATGGAAGAAACCCTACAGTCCCTGTTAAAATAAATTTGCCTACTTTAAAAAAGGGAAAAATTCCTCATTGACATCAGAATACTTGAAAAAAGGAAAAATTGGAGTGCATAGCTCCTTTTGAATGCACAGCTGAAACCACTGCGATAGCCTCTGTGGGCAAAGTGCTTTTAAAAAGCTCACCCCTTGTTTATAACAAAGCCAAAAAACGAGAGCTGGCGGATTTGATTATGTGTAGTGCTAAATATTTAAAACAAATTCCCAAATTTCATGAGGTAGATGCAAGGTTATATGTAAAGTAAATTTGAATTTCCAATTAACTCACTACAAACCAATTACTGAGAGCATCCTGATTGGGGAAAAATATCTGTGTTTGAGTGGAAGACATTTGGTTTCTCCCATGTAGGGATTTCAATAATTCTGTTCTCCTTGGTTGTGTACATTGGGAAATAACTGAAAGCAGCTCTTGCTGACAATATAAGTTGAACCCTGAGATAAACACAACTGATTTTTAAATGATAATGTAAATGGTGTAAATGATTTTTAAAGGATAATGCAATTTTGCCTAATTGTACTTGAAAGTAAAATTTTTTTATTGTCATTTGGGTACCAGGCAGCATTTGTGTGTGATGAGTATGGCAAAATCTTGCTATTGATTAAGTGTCCTGCATCAACTCATGAGAAGAGAGCACAAATGCACTTTGCAGCTAAACAGAAAAAACCCAGGGGCCAAAGAAACTGGCCTTGCCAGCTGCTGGGTTTGGATGGCACTAATTGAATATACATGTGCTTCTCAGATGCAGGGGTACTCAATGCACATGGGTGCATCATGTCCTGCTGACTGCCTGCCCAACAGACCTGCTGACTGTGGAGTTCAGAGGTGTGACACAGGTGTGACACCAGGGCTCAGGGGAGCAGAGTTCAGCTCTGGGTTCTAACTTGGTTTTGGTAGTTGAACTTGGGGCAAATTGCTTCCCTTCTCAGCCATCAATTTTCCTGTCTTTACATGAGGATAATGTAGCTGATTTCTACTGTAAAGCACTTCAGGAACTATGAGCAACAACTGCTTTACAAGAAATCTGTGCTGTTATTTCAGGAGCTTAAACCACTGTTTGCACTCATAGGAAGATAAGCTCTCAGTCTTTGTTAATACAACTTAAGGGTTGGAGAGGGAGGTCATAAGAAGAATTTGAAATCCATTTTAGATCTTTCTAAGTATGGTGCTGAGGATCTCTCGTGTTCTTGTACATCTCAGGCTGGTATGTGGTGTGGATGACAAGATCTTTGCCTCAGACCTTTTATTTTTCTATATTATTTTAACTGTTCATCAAAAACAGAAAACTCATGTAAGAATAGCAACAAAAGAAATTTACTGTGTATTTCTGACAGGTCATTGTCCTGTTTACTTCTTCCAGAGTAATTTTTTTTTCCATTCTTGTTTTCTTCAAATTTGCTAACATACATTTCGTTTAATTCTTTCTTTTAATCTTTTCTGGCTTCAAAACCTTCAAAAGAAATGAGGTCATTAATAAAGATCATATTATCTAAGCACAGTATTGCAAGAACACAAGTTAATGAACATAATGAAAGGATAAACTATACAGTAATATATTAAGGTTGGAACTTTAGGGAGGTTCCTGGAGCAACATGGTAATTGATAACATATGCACAAGAGGAGCTGGGGAACTGCAGAAAGTTTTATAGAATAGTTGTTTTTAAAAAAGGCCATTGTTCATTAATGCCAGAGGCAAAGTTGGAACACGGCACAAAACCAAAGAGTTTCAGTCTCCTTGTAAGTTTACAAGTCTTAACCACTTTCAAACGTGGGAATTGTAACTGTGGTGGAGTTACCTGGGGAGCTTAAGTGCTTCATCCTCACACTTAAGAGTTATCCAGCAGTTGAGCCACTGGGATGTTGACCCTGGTGTTTTTTAACAGGCACCTATGGTCCCGAGCACTGGGTGACTTCCAGTGAGAAGTGTGGAGGGTCCCACCAGTCTCCCATAGACATCATCGACCACCTGGCCCACGTAGGAGATGAGTATCAAGAGCTGCAGCTGGATGGTTTTGACAATGAATCCTCAAACAAGACTTGGATGAAAAACACAGGAAAAACAGGTATGTTCTCTTCTGCTTGTCTCCATAGCCTGACTGCAGTCAATTAAAAATTCAAGCCATGTTCCACTCTCCTTCTTTATTGTTCTGTTGTTTGGGTTTTTTGTCTTTTTTTTTTTTTAATGTAATTTTTCAGTAGGACCCACCTGCCTCTGCCTCTGCATTCTAGCCAGAGCTAGTTCTGCAGATTGATTTTAAGGGTTTTTTTTTTAAGGCTGCTTTCATTTTGGTGTTGTTTTCTTGTTCTCAGTCTAAACTAATTCTCTTGGTAGTCAGTTATTCCTCAGAATAAAAGGCAGTGTAAGAGTTTCAAGGTGTAACCTTGAATTATCAGCTTTGGGAGCTGTAACACCAAATCGTCTTGAATGCTGAGATGCAGGGCTCAGGGGGAAGGAGAGGGGAAGCCTTAGAAATTGGAAAATTTTAGAGAAGAAAGAGCAATAACTGCTCAGAGTAGCGGGGGCTTATTAATGTGTTTCTGCTATGATTATAGCACAGTGTTCTTCACTGAACTGAATCCTTTTCTGCTCTCTCTGTTCTGTCTTTTAGAGAAAAAAGAGCAGGCACACATAAGAGAACCGCTTATTTTTACCAAAACAGTTCAACAAAAGGTCAAGGTTGATTTATATGCAAAGCTGCATGCATTTGATTGCTCTTTAATTCTAAAAACGTAAAAAGCAGAAATTATAAGGCCACCTACTTCATTTGACAAGGTCAAGTATTTTTAGGGAATTGGATTAAACCACTAATTAATTCAATTTTATTTATTGGAAGTATATTTTTATCTTTATTAACATCTGACATACATCTCTATAGTGCTCTCCGTGCCATGCCCCCTGTCACAGGTCAGCTAGTCACACCAGGGCATGTACCTGCTCTGGAGCTGGTGGCTCAGCTGTGCACACAGTGTGACCTCAGACACACCCATCAACTGCGGGGCACTTCGCATCTGAGCCACGACCTGGAGTCCAGCAAGCACCTTGGATCCAGCTCCAGCAGCTCAGGATCTTGGCAGGAGTTATTGCCTCTCAGATCAAATGGAGTGGCAAACTGTGAGCCTGTTTTCTTTCACTGCAAAGCAAAGCCACTTAACATAAACCACCACCAAGCAGAGCTGGGGGTTTTGCTGCATTACTTGGGGTTTTTTCCCAGTTTCGCTGAGAAGCGCTCCTGTTTGCTTTGAAATCCTGACTTTGTTGCCCTTGGTAGCAGCATGAGGTTCAGGCAAGGTTGAATGCTATGGAAATTTGGTGCCTAATTAATCTACTCATGTTATGCACCCTGCCCTTTATGGTCAGAGAGGCTGTTTGTGGCATTCAGTAATAAATGTAATTAGAAAGACCACAAAAAAGTGATGGTGCTATTCTTCTAAGAAGGATGTTAATGCTATCCCATACATGGAACAGTAACATTGCTGCACATATAATAGGAAACCATGTTAGAATCATAGAATCATTCAGATTGGAAAAGACCTTTAATAACATTGATTCCAACCATTAACCCAGTGCTGCCAAGGACACCACTAAACCATGTCCCCAAGTGCCACATCTACATGTCTCTTAAATACCTACAGCACTTCCCTGGGCAGTCTCTTCCACTGCTTGGCAACCTTTTGAAATTCTTTCTAATATTCAACTTAAACCTCCCCTGGCAATACTGGAGGCCATTTTTTCTTGTCCTGTCACTTCTTGCCTGGGAGAAGAGACTGACCCCCACCTGACTGCAACCTCCTTTCAGGGACTTGTAGAGAGCAAGAAGGTTCCCTCTGAGCCTCCTTTTGTCCAGGCTGAGTTCCCCCAGCTCCCTCAGTGATTTTCATCAAACCTGTGCTCCAGACCCATCCCCAGCTCTGTTGCCTTCTCTGGACACACTCCAGCTCCTCAATGTCCTTCTGGTAGTGAGGGGCCCAAAACTGAGCCCAGTGCCAAGTTCAAGGGGACAATCACTGCTGGCCACACTGTTGCTGTTACAAGCCAGAACCTTGTTCTGTTGAACTGAAAAGTGTCAGCAGATTTTCTGGTCTTGGCGCAGTTGGCAATGAAAGCTGAAGTTTCAGTCTTCTCTGCTGGGTGATTTTAGCACTGCTGCTATATTTGATTTCCTCACCTATGGGGGTATGGATTTTTGCTGACAAGTTATTGCTTCTCAGAGCAACAGTAACTGTCACTTTCCTTGCTAACTTACGGCCTTTTACTGGTAACGTGAAGACTCTTTTTGCCTTGCTGTCAGCTCTGATTTCTTCTGCTGAGCTCCTAACTCCTCCCTTGTTTCATCAAGTCCCATTCCTTTTCTTGGTTTTCTGACCTTTTGAAGAAACTTGTCTGGCATTAATTTTTAAGGTGGTAAGTGGTAGAGCAGCAAACCAAGTAGGATGTTTTGGCTTGTGGATAGAAGATGGAGAATGACTGTGCCATAAATCGCGAGGCATTTTGGCATCAGAGTCTTGGAGCAGATGGCCACACAAGACCTTTGTATTGCAGACTGACAGAGACAGTAAACCAAATAACTGTTTAAGAAACAGTGATGGATGTAGAGGGCATTTCTCAGCAATTAATGACTGGTTTAAAGAGACAGGGGTCCCTGGGAAAGCTAAAGGCCCTTAACCTTAATGCTCATTAACTGGCAGGAAACATGTTGCTTGGGTTATTGTTACTGCTGTAGGACCTAGTAATTTTTTTTCTTACTATAGAGCAATGAGTTATTTTTAGGCTCTGAAAGGTAATTCTGTTTAGATTTGTTCTGCTCTCTCTTGTTTGTGTCCCCCTCTCTATCAGGTAAAAGGCACACAATGTACAGAAAATAGCATTTCATTCAGAAAATGTCAATGGATTTTTTAGATCTCTGTCTTGACTAGAAGTGCTTTTGTGCACAATTACATTGGCAAAGGCACTAATGTGGGTTCAGTTTCATCACTAGAGTAGCTGGCCATTGTGTTAAGTGATAGAGATCACTCAGAGGATACGCACCCTTCATAGTTGTATTTGCATAAAATGTGTTCATACCAAAAAATTCTAAAATCAGAAGAATTCTGCTTAGAGAAACTTACTAAAATTTCTACCAGAAATGTGTTTTTGTTAAGTATCTTTCCTATGTGATGTGCATCACTCCAGCTGGTCCAGACCATCAGAGCTGCTCTGCTAAGGCAGGGGAAGAGCTGCTTTGAGTCCAGGTTTATTCCTGCTCTCACAGGGGAGATGGGCATCAACACCAGCCCTGAACCTGAAAACGACATCACACAATTGTGGTCTTGGTGGCTGCCAAACTTTCTTTGGGTTTGTAATCTCAATTATATAGTATTTTAAATTAATGGGCTTTGGGGGTTGATTCCTTGCACTCTACAGAAATCCTGGGATAAAAGCAGTGGCTCCCAAAGCCCAATAAAGTGATGTTTGGTTATTTCTGTCCTAAGTACCTGGGGTCACAGGAAAAAGAGGGAAGCTCCTGGCAGTAAGGGGATGCTGCTTAGCTGGGAAGGTGATGGGAACATGTGTCATACAGCTCAGCAGTGTAAGAAATACTGTAAAATGAACAATTAGATGAACATTTCAGATTGTACATCCTCCTAATTATCCTTTTAATTATTCATCTAAAACAAGTAAAATGACCCCTGACAGAGCCATAAATTATTTGGGAACTATCAAATATTTATTAGATGCAACTGAATATCCACAGAGGTTTTTAACAGATGCATGCAAATCTGCTTTGCTGTATTCCTCATCTCCTACAATTTCATCTATGGAATTTGTAACTAACTGAATGAGATTTTTCACCATTTAGAATACTGCTGAGCTCATTGAGAATTTTTTGAGGGAGGTAGAGAGCAGTGGTGCTTTCAGTCACTTATGTTTGACGGATTTGGTGTAAGCAGACAAGTGACTACCAGCAGTACCCTGGCTGACAGGCAGTATCCTATAGCCAGTTCTGCACCACCCATCCTCCTACACAAAGCACTTGGATGCAAAGGGAGTGCCGAAAGAAGCAGAAATCATGGAAGAAAACAGCTCTTAGGATTTTGCTAGTGTAGTTTAGAAACATCTGAACGTCTCGTGCAATTTAACATTTAGATGGTTTTGACACAAACCACTTAAAGTTGAGCTGCGTGGAAAAACCTGAGATGATGCTGCTGTAGCTCACTGTCAGGGGAGGGCACAAAGCCTGGCCTGCAGCGGAGCCTGCACTGAGTCACCAACAGAAAAATAACTTTTATTTCACAAGTAACTTTTTTTTTGGTTTTTTTTCAGCGGTGAATAAAATCCTCCTTCTTACATAATAAAATTGGATTTATATTAATGTTTCTGTTGTGATGACACAGTTGGCTTAAGAACACAGAGAAATCCTTGTGGGTTTTGTTATTTCCATTAAAAAAGAAAAAAAAAATCTCCAGAACCAACCCCACAACTTAAATCACAGGACTCTACGCACAGCAAGCACTGGTCTGCAATGACTTTTACAGAAACAAAATTCAAATTTTAGTTCTGTTTTTAAGCAATGGTTTTGGGAGGGATGAGAAGAAATAATTTTGTGGGGAGTAATTTTTAGCAATGGTGTGTATTAAAATCAGGAGATGCTGGAAAGGAAGAGAATCTTGTCGTGAGAGTACTAGAAAGGAATTTTTTGAAAGCTGGAATCAGTTCTTGGTTGGACCACAGGCCTCCCCTGTAATATGTACCAGCTTCCACCGTACGATTCTGCCCTCTGTTTGGACCTACGGCTTTTGTTGTTACGTAAAATACAAAGACTTTTGGAAGGGAGAAGAGAATACAAAGAAGATCTTTCTGACCCTCACTGAATCACGTAATAATAATATCAGAGTTACTGTGATGAAATCCACTTCTTATGGAGGATATCTCATGAGTGGGTCTCAAAAATGTTATTGTGACTCTCCCCATTTTGCCGAGGGGAGGAGCAGGGAGGCGAAGGAAAGCACCCAGCATGTCCAATAGTAGAGGTGGGACAGGATACAGGGGTCCCCACCAATAAAAAAGAAGAAATCCAAGAAACAGAATCCATTATTTTCTTGTGATCTGCAGACCTTTAGAGTTTATAAGGGCAAGGACCATGGTCAGCCATTACTCTCTGGAACCACATTAAACAGGTTTTGATGTAGTTTCCATTTAAATTTTAATCAAAGTCCAATAAGGAGGGCAAAATGTCCTTGAGAAATTTGGACTTTGGGATTTTCTGTAGTCTGTGTAACTTCATAATCACTTCCAGAATTAACCATCATTACTTGCAGACCTGTTTTTTAACCAATCCCTATAAAGAGGAAAATGATGACCCAACATTTTGCTTGCATTAGGAGAAGTATTTTGATATAATGAGTAAAAACTGTAACTTGTTTCAGAACTATGCTAAGTGTTTCTTTCTCCTTGTTCTATGTGTGCAGTTGCTATCCTGTTGAAGGACGATTATTTTGTCAGTGGTGCCGGGTTACCGGGCAGATTCAAGGCAGAGAAAGTGGAGTTTCACTGGGGTCAAAGCAATGGATCAGCTGGCTCTGAACACAGCATCAATGGCAAGAGATTCCCCGTTGAGGTGAGTAGACAGACATGTGCTGGTGTTCTCAGAGAAAACAAAATCAGAATGTATTGCTGTAGTCCGAGGCAACTGTGAAATAGGGCAATGTTTCTTTCAGTGAACATATCACTTTGCAGGCTCTTCCGGCCCTCACAGCACTCTATCCATCATCTCTCATGTGCTTCTGCAATGTCAGCTCCAAGCTCTGCTTTGCTGGCCCTGCCAGCTCTCATGTCCCATGGGTTAAGTTGCAAACAGCCACTTTTCTCGTTTCTCCCATAAGCTTTCCATGTGTGGGAGGATCTGCTTACAAATATCCGCTGAGTGACCTCGTTGTCCTCCAAACCTTTCCTTTCCCATGACGCTTACCAACAAATAGCAGCAGCTTGGGAGCCATCGTGCTGAGACCGCTGTCCGTGATCAGAATTGCTTCCATGCACACACACGGCCTGACCTCTACCTGGATTCAACTGCTATCCCTTGCCAGGCACTAACAGGACCTCTCCATGGATCTGTGCAAACAGCTCTGTGTTTGCTCTCCTGTGCTGGAGCCAGCTGGGCCCAGGCCAGCCGTGGCCAACAGCGGCTGAGCCATGCCGGGAGCGAGGCACGGCCTCAGGCACAGCGCCCTGGGACCAGGGACAGGGCCAGGGACCTGTGTGCAGCTGCCTGTGGGGATGTGGCTTCAGATGGGCCAGGCCAGAGCACAGGGCTGGGCACTGTGTGCAGCTGCCTGTGGGGATGTGCCTTTGACCAGCCCAGGCACTCTCAGGGAGCTGGGTGGAGTTGGGTCTTGGCTTGTGACCAATAGCCCCAGGTTGCTCTGTGTCACTGCAGTGTTATCTGTGTCAGCAGAGTTTGTTGTAGTTTTCACTCCACAGTCAAGGTTTTTCATGGTGAGATAAACGAGAGGTTACCTTTGCCTGTGAGTAAGAGATATGCAAGTTCCCAAGTGTGGCATGTAGTTCCTGGGCACGTTGCAGGGAGCTGCTCTTGCTTTCTCAGAATGTTCATGGGTGAGTAGAAGTGGTGCTCTTGGGACTCGATTCACCCCCCAGCTTGGCATAATTCATCGTGTGTGGCTTTAGCCAAGTCGCGTTTTATCAGGAGGTGGGAAGAGGCTTCCAAAGCTCAAAGGGAGGTTGTAATAGACTCTGGTGCATTATCAAAGCCTCCAATTTTCACCTGCCTGTTCAAACTGCCCCATCACACAAGAAAGAAGCTGGTTTTTGTCTCTCAATTGTATACCTGTATGTTGGATTTTCTAAGAGAGAGATTTTATTTTTATCTTATTTTTAATGAGCTTTTCCATTATCATCTCCTTGATGTAGCTGTGATTTCTCACAAGGGGCCACCCCTGAGCAGATGGAGCAAAGGCTCAAACATTGTCATGCTGCCCTGTGTGTCTCAATTGGCAATACTGGTATTTGTAAACCTCAGGAAGATGCACTCAGGAAATCTACAGGGCCAGTCAACTCCTCCTCTGAAATTTGGAGGAGTGGAGGGAGTGAAAAAGCCTGGGCCTTCTTGTTTGTGTCAAAAATAGTATTTCTACTTTAGAAACCCTTTTTTATGATTCCAAGGCTATTTGATGGCTTGATGAATGGAACCTCTTTTACTTTGGAAATAAGCAAGTTCCTAAGAAATAATTTTCCTATGGTTTAAATATTCTTCATTTCAGTTTAGAATATTAACTTGAAAATTGAGAGGAGACTGCCTTGACTGCCTTTAGGAATTTATGTTGCTTGTTAATGAACGCTGAGCAAAATAAATTGCTGGATCAGATAGGTTTAGTGTTAATCCTAATAATTTCCAAGTGATTTGTGTTCGTAGCAATGACATGGACCTCTGGCCTTCCTTGGTATGATGACATTAACAGAATTCCCACAGCCATTCCTTTACTTTTTTTGTAAAGGAAAAACAATTTCCAAATCAAGCCTTTCCCTATTGTGATGCTATCTACCTCCTACACAAGAATTCTGACTTCCAGTCATGTGCTGCAAAGGATTTCTATGGGTGGATTTTAGAGGGTCCAGTAGGTCTAAGGTGATAAAATTGAGTCTTTATTGCTGATAGATGCAAAACCAGTCTAAATAGTTGGGATTAGACTTCTCAGACAGTAACTGTACATGTATTCTCAGTGGGGCTTTTAATTTGTAATGCTAATTGTAGTGCAGCTTGCAACTGTCTGATGCAACCCCAATTGCCTGATGCTGGGAGGTCTGTGCCAAAAACATTCTACTTCATTTGAGAAGTAGCATTTCTAGGGAGGCTGTCGAAAGGATAAACCAAAATTCTATCCTACAGAAAGCAAAGCCTAAATCATTCTGATTGCTCTGAGCCCATGGACACAGGAAAAGCCTACAGGAGTGTGCAGGTATTGACATTCCAGGTCTGCAGCAGTTAATGTGGCAATGCAGCTGAAAGGAAATGTTTTCTAAGTCTTTATTTTGCAACCAGATGTGGACTATGCAAAACCCATTAGTTCCAAAGCACATCCCAAGGGAACACAGATAGATCAGCTTCATCCATAGAATGAGGTCTGTGCACATTAAGTTTAGAAGTTTTTTCCTCTGGGAAACAAAGTGCTCGCTGGTAGTCTTTTTTTTCTTGAAGAGGATACAAAAACTAATTAGAAATGTCAGATATAATACAGAGCATTATTGTTTGACCATGTTGTTTGGTTTTTATTATTACAACTAATGTGTCAGATGGTAAGGCTGTCTACGTTAATTGGTTTCCTTCATTGAAGCCCATCTGGATCATATTTTTTTATGATTTATATGTTAAATTTGTTAGTAAGATATATGAGAACATCCTTTTGTTTCCTGCTTTAAAGGCATGTTGGATCAAAGGCGTATTATCTTGCAGTACTTTAATGTAGCATATTGTGACTTCTTTTTTAACTATGGCACATGTAATGGTGTTCTTTCATTATGTGCTCTTGATTGCTTATTTATTGATTAGATTTTCCATAGTGATACTTGATCTTTATGAAACCATTATGAGTTTGGCTCTCTCTGAAGCAGCATTCATGAGCAGAGATGTCCACGTGCTTCAAACTTCCACGTGCATCCAGATTGATACCAGGCCTGGTCAGCATTCACTAGAAACTTCTTTTTCCCCTCTTTCTTGCCACTTTACAAGCAATATCTGGGTGAGGCCAGGAAGTAATGCTGTGATGCTGAAGATTAAAGTGATACCATTAGTGTATTGCTGTGTGAGTGGAGTGTGAATCCTAATGAGGACATGGGCTCTGTGCCAGTTTAGAAAAAAGATCTCTCTCTTTTTTTTTTTTTTTTTTTTTTAATTTAGAGTTAAGAAAAGTTTTTAGTGTTGCATTTTCTAAACTTTAATGAATTGCTGACTCCTTTGTATTTTGCTATTGTTCTTCTCCACTATAATTCCTCAGGTTATTTTTTTTCTTTCTGTAACTGCAGCAATATAAGTGGACATGCAAATGCTAGAAACCACTTAAGTGGAAAAGTGACAAAATTAAAATAGAGAAGATGAGCTTCCCTCAGGCCAGGAGAGAACCCGGGTTCCCCTCATTAGAGCCAAGAGGAGTAATTGCAGCACTTTAATCTCTTGTGCCACCAAACTGGTTCCCAGCAGTGCTGGCTGGCTGCTCCGAGGGAAACCCAGTGCTTAATATTTCAAAGCAAGTGAGGAGCTGATGTGGCAGTGCTCTGTGTGCTGCTGGAGTGAGGTACCACCATCCCAGCATAATCGTGGGGTTATTTTTTAAATTTTTTCTTAGCTGCCTCGTAGTAATTTTTATGCAAAATGCTACTTATTTCTGTGAAGAGCAGAAATCAGAAGAGTGATTTTAATCATGGCTGTGTTAATTTGATGTGAGCTTTGGCTGTTTATGAGCGTTCTCTTTAATGGTGCTAATTGTCAGTTATAATGTGAACACCATTATACAGTACTATACAGTAATTTATTTAGTAAATGAGAATCTTATTCCGAAGACCATACTGCAATATGCCATAGAGACCTCATCCTTTTACTCTTACATGAACAAACTTGCACTGTTTGGGCGAAATTGCTTCTGAAAGAGCAACGTGATTCCATATCCACAAGTACCAACATGAATGTTTTCGGAAATCTCAAGTTCTTTTCCATTAAAAAAGAAAAACAACAAAGCAAACAAACAATACCGAACAAAACAAAAACAGCCTCACAAACCATCCCAGCAGAAAATGAAGAGCTGACACCCTCTTATGTCAATTAACAAGCTTTTACATTATGTTAATGTATTCATTTTATTAAATTATTATCACAAAACAATCATTTGCATTAACAATTCTTGCTGCTCTTTAAGTTGTGTTTCTTAGAGGACTTTCCAGGTTCTAATGGTGTCTTTGTTCTTGCTACTTCTTTGATTTTCCTCCTTTTCTCTTTGAATCTACATACTGACATCTGTGTGGTCTGGATCTACAATTAGTTGCTCTAATTTGAATGCTCAGATAATCTTGCCAAGGTTTATCACTCTGTGCTGTTCTACCTCTCATTATATTACTTAAATTCTGATGGTTTGTATTATCACAGGCAGATGACAATCAGTGTCATAAAATGTAGAAGAAATGAATGGTACTCAGTGCACAAAAACCTTTACTGTAGGGAATAATCTGAGACTAGTTACTGAGTTCGCTAGTTTTTTGGGTTTTTTTGTTTTATCCTGAATATTAAGACTTTCTATCACACCAGGAATCACCTACAGTGTACATCCAGCCTTCTGTCCACTTGTGAATGGCAGGGAATATTTACTTTATAATGTTGAAAATGGTACTGTTTCTGTTCTGTAATTTTACTCCTGGTGCAGGTGTGAGTCTTTTTAGATTTGAACACACTTTAGGACATTAAATGATGAACATACCACAGCATGTTCTCTTGGTATACAGGAGAGAGCTAACACCCTGTATTGCAGCTGAGTTTATTATTTCTGGCATCCAGCATATCTGGTAATTGTAATTTTGCAAAGATCTCTGGTGCTGATTTCAAGCATAAGTAAAGATTAATTGTGAAACAGGGAGCCAGTGTTGGGTTTATTTCCTTATATTTTGTTTATTTGTTGCTCATACCTCCATCTGGCAAGATGTAGCAAAGTGGAAGTCAAAAAATGATAGAGGGACCTAAAGAGGACCATTGGGAATATATCACAGGGAGAAACTATGAGTGTCTGAAGTAATTTTAGTGTAATACTCTCTCCAAAGACCAAATCCACACTTATAAAGGGATACTTAGAGCTCCTAGTGACTTTGATGGGAACTGTGCTGGTGAAACTCTGAGGGAGGATTTGGCTCCATACCCATGCTGTGTGTGCTGTAGAGTGTCCAGGGAATTTAGCATGCTCTGCTTATTCCACCTGCATTTCTTATAGCACCTCTGACTTAATCATTCAGACACGGAAATGGCTTGGGAATTTTCACATTTAATTTCTTTTTCTTCAAACTGACACTTAGCATGAGGGTGTTTTTTTGTTTTGTTTTCCTGTAGTCTCCTCTCTCCTCTTTCCCCCCAAGTCTTCAAGGGTCCAGACAGCCACAAAATATTCTAAACATACTATATGCTAAAAAGCCAGATCTATATCTCTGTCTTATCTCCAGTAAAGTGAGATTTTATTCACCGAGTCTCTAGGCTTTACTCTTTTTTGCTCTTCACTGCTTTTAAATCTTGTTCAAGTTTCTCATTGTCAGGAAAGCAGTGTGTCATCATTTTAAAAACATAAAATGGATGGATATATTGAACACATGACTGAGTTTCTGTCTTGTTTCACTGTGAGTAGTGCAAATTAAACATCATCTTATCACTGTCTGGTTTACTGTTTTATTTTCCTTAGTGTAGCTGGTACACTGCCTCTTCCCAGTTGTCTTTAGTGTCTCCCATATACTGACAGGAGAGTCAGTTGAGACTTTAATTAATGACTTTATTGTAATCAAGGTTCCATTTTAGTGCAGAATGCTCCATCTTGTAGTAGTGAAATATTTAGTCTCCATCTGGCTGATCTTTTCTGTGCATGTCCCATGATAATTAAGAAGAAACAGGAGAGGATGGTCTGAAATTTAATATGTTTAGTAGAGGGGTTAGTGTATCCTGGGACTGTTCGTGTAGAGACTCAGACAGAATTTAGGAATGGAACAGCAGTTTGGTTTTATGGCTGCATCTTCCTGCTGTCTGCCAGGCCCCAGTAATTTCTAGACCGAATTACAAATGTTACAATGCATCCAGAGTTTTATTTTGAAATAACTATTCAGTAGCATGAATCAGAGATAACCCTTTTCATTGTGGCTGGGAATGTCCTGCTTTCCCCAAAGGATTTCCACTGACTTGTTGAAAAGGTCAGAGGCAGTAGCACTACACTGCAATTACAGTATGTTAATGATGAGCTAAGAGTTGTACATTCTTCTTAACATAAGTCCCTGATTTCTACATGATTAATTGGAATCTGGAAAGACTGACAAGGAGAAGGAGGATCAGATGGGGTGAAAATAAGAGATAAGAGGCTGACAGCCAGCTCTTGTTGTAAAGGAGAGTTATTTTGAATAGGAGAAAAAATCAATACAAAGGTTGGAGAATTTTACAGAGTTGTAAGAGCTACTTTAATGAAAGGTAGCAGATTCAATAGGATTGTTACTTGAAATGTAGGATTGTCTGAGTTAGAAAAATGGGACTGTGTCTCCCCTGCTGTAAAGGTGAGCTCTGCATACTGAGCTTCCTGTGTACTTAGTCCACTGGATTTACTGGCGTTTGCTCTGGGCACTCTGTGTGACAAAAAAGGGGGGGGAATATGTAGGGGAGCTTACTAAATTCTGTTCTTCTGGAAAAGTTACTTGATCATAGGAGGAAAAGGAAGAGGACAGCAGGTGGTAGCTATTTCTGCTGCTTTGGCATGTTAGGTAGCTGCCCTGTGAGAGTGTCTAGCAGCCTCCTGCAAGGAAAAGTGGTTCATTATGAGGAGGTGGCTTCATTTTGCCCTGACTGTAATGAACAGGCCAGGGCTTTGGTGGACTTGAAGGATGTTTGGCATGAACTGTTCTCTTACACATTCGTGTCAGCTTCCTTTCCCCAGCAGTGATGGTGAGAGGTGAGGGCAGGTAGGGAGGCTATGCACTGAGGCTTTCTAACCTGGGTTAGAGTTGGGGTGATGTGAGGTGAGGAGTCAGCTGAACCTTAGCATCAAACACATCTTGGGCAGAAGCACTTGGTGTGGATGGAAAGGGGAGCTTCAGCAATGCTGCAAAGGAGGCTTGCTCCTGAAACTAATAAAGAGGCTGTTTGATCACTCTCAATAGAAATGGCCACTTCACTCTTAAACAGGGAGTCAAGTTTTCTGGAATTGCTCATAGCTGTTGAAGTTCGGGACCTTAAATGCCAGAAGGCAATTGTTCCAGGTTCCAGTGCACAGCCAAGAATGTGTGAGGCTTACAGGGAGGGCAGCTGCAGGTCCCTCAAGTGTGCCTGGGTTGTGGGCTCTGAGCACTAGGACAGGTGCACGCTCCATGCTCTGCCAGGCTGGCTGCACATGAGGGTCCTGGCATGTTGGTTAGAAACATGTGAGGCTTGATAAGTGCTCAGCACAGCCCCTTTCCATTGGGCAGGTCCAACAGTCTTTGGGATATCTTCCCCTGGAGATGTGTGACCCTTCATGATTATCCCCATAGGCTCTCTGGGATAACAAAGAGGGATAATATTTAGGGGTGTGAGGGATAAAAGAAACGTTGCACAAATATGTTAAGAAGTGATAATGTTTCCTCGGCGCACAAAGAGATCAAAACAAAACCTTAATGTGGTTAATGGCTTGGTTGGTAGCTGTCGGAAAGTATTTCCCGTGGAAGCCATTTCCCTGGGACTCAAACAATCAGAATAGATTTCACTAATGTTAATCATGATTTAAGGCAGCAAGCAGGAAATTATTTAAATTATCTATTATACTGGTGCTTTACTGATTGCATTTTACTTCTTTTGGGTTTTGTTTGGGTTTTTTTTCCTGAAGAATTCTAAACAGTTGCTATAATTCTGTGCCAAGAGAATAAATTACGTCAGACATGTTTTTTGCTGCGAGAAAATTCAGTACATTTATTCAGACACTTTTTTTTGCCTTTCTATCACGTGTTAAATAACTGCATTGTACGGGACGACAACCAAAAGGTTGTGTAAACCAGAAAGGAAGACGCATCTTCTTGTCTTGTTATTTGTGTACCCAAAAAAGCTTTTCATTAGAATCGGTTTTGCAATGCAGGTCACCAAAAGGCTTTTTAAGTCTAAGGGGGAACAGGCTGTGAAATATATTTATTGTAGACTGTGCTGATCAGTAGTATCATATTTACCTTCTTGCCCTTCCACCTGAATTCCTTTGCAGTTTCTTATATTGAATCTAAAAGCTCTTTGGGATGAAGAATATCTCTTTGCTGGTTTTGTGCAGCATCTGCCCCAGAGGAATTCCTGCTCTGGGATACAGCAATATGAGCATAATCCTTGTTATTTTCCCAGTTCAAAGGCATTGTATTTCCAGACAGGATGGGAAGGTTAACTGAAGCTGAAAAAGGATTTAAACACAGTCAGAGTTTACTGTCTGGTGTAAATGAAATAAAAAGCAAGTAGCTGGAAACAAGAAAAAAAAATGTATTTGTTTGCTCATGCTTTGAGACTCTCATCTTTCCATAAAGAAAAAACAATTTGGTGAAAATAGTTGTATCCCTGAATATGTGTCCTCTTGCTTCCTGTTTCTCTACGTAGCTTAATAAGAAAAATTCTTTTTTTCCCTAAACAGTTGGGCTTTTCAGCACATTCCACGAAAGGCCAATAATGCTCTTTTCTATCGCTGTCCCATCTAGGCTGGCTGTCCTCAGAAGGGGCTTTCCTTTATTCTCTGGCTTCAGAGAGAAGACAAAGTGGGCTGGTATTTCCAGGAAATGCCTGCAGCTGCCTTCAGTGTTCCCTGCCTTTGTTAGCATATCCCACAAAGACACTTGCCTATTGTTGGCCATTGACCATTCAGTAGAGTTTCTTTTTATAAAACATAGTTCTAACCTACACATGTGTAAGAAATACAAATTTAGCGTTCCCACCAGAGCTAGAAATACCATTACTAGGTGGGAAAGAGCTTTCCCCCCTACAGTGGGCTAACAGTTTGTTAATGGTTTTTGTCAAGCACAGAAAATGACACCTGGTCTGCCAAAAGGGCGTTAGTTTCTCCAGAGGGGATTGTTAATTGTCCAGGAGAAGAAGATTGAGAGTGTTTCCCTAATAAATTAGGGATGAATGGTTCTTCTCTGAGAATTGGGGTAGATTTGACTTTTTTTACAGACTCTCGGGGACACTTCTCGGTGGAGAAGCAAACTTGCTTACCCCAAGTGGTGAATGTAATTTGAGAAATAAAAACATGCATTAATACAACATCTATCACATGTTCATTATGAAGGGGAGAGAGAGATCTTACGGATTTGATCATGCCGTAAATGGATGAAATTTCTTTAATTTTGTCACTTTTGCCCTTATATATGTTTTGAACATATATTCAATATTCATTCTATGTTTTGAAGTTCACAACTGCAATAGTGCTTGTGTTTGCTCTTTACCTCAACCAGATTGCTGTAAGGGTGATTTTAGTTGATTTTTATACCTACATAAAGCCCTTCCATTCCTTCAGGGCAGTAGTGCCTACAAATAAGATAACAAATTCAATACTCAATGCCTGCATGCCGTGCTCAAGGGGTTTTCAAAGAGTAGAAGGTTTAGCTTTTTAAAATGCAAAACTACCCTCAGATGAGTAGTCAAAATTACAAAATTCATTTGAAAAGAAGAGGAAAGCCTCTTTTGCTTCATTTCTCATCACCTTTGGTTGAGCGAGGAATTCTATGCTCCCTCCTCTGTGGTCTGTGTCCTTTTAGGGCAGGTTAGTGCTCTTGAGGGAGAGAGTGGCTTGCTGGGAGTTGAGTGACACATTTGATCCTGAGGTTGCATGTTCCAGACAGGACGACAATATCTCTTAAGGAAAAGAATTGTCATTACATCCAGTTCAAAATAGGAGATAGGCAATAACAGGAAGATTTTGAAAAAGATTAATTTGAAATTCTTTGCTTGAGAGCTGTCATTCTGTTTGGGAGGCAGGAATGTGAGCTCTCACTTAATGAGCTACATTCAAAAGATGAAATTCCAAGAGAGTAAAGTAAAACCCTGAACATAAATCGACCCATCCTTAGATCCATAGTTATGTCCTTTTCTTCAACCTCATCTAATATTCCTATTGCTCTCTGTTTAACTAGGAAAAATGCAAATACCTGAAATAGAGACCTTCATACATAGCAGTCACTGATGTTAAAGCAGGAGCTCTTCACTCAGTGATGCTGGAAGCTACAGGCTGTTGTTGCTGGAGTACCATTTCTGAAAGCGTGGTAGCCCTCCCACTGAACCATATGTTGATTTATCAGACAGTTTAGCAGTAGCAAGACCAAGACCCAAGTTGGTCAAGTCTGAAAATGCATATTCCTTATGTTGCTTCTGATAATATGCTCCGGTTCTGTTCCTTTTGTAGCATTGTGAATATGTGTGTTGAGCTGTGTGTGCCCTGGAAGGGATTTGCTGTATTTCTAGGGCATGGGATTACAGTGTTACAAGTTAGTCTTTCAAGAAACTGAAAGCATCAATTTCTGGATTCTTGCAACTCAAATGGCTGTTGTGTTGCCCCATTTTAAAGAAAAGAGATATCAAATATATGAAAGCTCAGATGCAGCTCTCAACTCTGAGGAGTTTGAACATGAGACCATGTCAGAGGAAATTAATGTTTTCGGTAGAAAAAGAGCAAGCTCTCATTTCAAAGAAAGCTTCCTAGCAAACCGTTTTGGTTTGCTTAACACTTGCCACATCTCTGACATAATATTGCTGCATTATTAGCAGAGTTAGTTCAGATGTCCCATTTTACTTAAGTGAGGTAGCAGTGGAGAGCATTCTGGTAACGCTGCAAGGGATAATTTGGCAGCAGTCAGAAGCTGGAACTGAAAAAGGGCAGTAGGAGAGAAATAATTAGTAAGGATAATTGTCAGGTCTTGACAACCTGATGTGTCTTTCTAGCAGTGAATGGATTCACCTGACACCCAGAGATAGCCATCTGATAATAACACTCATGAGATCAATACTTCGATACTTTATCCTTGAAACAGTATTTAAAGTCTGTTCTTAGATTCATTTCTTTACTTCTGTAAAGTTATAGCAGTCTGGGATTTGAGATAATGCATTCATTGCAGCCTTATTGGACCCTCTTCATTTGCTGTATTTTAATTCATCTGTGGTGATTGCTGAAGAAAGATGCCTAGTGAGCTTAATCTGCTTGTGCTTTAAAAAGAAAGGATGCTGAGAAGATTAAAATGGGGCTTCATACTGAACAGGTTTAAGAGTTTGCAGTGCTTACGATGGCAAGGAGTTTTCTGCAAGAGATATTTCAAATTTGGAGCTTCCCTGATGCTAGCTCTGCTGACCTCATGGAGAGGGGAGGAGCAGGAGCTTGGCACAGCTGAGACTTTGCTTTTGTAGATTGAGATTGTGCCCAGGCTCTAATAATGCCAAATTATTACTGGGTTAAACATGCTGCTTCTTTCTGGTAATATTTCCTGCTGGTCCACATCTCTTCTCATTGCTTAGAACTATTTGTGGGATTGTGATGCACATCCCAGGACTCAGAAATAGTGTGTGCATGGTTGAAATAACGCCCATGCAAATAAGTAACTTGTAGATAAGTATGGCAAGAGATTTCGATCTGCTCCTCTCAGTATACTCACTAGATTTCCCCAACTGCATGTGTGTTGGGTGAATTGAAATGGACTGGAAGTTTTGTTTTTGATGATATCTGCTGTGAAGGACAGGAGACATTCAGCAAGACAATATCGCTTCCCTGGCTGCAACGACGTGTTTGTGCCATCTCTGGCAAGGGAGAAGCTCATGTTGAAAACAACCTATTTATCTAACAACATTAAGAAAAAATCATTTTTATGATAAAGACAGTAAAGATCAGTGGCTGCCTCTGAGTGCCTGAGAGGAATTATTTTTACCTCTGCTTCCTATTATTGGCAGGCGCTTCATTGCAGGGCTGTTGCTGTCCCCGCTGTGCCACCACCAGCTTCACTGGCAGGTGGAAAATTCAGCACTTTCATAACCAGTGGGTTTTGTTCATTTTAAGAAGATTACAGCATGAAAGATGGAGGCCAAGATCAGAACTGGCAGGAAGCTGTGATTTGAATAGGACCTTCAGTTTGACACATGTTATATCCTTAAGAGAGGAGTCGGTGCCTGGTTTTGTTGACAGGTGTGGCGACAGCTTTGAGGAATGACAGGCACTTCACTGAATCACTAAATTGATTTGATAATCAGTAAGTGAATTTGCTAAGAGCAGGTACTACGTGCCTTCTTTGGGGCTTGGTTAACTTAGTGACAGCTTGTTTTAAATGTACTAGGAGGCCATAGTTTATTTTTCCTTTCTTTACTGAGAAGGACCCCACATAGAGCCAGATAAAAGGAGCCATTTCTCTTCTTTGCCTATAAAACCAACCTGAAGATGACCAGGCCTAGCTTTTACAAAGAAGCTGCTGTACCAGGTTAAGCCATCTCCATTTCCTCTGGATAGCAGTGACCATCATCAGGCACAAGTGTTTGTCCTCTCGCTGTGGCTTCAGCGCTTCACCTCCACTGCCTTCCCTAGACAGAGGGCATCAGCTGTGCAGCAGCCTCTGACTTGCTCAGAGCCTTGATAACAGCCTTGCTCCCAATTCCAGCTGCTCATTCCCAGCTAGCCTGGTAACCCATGGACTTTTCTCCTTTGGAGCGCAGAGAGGAGGTTATTCCTTTCCTTGGTGGCACAGTGGCCCTGCCCCGTGCCAGAAGGGCAGGCAGGTGCCATGCCCTGGGGTGCAGACAGCAGTGGCTGGAGGGATCTCCCTCAGGTGTAACCTTTGGTCTCTTTGTGAGCTCATGGCTGAATTTGCAGTTGCCTCCCCATTAGTTCTGCTATTTGCTGTGGAAACTTGACACAGGACAGGTTTGTCAAATTAAAATGTTCTGCCTCCAGCATCAGGCATACGGATTAGAGTTTATGTTGGTTTGTACTGGAGCTATTCAGAAGGGGAGTTTTGCTTCAGGCATTTTTGAAAGGTGATAGAATTTGTGAAAGTTCAATATGGATTTATTTTATGATACCCCAGTAGTGTCTGTATAGTTTGCTTGGGTACAGATAAAAAACATTTGTGGTCAAGGTAACTATTACAAATCACAGATTTTTTTTTTTTCTTATGTGTATTCATAGTTGTCCTCTCTTCTTAAGACATAAATTGAATTTGTGTTCTTCATACCATGATGCTCAACTGATTTCCTCTTCAACAAAGAGTATGTAACAAAGGTTAAAAATTATTTTTGCAATCCAGGCATTTAAGGATACATTACTATCTATTTTGAGGATGGATAATCAATGTAAAAAATTATACTTCCGTGTATTCCTAATAGGTCACTGTGTAAATATCCGTAATGGAATCGATCCCCTAGGTTATGGCAACCATTAGTACAGAAGGGGTTTCACAATTAATGTATCAGACATTCGTGTTTCCTACTTACATGCAAAATGATTATTTATTGATTATTTTCAATCCAGGTTAATGATGTTGAAGAGGTTTCAGTATCTCAATTTAAAGTACTTAAAGTGCACTTCAACAGAAATATCATATCCCTTTCAAGAAGTTGTGACTAATATCTGATAAGTGAGTTTCCTCTGCATTCTCTCTCATTTATATATACATACTGTCGGTGCCATGTGAATGAATGGTCATGTAAAATGATTGTATTTTCCCTGTTACCTGAAAACCATGTGTAAAAAATTGTATGCATAAAGACTTGCTTGCATAAAGCTCTTTGGCTATAATAATGAGCAGAGGGAATTATGTTAAAAATGTCTATTAAGTGACTTTGGATCCTGTGTCCCATTTGGAAAGGGACCTGGCACGTGGCTCTGGATAGTTTCAGGTCAATCCATGGTGGCTTCCTCAGTTCCCTTAAGTCAAGCCCACAAGCCTCAAGGCAATTGTTCATCCAGGAAGAGCTTGCTCTCTGCTCCTGGCCCTGTTGGTATGTATCTTTGTAAATACTCTGCTGTCTTGTAGAAAGTGGTCTCTAAAAAGAGAAAGATGCCTGCCAGGCGGCCTGTCCCACCACAGTCAGAAGGGACAAAGGACTGGCCAGTTGAGGCAAGGACAGTCTGGTTTTTCTATTAAAAGTGGTGGACATTTTCTTCCTCTGATACACGATTCCAAAGAACCCAAGATCCAGAAAGGAGGCCCGTTGCAATTCAAAAGGGCGTTGAGCTGACGTGTTTGCCTCCGCTTGTCCGTGCACACAGGCAGGAGGTGGAGGCCCAGGGGCAGCCTGGGGAGGTGCTGGCCTCACTGCAGAGCCTGGATGAGGTGGGAATTCCCTGCTCTGTTCGAAGACAGAGCTGGGAGCTGGCATTTGCTGCTTTAAGTGCTGCGTGTGAGCTCTGAGCCCATAGGGCTGACATCTGCTTTGCACTGAAACTCTGCACTGGAAGCTGACATCAACCCTCTGTGCTGCTTTAAATGCATATTCTCCTTGGAAAACAAATCCAGTATTTCAGTGAAGGTTTGATTTTTTTTTTTTTTTTAATTAACCTTATATTTTTTATTTGTGTGTCTCCTAGTCATTTTCCTGATGAAGTGTCAGCCCTTTTTCTATGAGTTTAAGCCTACTGACAGTAAACTGACTTTTCTTAATTATTCTTTCCAGACCCCTTTAAATTAGTCCCCCAGGGGTCTGTGAACCTCATATTGAAAATGACAGCTTTAATATTTCCTTACTAAATACATACAAAGTGTTGTCCAGGGATGCAGATTCACAGAACATTGTTAATTCCTCCTGGAAAACAAAAGAATCTGATTTTAAGTGGCAATACATCTGAGGGACTGGGGCACAGGATGGAGGAAGAGGAGAGTGTCCATCAGATGTGACCATGGCTTTGTCCATGCTGGAAAGAGGAGAGTGTGGGAGGGGAAAAACCATTTGAAGTCATTGAACTCATGCATAAATGTATAGCTTTCAAATAGCTAATTTTTTATGTCATAAAGAAAACTGGCTGGGGCTGGTTCCTTTTTTTATAGCTCTGTCATAAACTCTGAAAAATGAGGTTTATAATTTATGGTCTGAAACCACCTTAACTATTGCAATACAAACAGCATCACTGTACTGCAGTTTATTTCTAAAATGCCTCCGGTGAAAATATTGCAGTGCCATAATTAACTAATACCAAGATCCTGTTCGCGTCGCTTTCTCTGCTTTCCCCAGAATTATGTAGTTAGTATAAATCCTCAAGGCTTAGAAGATGGCTTCAGAATAATCTTACATCACCATGTCAGTTAAGACAATCACTAATAGTGTTTCTGTGGCTCATAGAGTCTGTCCCATCACTGGTTGGATTTATAAGGAGCGAATTACGTAGTTTTTATCTATGTCTATATATGCACACATGTGTCTGTGTATACAAAAAAAAAAAGAGAAGTACAGAGGAGAACAGTGTGCCTGCTGTCTCCTAATTACTTTGTTTTTTGATATCTCAGCAACATTGATCTTTCAAAATGATCTCTTGCTGGTGGCATCAGTTTTATGTTGGAAAATATTCCTGCAATTCTGGCAATGATAAACTAATTACAGACTATACATTTTTAATGATTTAATCTCCTGTCATATTCCTAGAGAGAAGTGATCCTGATTCCAAACAAATCTCCCATGCATGACCAAACACTCATCATGAAATGTATGGTTTTCATTAAACCCTGTTGTTAATAAAGGCTTAGGATTGTTTTGTTAAAATGGGGAGAGGTTGGGGAGTAAAAGCATGCTGAAAGATTACCGTCATAATGCTGCATTAAGCGTTTTGAATCACACAGAGTTCCCAGCAACATTCCACTGACATGTGCCTCCCATTGCAGAGGGCTCCTGACAAGCCACGTGCAGTGCCAGAGCCACACGTGTCAGAGGGGTTTCCATGGGTGATGCTTAGAAAGATGCATTCATGTTCCTTGGTCTGTGCCTGGTGTCCAGGTTTGTGTCACTCACCCCATCTATGTGAGTGTCTAGGTTTGGGAATGATGATTAGTCAAGCAGTAGGTCAAAAAAAGAGCTTCAAGAGATGCCCTTTTTTAAGATGCTGAGATCTCTGCTCTGTGACCTGCTGGTACACAAGTACACTTTATACCCTTGTGCCGCTTTGGCTCAGTGCTGTGTGCCTTGGTGGGGATCTGCTTTTTAACTTTGCATAAAGACTAAAGCAATGCACCTTGGCCTCTGGCTGGGGTCAAGGATGGTGCTGCAATGGGGGGACATAAAGCAATCATCTCCTTTGCATCTGCTGGAGGGACTGGATCTGTAAAGCCCTTCAGCAGCAGCTCCTGTAATTGGGCATCAGATTCAGAAGTGAAAGAGGGTCGTGGTTCTCTTGAGAGCTCAGTTGTAAGAGATGTTGGAAAGATGACAGAGAAAAACAATTGTTAGAAATTTCTTTTACCTGTGGGAGAAGTGTCAAGTGATTTCAGTGAGCTGTAAACATCCCTGCCATTTTTGCTTGCTTTCAGGTGCTTTTGCCCCTTTCCCAGAGAGCTGTTTAGTTGATTTTAATGACTCCAATCTGAAGATAAGAACAGCATTTAGAGAAGGCATTTAAAGCAAATTTTGGTATACCTGCACTGACTGTGTGCGTGCTGGTGCATTGGTTACAATCTGAGTCAGATGCACACACATTCACACAGCTAGTAAAAAACAGGGCCTAGAATTACTCAACCTAGAGAAGTGAGTGTGGGCAGGGTGAATTAAGGTTCCTGTGAACTTTTTGTGGTTTTCCTGGCACAGTGACGATGAAACTAATATTATGAACTAGAACTCCAATTTTATTAATGTTCTGGAGTATGGAAGGAAGCAACAAATCTGATTTAAGAGAAGACATTTGTCTTGGCAGTGTGATTTACTCCAGGGTTGTAAATTTGACATGATGGAGACTAAAATGTACTGAAACTTAAATTTCTCCCATATCTCACTCAAAGTCAAATGATTTAAATAGCAGAATATGAGAAATGACATGTATCCTTGGATGCAAATATATTTTTGATGCTGAAGATTTTAATTTCACGTCTGAGGAAATTTATCAATTTGAAGATGAAACTTTTAGGAAAACAAAGGTCAGAATTTCCAGACATGGTGTGGGGATGCCATGACAAGTGCATCACTGTCTCTTGCAGTGAAGGTTTCTTGCCTGGTAACCTCCTGTAATGGCTCCAGTAATGATAAAATAGGTATTATGGAAGGTGAAATCTGCTTTGCTGACACAGATCCTGCTAATGCTCCTGTCCTGCCATGCTCACCACGCTCCTCTCTGGCTCTGTGCCTGCCCCATCTCCTGTGCTGTACAAATGTGTCCAGGACAAAATACTAGAACATTTTAAAGTACAAGGTGTTAACAAACCCAAACATAGCTGGGGTGAGGACTGAATTAGTGTTGCAGGCAAAAGCCCCCAAGCACAATCCAGCATTGAGCATCCTGCCTGCTCTCAGTTTGGGGGGAATTCATTGCTGGGATTTTGTTCTCTTAGGACCAGCTTGGGTAGATGGGCCAGTTTGGACTCTTCACCGTGGTTTTCCACTGTTTTCAGTAATGGTTTGCCCTGTCCCGAGGGTCACCAATCCCTTGGGATCATTTGCCCTCAGAAGGGACCCTGTCCTTCCCCTGAGGATGAAGGGAATTAACAGTGTTACTCCACTTCTCACTTCGTACATGTCAGAGGTGCCTGAAGTTTATTTTCAGGCTTTGACCTTTTGGTAATCAGCAGAGAGAGATGCTTATTCCCTGAAGAACATAAACTTAACCCACTGGCTATATGATCAATCTGGCAGAGCTCTAATTCTCCTATTCATTTCCTGAATAATGTCTTTTAAAAATTCACATATTCTAGAAGTAAAAACCAGAGCTTAATATTTTTTTTTACTATTTTTTAAGATAAACCAGTAACTTTTATGGCCTTGCTCTGTGGTTCTGTGAAATGGGATTAATTTCTTAGCAGCAGTGGACCTGCTCTGTCAGTTCAATAAAAGTAATGTAGACAATTTCAGTCTATTACTTTTAAATTAACTCAGCCCATATGACTCTTCCTAATACACTGCCACCTTGTGAAAAACAGGGTTGCGTTTTATTGATTCATGTGATAGATGAGAATATTAAGTGTTCCCTGGCAAACAGCACCCCAAACAACACGAGGCTCTTAGGCATGCCAGGACTGGGGAACTAATTATGCTGAGACAGAAGAGGTTATTTTACTCATATGCTGTAAAATGGAAAAAATATTAAAGTAACTTTTATGCTTAAAAAAAAACAACCCAGCACTTCTCCTTCAGCCCCCCCTTCAGCCTGGCTGTTAGGTTTTTTCCTGCCGTATTTTCAGTCAGGTTCTGAAAATGCAGACTTGAAGAAGGTTGTTGGGGAGGGAATAAGAAAGAAACTGAAGCAGGGAAAAGCTCAAACTAGTGAAGGTACAAGGAAAGGAAAAGAGACCCTTGTAAAATAGCACACCTGATATGGCAGTGTGTGTAGTAGCCTTGTTTCCACAAAGTCAGAGAGATGAACAGGTATTGCCCCTTCTGAGATCCAAACTTTTCAAAAAGATTGCTTGTTGAATTTTTACTTGGTGAAAAATGAAGTCTGAAAAAGCTGGTGTGATGATCCTTTGAGGACATTCTAGAATAATTGTAATAATGCATTAAAATGTCACACGGGGAAATGATTAATTGGAATTGCCTTCCTTTTTTCTCCTCCATTTTCTTGCATTCCTGTCCTTAGTTCCTCATATAAAAAATAAAAATAGTAACATCCAGTGCTAGCACTATATATGAAGTCTTTTATTACTGCACAGTGACATACATGAAGCCTTGCTACTGACACTCGTGGAGTCACTACTCCAATTGCTTTATTCATGTTTTGCCTTTCAGCATAAAAGCTAAAACACCGAAAACCACTGTAAAATTCTGATCATGGCAGTGACATTTATCATTCTGTAATAAAAAATGTGGTGGGCTGTTTGCTGGCTGTGTTGGTTTGTTCTTTCCAGAGCAGAGAACTCGATTTTCAGTTATTTTTCTCTCTTGTCCTCATTTCACAAGGACTAACGCAAGCCAGCACGCTGTGCAAAGCAAAGATCAATGGCAGAGGTGACTTTTGTTCTTGAAGCTCTAAAACACAAACAAAGTGGGACTAAATGATAGACAGATGTAACAGAAGCAAGAGAGACTGGGAGCAGGAAGTTTATTTTCATGAACTCTTGCCTGTACCTGGTGGTTCATTCCTCCAAATGATGAGCTTTAAAATAGGCTGCTGGGTCAGCATCCCAAACTTGATCTTGTGTGGGTGCATTTTCCCTCTGTGCATTTTCCTACCTAAAAACTATGTGGTGTTCAGGATGGGAAACTCATCCAGTATTTTTTTTTAAAAAGTAGGTTTTTTTATTTCATCAAAAGAACTCAGGGAGAGGATAAAAGCAGCATTACAAATAAGTAAAATAAGTAATCTGATTGTTGCTTTAGGTATGTTTCTGCTCGTTTTAGTTTGTTGTCATTCAGTTTGATTCACTGAACTTGATTCAATTTTAATGGTTCACTTATGCATGCAACTACCTGGAAAAAAAAGATTAAAAAATGCCCCTAAAGCAAATCTTACTGAGATTCTGGTCAAAAAAGGATCATGAATAAGCAGAAGTAAGAGCAAAATCTAAAACAATATGGCACACACCAAGTAAAAGGAAAGTACAATATGTGAAGTGCAGAAAATAAACATGAGCTACAAAATAGAAGTTAAAAAATAGTACCTAAGGTAAAAAATCAAATTCAATATGTTTTACAATTACACAGGAGACTGAGTTTCTTCAACCTTTAGATTCTTTCTTTATTCAGTTAATTTAAAGACAACAAGGCTGGAAGGGTATCTCTTCCAAGGCACCAGCAGTTTCTTAGAGCCCTTGCTGAATGCTGGAAAATTTAGCAAGGAGGAAAATTGCATATACTAAGAATATAACATGATGAATATGTTGTGTCACATACATACCATCTGTGAGTTATTCTGATAGACAGAACAGCTTGTCTGCCAAACCCTAAAGCATGGCTTTGATTATTGCATACGTTGTAAAATAATAATCTTGGGGACTTTGGGTGAATGAAAGTATGACCTTGAGCTTGTACTTTAAAGGTCATGCCATCGAGGTCTGTAAGGGTAACTCTCTACTGCTGTAATTAGGTCTTTTGGTAATGGGTGCTGTAGAAGAGAATTTTCACAAATGAGGCTGCCAGCAGTTACCAAGGAGAGGAGAAAAACATCAGGACATAACTCCTAGAGAACAGAGATAGTGGGGTGTTTTTTTCCTGCAGTGGTTGTAGAAGAAGATGTGTTGTATTCAGCTCTTGGTGCTGAGGGAGAGTAATGCAAAGGGGAGTTTTGAGCTTTCAGGGGTTGCAGCCACTCAAGGAGAGGTGGCCTGTGCTCAGTACTTTGTTATTTCCCTGCACAGCTCTGTAAATCATCTCCTTTTGTGGTGGTCACAGTGTTCCCCACTTCTTGGCCCCATTGCGGACGGTTACACGGTGGGAGAATGATCAACAACTTGCAGATTTGGTCCTTGCTATTCTGTTTTTCACTACTGTTGGAAGTTAATTTCATATGCTATCATTTACTTAAAGTTGTTAAATGCTAGCCTGAGTTTTAAAAAACCCTCATTTTTGTGCAATAACATGATTCAGCTGCGATGGCTGCTGCAGTAAATGTCTTATAAAAGAGGTCCCTTCCTGAGCTATAGTGCCCATAAATATTAGCTTTATTTTTATAAGTAGTTGCTTTTTCAGCAGCAAAGTAGCTGTAACCGTAAAAATGCTTAATAAGAAATGCTTTCTCAGTCGCTGTTTATATGTTTAAACATTTAAAAGAACCATTTTGTATTTCCTGAATAGCCCTCAATATTAAATGTAAGTTCTAAGCAATTGTTTTTCTGTGGTTTGAGGATTTTCTGCAAAATTACTCTGAGCATAAGGCTTCCTATTTTTCCCCGTTTTCTTTTTTTCTTATATTTGAAACTGTTGAGCTGCTCTGAGTGTTAAAGATGTAGATTTTGAGAATGAAGAAACTTAAAGGAGGCTTCATGCACATCCTCTCTGAGCAAGCTGTTCTAACACAGATGTCACCAAGTGGAATTGAGGCGATTTCAAAACATTTACTCGCTGTTCCTAATTGGTACCTGTTCTGACTCACCCTGACTCGCTGTTGTGGTTTGAAAATCACATGGTTTTTTTCCCTGTCTTTCCCCCTTTCCCATGTTGCATAGAAATAATAGAAAATAATAGAGAAAAGCAGGTAATTCAAGCAGCTAATTACATGGAGTGACATATGAAAGGTTCAGGTGTTTTAGGTACTTTTCTCCAGCAAGAGGAAACAACAAAAATCCTGGCATGTCAAATCCCTGTTTCCTTTCTTAGTTGCTCCATAGGTGGAAAATCTCAGCACCTTCCTGATGCTCTTTGATAGCTATAAAAAGCTGCAAGCATTGCTCGTGCCTCTCTGGAAGCAGAGCAGAATCCTGTTAAATGATTTGTGACTCATCCAGTAGCACTTCTCCGTATTGAAGAGCTACCCAAGCCAGGAGAAACCTTTTAAGCACAGCAGACTTCAGAGTGAGTAGAGGCAGCCTTAGTAAGCTGTGTCATTTGAGTCCAGTCCCAGGGTGTCTTGTGCTTTGCTGGAAAAAAAAGGAAATGCTCTGACTGAATCATCTGAAAAATTATATCCAACCCTGTTCTGTGAGAACCACTGTAAGCTTTTGCAGAGAGAGAAGGAAATTACTCCTGAAAGTTTCATTCTGTGCATTGGAGTTGTTTATTTTGGAGTCTGCATTGAAAGGGAATAAAAATGGTCAACAGCTAGGAACTTATCACTTGATAACCAGAAGGCATAGTGAAACTGCAAAACTCATTTCCATTGTCTGTTTGATTTGATCCTATAAAAATCGTGACAATGAACATAAGCAAGCATAATATATTCTTTCATTATGCTTCCATATTTATTTTGTGTAATAGGCAGAAAAATAAGCATGTCACTAGCAGTTGCCCTTTTTAAGAATATTATTGTTGATTGAAACATTTTGAACAACATTTTGAATCAACATTATTGTTGATTGAAACCTTTTAAAAGCTATGTATAGATAGAACATTTTCACTTTTGTGGCTTTTGTCTTACATATTTGTGTTTTAAATCAACATTATTTTCATCAAAGGTTGTGATATTTTCTGAATAATACCATTGAAAAAAATCTTTAGTTTTCTGAGTTTCCTTCAGGCACCCAGGGAAAGTCAGTAGCTGTGCTGAACCAGAGATGTGATCAGAAAAAAATAATTTGTGATGTGCTCTTAGGTTTCATTTGCACAACACCCAAAAGACCAGCACATAAAAGCTATGGTTGCTTACGTTTTCCATGGTGAATTTTATAGGATCTCATCAAATAGTGTAAATGTAGGTTTTTTGGTTTCTCAGATTCCATATTCTCTCCATGATTTTTGTATAGGGTGCAGTAATTGCCATAAATTCTGCACAAAGTCAGTGATCAGCTGTATTTTCTGTTGTAACAAGAGGACCCACCTTGAGTGCATTTGCCAGCAGTAAGCATTGGTGGCAAGTCCTTAGGAGAAAAGTTGTTCCTGAACAGGAGACAAACTCTTAAAATAAATAAGCAGAATGAATAAGTGCAGAAAAGGAACATTAATTTCATATAGCATAAACCAGTATGAAATATGCTACAGCTGTATCTCAAAATATTTTTTAGATGCTGCCTTGGTCACAGTGTGGTGTAAATGAAAATAGTGGAGAAGATTTTCCATATTCCAGTTGCTTCATCATGGGAACAGTGAATTTCCACAGATTCAGTTAAAGTTAGATCTGGTTTCAGCGGACACCAGTTCTGTGGAAGACCATGTGGTAGGAGAAAATGTTCTAGTCCAGAATCAAAAATCTTTCTGAAACTATGTCTTAAAATATGCACTCAGCTCTGGAATAGCAGATGCTCTATGCTCCAGATGCAGTGTATGGGAAGAAGGCTGCATTTTTTTGGTTGCTGCTAAAATAATGTGTATTGCATTTCAGATTGGAGACACTTTGCAGTTCAGGAAGAAGTTCCCCAGATGGAAGGATGTGAATTATTTATGCAATGTTTATCTCAGGGTTTACTTCCCATCACAACCAATTAAGGCTATTTCATTTCATTAAAACTAACATTTTCACATTGGGGAAATCATTTATCTAAGGAAAGCTTATACATAATATCTACTACTTAAAAGCTTGAAAGCTTCCATCAATCATATAGTCTCAAATTCATTTAAAAATGTACAAGATGGGAAAGTAAAGATATTTTCCTATGTTAGCCCTTGCCAAATTGAATTACAATTAATTGAAATTTAAGAAATTAAGATATTATATTCATGTCTTGCTTCCTACTCAGTAGGAAACAATGGCATTCAGTAGTCCCCTATCACCTCAGTGTTGCAGTCACTGGACAAGCCTCAGCCCATTTTAATCTGTATACCTGGAGCAGAGAAGAAGCCTTTGCTCTCACACCATTTTCTTAAGATTTTTCTTGAATAAGCAAAGATTGAGATCAAGCCCTACAGAAACAGAATATATTATGAAATAAAATTGTCTGCTTGGTCTGTAACTCTGCATTTAAAGTGGCTGTATTTGTGTGGCAGGGAAGAATTTGCTGTAATTCTTGTCTTTGTTTCTGTCCTGCTGCCAGAGTCCGTGTGAGACTTGGGCAAAGTGCGCCAATAGATAGCTGTGATAGCCAAGGCATTAAACTGAAAGGTCAGCTTATTATTAATTTTAGAAGGCTTTTCCAGTTGAGGTACAGCCAGGTCTCACCAAGGTTTCTGCAGATCAGATTAGAGGGGCTTGTGTACAGACCTGCTCCAAATTAATAGCATCAGTCTTGGGGAAGGGAGAAAGAGAGCCCATTACAGTCACTTGACAACTTCATTTCAGTCCTTGCCCCCAATAATTATAACTCCTAGGAAAGCCAAATTGTGGCATCTGGGGAGTTAAGGTGTGGTCAAGCAAATCACTGCCTTTTTAAAAGCTCAGCCAGACAAGGAGGCCAATCTGTGAAATATGCCAGGAAAATGCAGACAAAAATAATCAAAATATCAGATATAGAGGTTTATCTGGGTGTGTGATGAGTTTAAAATTACAGAAAATGCTGTGGCTAAGTTTCCTGGTAGCTCTTTGTGAGGTCTGGATCAACAGTACCACAGTAAGAATGTTAAAATACCGATTTTTTTCTTGTGGTGGGTGGGATTCCTGCGTAATCTCCATCCTCTCTGGGGACAGGCATTAACAAAGGTCTTTGGAAGTCATTCAAGACTAGTTTGCTAACAGCTAAAATTTCTTAGACTTTTGTAAGTAGACTGTAACTGACAATCAGTTAGTGCAATTTTATGCATTTTAGGGGAAATAAACTTCAGTTTTTGGATCATCCTGCTGAAAAAACTATCTATTGCTTCCCTAAGCTTGTGGGCATATATGTGTGGTTTTTAATGTGGAAGCCCAGAATCTTTTAAAAACATATGCATATAAGTATTTCTTGGTGAGATGTGACATGCATGTGATAAATGGCATCTAACAATGGGGGAACTTACTTTATATCATGAATTTAGTAAAATGCCTGACATTATTGCCATGGAGGCGAGTTCATCCTTATTTATGCCTTGCTGCTGTTAACGTGGAAAAGAGCAAGACAATAGTGATTATAAACTCAGATTTCTATGTGACTGTAATCAGGCTGTGATATGGAAGGAAAAGCAGGAAATCTCCCCTGAGGTGGCTCCAGTAGTTTATGTTATGGTACTCATTAGATCTTTAAACCACCTTCCTACAGAAATGTTTGCATGCCTAGGTAGGCCAGAGACAATCCAAGGAACTCTTGCTTCTTTGTTAAGGTTCTTTGAGCTCAAAATACTGTGCAGAAGTCCTGTGGTTTGCTGGCTTCTGTGATTGCAGCATCTTTTGAACCAGGCTTCGTGTTTGTCAGGTTGGATCCTGTGCAAACAGCAAGCAAGGAGCCTGCTCCAGGTCTGAGCAGTGTGCACATGGATGGCTTCAAAGTCAGCCTCCTGCAGCGAGCACTGCCTCTCACTGACCTTTCATTTTGTTCTCAGCATCTCACTTCTGAGATTTTTCCCTGTCCTGTAAAAACAGGACTGTTTTAACTTGTTTTGTCTGTGTGTGTGGGTAAAAAAGGAGTATCTACCTGATGCAATTAAGAACATGTACCTAAACTTACTGATTGAGCTGTGTTGCCCTGCTTGTAACTCATCTGGCACTTGTCAGGTTGCAATAGTCAAATGCTTTACATTCTGAAAAGGTAATTTAATAGAGACAGAATTCAGTGTATGTGTCCATGAATACTCCTGAATTTGTCTAGAATATTAAATTTGGTATCACATACTTAGAGATAGCCTGATTTTTTTGGTTTTGAACATCTGCAGATGGGAGCATGGCTTCCTGATGGATGATGTGTAGATACAGAAATCCTGGATCTGAAACTTCACAGGGGGTCTTGGATCCAGAATAATAAAGTCACTATATTTATTAAGGACATGGACTTCCTTCATATCCTCTCTCACTGAACCATCACTAACTGAATCCTAAGATAGCATCAAAGGAGGGCTTCATCTGTATAAACCCAGAATACACCAGAGCTCTGTCCAAGCAAATCTAGATGCCTCTAGCATGTAAGAGTCTGAAAATTATCTTATGCAGTTTTGGGATGAGAAGACAGAGGAAGTTGTTGCTTCTGTTTCTCTTTATGACTTACTGACCCGCAGAAACTGAAACAAGGGGTAATACAGCTGTTCAGAGGGACACTTCTGTGGCCACTTTCAGGTCCATGATTCCATCATGTGGTGACCATGTGCTCTGGAGTGACCACATCCCTCCAATTCTCTCTCTGTAGTGGCCACAGAAGTGTTTGTGATTGGACCTCACACATATGCTTTCTTTCCCCAAGTTTTCAGACCTTGCTTCTTTTCTACAAAAGGATTTAGCAGAACAGCCATGTGGCTTTATTTAGTATTCAGCTGTGCTTCAATTGTCAGTGAGATACTAATGTAAATTTATCAGATACTGAACCCAAAGTGTCAGATATATATATATATGTATGTATGTATGTATATGTGTTAAAATGCTGTGAGTTATTGCACACCTAAAGATATTTTGTTGTCCTTACTTTTGGAGCTTTTTTTTTGTGTAAAGCCCCCAGTAATGGCTTAAAAGTTGCCACTTCCATATTAGTCTTTCTCTTTTTTCACTGGTAACTTTTTCTAGGGAAGAAAGTACAATGGAAATTTTTGGCCAGCAAGTTATCAAATCCTTCATCTTGTTTTCAGTCATCATTCAAAGTGGAATTAAGAAAAGGAGCGTTTCATGATGCACTGATAAATGATGATGAAATTGCTTGATAGTTGGTGGCTACAAATTAGTTTTATTGCAGTAATTTTAACTTTTGCTTTCTGTGTATAAGGAGATGGCCTCGTTGATGGCTACTTTTGAAATTAAATCAAGATGTTGTGCACTAGCATGAAGGTAAACACAATCTGACATCTTTGGTTTCAAGAGCTCATCATCTCTAAAGGCTTTGGACCCCCCCTGAGACATGAAAGGATGTCAGGATGAGGAGACAAATACTTTTTATGCATTTTTTTCCCATGTTTTTACTCTTGACCATGAAAAGACAATCTTTTCTATGGAGCAGCATGCTGAATCACTTTATTCATAGACATCTTGTGTCCAGAGAATGCGAATTTCTTTCCTCAGGCTCTTTTAATAGTGGTAAATAATATGCAAGTGGGAGGAGTTTGCAGAAGAGCATCTTAAGGGAGGATGAATAAAGGCTAATGTTTTATATGAACAAGAGGTCCTGATATTCTAGAGCTTTGTGTGTTGTATAAAAGCAGGTTCGTCTGAAAACACTCTGTAGTCATGCCTTGGTTCACTGAAGTTTGGACTTAATACTCTTTTTGTTCTCTATATTTTTTTGCTTAGCAATTCTTCTCTGGAATGAGAGAGGGATGTTCTGGGGGGACAGAACAATTGTTCCTTGCCAGCTAATCTGAAAGGATTTTGGCATTCTCAAGAATTCCCACTCAGCTATCCGATTCAGTTATCCTTCCTCTGATAATTTTTGCTAAGACAGCTTTCCTTGTGAGTCTGAGTACTAATTTTGCTCATAAGGAGTCTTTGCTGATGTCTAGAACAAATTTGCATACCCTGCTTTATTAGAGCAAGCAGGAGGGGCTACCTCCTAATTTTCTAAGGAATTCTCTTTGAAGTCCAACTAACAGGTGAGAAAAAAAGTCCTATTCCTCATCCATATGAAGGCTGAAATGGAGTGTCAGATATTTATCACCATCTTTGTTACATTTCTGAGAGATTTAATAGTGCCCAGAATAATAGCTATGTGCTATTTAAACTGAGGCATTATTTAGCAATTGGTGCTGTCTCAAGAGGATAATTACTCAGAAGTATCTATTTGAAAATTCATCTACTGCTAGTTGTATAAATGTCTACAGTGCCTGAAGTATTTAAATACTGAGAGGCTTTATGATTAAAGTTACGATATTACAATATTTAACAGAGTGGTGGATTTCTATTAATATTATGTGTGCTTAGATTCAAATGCTGATATTCTCTCCGTGACTCAGGGAATCTGCACCTACTGATAGCATTCCCACTGAGCAAAAGAAAGTGGGTACATTGTGTGACCTATAACATCCCCAGGTGCAGAAATGAGTGCTCTCAAGTTGAAAAAGCTCCAGGTTATCTGTGTGCAGCATTGCTGAGTGTGGAGGGGACGTGACAGCCACTGAAGTGTCTGCTGCCCATGCTGGGCATGATGATGAAGTGCCTTGTGGAGGAGGACAGGGAGTGTCTTCAGTGTCTTCAATATTTCATCCATACTTGTGGAACTAATTGTGTCTCTCTTTAACTTTGCTGCTTAACTGCAAAGGCACTTGAATGTGTGCCTTTGAGTCTTCGAGAACCCAAGTGAGCAGTTGGGTTTTGATCAAATTGGTCAATGCACTCTAAAATTATTATAAAGGTCTGACATCATATGCAGACACACACACAAAGCAGGATCATATAAATCTCATTTTCTAGTCTAACTAGGTTAGAAGACTCTGACTTTGCACATAGAGTAATGAGCATTAAATTAGTTATTGCCACTCAAGGAAGTGTTCCTGGAGTCCTTACAGAGAGCTGTCTGAACATGTGAGCTCATTGCTCAGCAGTATCAAAAAGGCAAAGAAGAAGATTTGAAATTATTAGGAATATAGTGCATGGAAAAATCTTTACTCTATGGTACATATGAACTGACTGGTTCTGACTGCCCATCCTAAAAAATGCTGGGTATGTCCAAAAAAATAGAGGGCCTTCAGTGACATGAAAAAAGGATAAATAGTTGTTGTGACATCTCAGCTTTGGAAAAGATGAGTCTGGATGCATGATTACACAGGGCTGTGAAATTTCAGTAAACTTAAATAAATGTTACTTCTTACGCTTCCCAGTATAGCTAAGGTTCTGAGTCCAGAGAGACAGAAGGTGCACATTCCACAGAGAGGAACACTTTTCTGGCAGTGTATCGAAGTGCATGAATTGTGGAACCCCTTGGGAAATGAATTTCTAGCAGTCAGCAGTAAATACAGGTTGGAAAGAGGATTTAACAGAGCTCTGGACACACCAGTCAAGGATGGTCCTTGTGCAGCTTCCAGGTCAGAAGGGCCTCTGAGGCTTGCTGGAAGCTGCAGGGGTATAGCAAAGGGAACAGTTGCTCTTTGTCCATGTCTTGATTTAGTTTCCATTAGTGCCTGGTGCCTGAGACAGCATACAGAGCCTGATGCACCTGTAACCATAATCAAGTGTTTTATGAGGGCTCTTCAGTGCTATATTGCTGCAGCCTAGAGTATTAGACAATATCCATGGCCACACTGCTCTACACAAGGTCTGTGTGGAGCATTGTTAAGAAACTCAACAGAAAGGGGGCAGTTTGAAATAATCTAAAACCCATCAAAATCCCTTCCAAGCTATGTGCTTAAATGAGAAGAGAATGGAGCTGGAAATTAGCTGATCAGGCTGATGTTTTGTAAAAGATTGGTGCACATAATTGATAGATATGCTGGTGCCACCCATAGCCCTTGGCTGGCAGGCTGTGTGATGGGAGATCTTGGGACTGAAAGGGCCAGATGATAATTGGTGAAGGGAAGGAGATAAACTGTAATACTTGAATTTCACAATCTCCTGGGATGTCAGGACTCTGTAATGCCAACCCAGCAACCACTGGGTGTTCGAGGAAGCCAGTCATGATCCTGAATGTGTTTTGAACTGCTCAGAGTAGCAGGGCTGCCAGAAGCTACCAGCATGATTTCAGCAAAGTTTTAACAGCCCTTTGGTGTGAGACATAGAGATACTGTCTTTCTTTCTTTCTTTGTCCTTTTCTTTCCCCCATCTCTGTTGTTCTCCTTCCTATCTCTTTCCTCCGTCTGTTCGATACAAGCCTGGCACAGTAATCCCAGACACATTGCCTTTCATGGTGCTGCTGTGATCCCATGCCTGGCAAGGCAGGGAAAAGCTGTGTCCTGTGCCACCTGGCAGGAGTTACCTGGTGTTGAAGTGGCTGATAACAGCCATTTTCATTGCCTGCTTTCCACAGTAATGAAGTTGCAAGTACCAGTTGCAGAAGCTGAGCTATCTGGCTGTGCACTTCTTTTTGCTGTTACATGTTTTTTTCCTGCAGAAATTAGGACTGGGTTCCAGAACTAGATGTAACCTATCTCACCTGTTTTTCTGAAGGAGAATGTTTTTCACCACATTTAATGCTGTCCATAGATTGTTTTTGTAAGAAAAACCCATTTGCTAACAGGGATGAAGATAAGGCATAGGTGACACTAGAAGACTAAATTGTTTATATTTGAATTTTTTTTTTTTTGGTACTCTTTTCAACTTTTCCCCTAAATCTTCAATTAAAAGTTATGAAGATGTTTAAATCATTAGTGTTGCCATGGAGCTGAGCAGCCTGGGTCTGTGCTCTCAGCTCAAACCAAGTTTGACTGTTCAGCCGTACAGACAGGGTCATGTTAGCACCTTAACCTACGACTCTTCATACTCTGTTTTATTGACATGAGTGAGCCAAGATGTTGGATGCTTTTCCCCCAGGAGTCACAGGCCCTGCTGCTGGAGGGCAGGCTGAGGCTCTGGGTCAGTGGTGGATACTGGTTTGTGAACAAGGTAGATCAACTCTCTCAAGATCAAGCGAGTGACATTACAGCTGTTGGATTCAGGTCACATTCACCACCTTTTCCCTACAGCTAGAGAGGAGATGCATGCATCTGTTAAGTGAATGTGGAGATTATTGAGTAAACACAGGCTTTCTTATGCAGGGCTGTAATTACAAACCTGCAATATTTCTGTCATAAATTGACCTAGCAGACTTCTCTTAGTGAAGTGTTAGCATTAGCTGCTGACAGCCTGTGGAGTGTGTGTGTGTTTGACAGCGGATGCTGTGGAAGGAAACTAGAATGTTGGATTAAAGAGTGAAGCTAGTCAAGGTGGAGGAGGAAAGCTGAGCAAAAACTGAAGTAGGACATGAACTCTCTTTCAGGGACAGCAGACCCTCACCCTTGCAGCAATCGCTGCTGCTCCTGAGGCGTTGACACAGGAGTCAGGAGGTGGTGCCTGGACCCAGTTTAAGAGAAGAAATACTGCAATGGGAGCATGACCTTTGAAATCTGCTGGGGCAGGATGTTTTGTGCATCTGGTGAGGAGGACAGTGTGGTTCTTTCCTGAAATGCCTCCAGTAAAAAACACGCATATTAGTAATGTTCGCTTGTTGAGTGAGGAAATCGTTGTTTTTCTTAAACTGAACATTTTTGAATAATTCTCTGGCTGTGCACTCTTAGGTGACTGGTTATGATCAAGGTTGTATGGTTAGAGCACATTTGAACCATTTCTTGTTACTGTGTATTAACTTTAAAATTCTCTTTGAGATACCTTTCTGGGTTTAATCTCCTTTCAATATTTGAGTGCAGCATATGCTCACTTCACTGCAATAATAGGAAAGTTTAAATCAGGGTTTTAACTTTAATTCTGTTTCTTGAGCCATGATGCAAGTTTAATACAAGGTGGTATATTTGAAAGATCTGTTTGGCAAAATCTTGCTTACCAATACTGAGATTTATGCAAATAGTTTTATCTCAGATTAGTGACTCATAATACATCTTGTTATAAAAAGGTTAGATAAAAGAAATACAACTTTTACAGAACATAGACTATAAACAGACTCTTGAATGAAACAGTGATTTCTAGGTTAATATTTGAATTTTCAACTTCAGTGCCACACTTTTAATATATTTCAGGTTCCTTGATCCAAAGCTTACTTTATATTCTGAAGGCATGCGATTGCTGTAATCTCAAGAGAAGATAAGCATGACATCTGGTTCACACCTGTGGTTTTAGGGATAAGAGCATAGCTGCTTTATGTATTATTCAGGGCACTCTGTTGAAACTGCAAGGAATTTGACTCTTTGAGGCCCTTTGTCCAAAGGTTTTTGTACTTGTCTAAAGTAAACATGAAATACAGAAGTCTTCTCTCAGTAGGTATTGAATAGATGATTTATTCCAACCTTCCTGCTGCCAGGAGGGAAATCAGTTATGCAGGTTAATTATCAGATTTATGATAAAGACTTTACTTGTGCAACTCCCATATTTCAAAAGTTCCACTGAGGCATTTCGTGCTGTGACACAACACCACCAGGAGAGGTGAATGCACCAGTAGCACATAGTGGTGTGGATTTGTGTGGCAGGTGGTACCTGCCCAGCCCTGGCCCTGGGCAGCTTGGGACAGCTCTCCCTGCTGTGTGATGGGAGAGGCTGCACCAGTCTGGAGTGTTCCCAGTCCCCATTTGTGTTTGTACACAACCCAAATATCTGGTGCTGGTGGTGAGAGGAGTGGCATGAGCAAGAATTAAATTGGTTGGGCACCTCTAGAGCCAGAGACACCACGAGTCTGGAAAGAAGCCAGCAGCCGTCACACTGAAAACCAGAACTTCTCTGGTGTCCATTACACAGGTGAATTGCTTGGGTGTGAGATGTTGAGGCAGAAGAGATGCTTTCAGAAATACAAAGGTGTGAGCCAGACTGGAAATGTGACTCTTGGGCATGCAAATTGTTTCTATGATTAAAATACAGCCGAGGGAAGGGATGAAACTGGCACAATGCCTGGTTGAGCAGGGACTCAACTGGGCACGCCTCCCACCAGGAGTGGTGTTCTGAAAGCTGTACTGAACCAAAGCCTCTGGAATTTGGACTCAAATGCCATGCTGGTGGCGCTGTTGTCTTCTTCGGGACTCCAAAGAAGTTCTGTATGCCTTTCTTTCAACATCAATGGCCCTGTAAGAAATGGGAAGTGTTAAAGCTAAGAGGTTGTTTTAGTCACATTATATAAGGTGATGCCACAAGTGAGGAGCAGCATCAGATGCACCAGGGGAGTCTCAACATGTCATCTGCAGGCAGGTATGAGCAAGGGAGGGGGTGAGAATCAGAGCTGTGTTTCTGTTTCTAGGCATGGAAGAATAACTTTGGCATTTAGAAAAGGACCATTACAGAATGTGTTTGCAAATGGGTTTGCAGCTGTGACACTGGAAAAGGGTTTAACTTTAAAAGGCTACATAATTTCCAGCACTTTACTTTTCTGACAGTTTTGCTGCTTGCCTGAGTATTTTGCTTCTTGCTGTGCTGAAATCTAGTTCTTTTTGATTTGTTAGTGTAAATCCAGAATCATGTCCTTAACACACTGGTGCCATTAAGATGCTGTGCTCAGCTACTCTGTGTGTGTCTGTGCACTTAAGAAAAGAAGTTTACAAATTTCTTAACACTGCACTCCAGATGTGCGACTTCACTTTCTGCTTGGTAAAACAGTCAGAGGGTAAGGGTAGAGAAAGCTAGAAAATTAGAGAGAGAGTACAGAGATATTACATGTAGAGTTTTCCAGCACTGGGGAATTTGGGTAGGCAGCCCATGATGGGGAAGGATTTAAATTTGAAGTATTTTCAGGAGATCCTGAGTTTTAGAAAGGATATAGTGTACTCACTCCTTACGTATTAAACCCTTTTGAGAATCTTGAAGTAAAACACCCATATTAAGCAGCTGCATTGGAAAAATCCCTCATGTTCCAACGGGACAGCAGTGGCAGAACTAGTGCTGTCCCTGCAGCACAGGCTGTCACACATCCCTCCAGTAATCTGCAGGTAACTCCTGAGAACAGTGCTGAGCACTCTGTTTGCTCTGCCTTTGGCATTATGATAAGGGTCTAGATAGAGGTGTATTCTGCAAAATATGAGAAAACCCATTATTATTATTTTTATCCTCCAAGTAGGCTCTTGTCCTAGCCTGGCTCTGCTGTAACTGTCCATCTACTTCACAGTTCATAAATAAAAATAACTCTGCAAGTGTACAGCCTGGAGGATTTCACATCCCCTCAGAGATAGGAATGGCCTTTCGCCCAGCAAAAATGCTGCTGAAAACGTGCCCCATCTGCTGCATAGCTTTGAATCCAGAGTGAAACTATAAATACCTCAAAATTTTTTCTTAGGCATTTGGAAGTTCATTAAATCTCTTGGAAGACCTTGCCTTCTCCCACTAAAAAAAAAAAAAAAAAAAAAAAAA